>CAJQUW010016879.1:600000-1102304 GCA_907163375.1 Prostheceraeus crozeri | reverse complement strand
GTGCATTCTATAGTTTCGTATATAATTGATGTGTTGTAGCTACATGAGATCTTTTGTTAATTTAAGATCAATAAATTAAATTTTACGTTTTATTGTTTTAACAATTTCTAGATGACTTTTAGAGTTATGTTATTTGAACTCATCATAACTTAATCTCATCAATATACGGGTATTTTGACAACGAAGTAAAACAGGTCCTATTGAATAGTGATTAGATTATTCAGAAAAGATCACATCATTAAATTATACTAATATAGCCTATAGCAGTATCAGAAAAATAATTTTCAATCAGATAATAACATTCTTGTTGTATAACACGATCGATTTGAGAGAAACATCCATATATATTTTTAACATAAACGCTGAAATTTGTGGGTTATCATATCTATTTATCAAAAGGAATATATCCCTCTTAGAGTAGGCTAGATTATCTGAATACTGGTGACAGAGTAGCCTTAATGTGACATAAGAAAGTGATAGTATCTTTTGATCATAACCATTAGCATACTTGCTAATATGAAGGAAGGGTGATGACTTGAGACTGATAGATGCTAGAATACTGCATTGAATTATTGACCCGACAAAACGTTTTATAATAGAATGACTATGTTAAGAAAAAAATTAGAATAATTATGTTTTCCGAGAACAATTAGACTAGTTCAAATAAAATGAAAAACAATCTATACTTCCGGATCGACATGATTTTAATTAGTGAGAGCTGAAATAGTTCATAACAACAGCATTGCGGACTACATTTCCTCTTCCCTCATCAGGATATTCAACAGATGACACATTGTTCTCCTGGTGTTCATCAGATGTTGATTGCTCATCTTCAAACTCACTCTCATTATGCATTACTGCAATATTGTGCAATACCGCGGTGGCGACAATTATTCTTGGACAGTTTTCTGTTTTAACTCGAAGATGTTTCAGTACAGAAAAGCGACGCTTCCACACTCCTATACATCGTTCGACAGTGCACCTTGCTCTTTTCTGACTCCTGTTATATGATTCTTGTCCAGCACCTGTTGGACAGAGGAACGGTGTTAGCAGTCCACTTGAACAGCCACAACCAGAATCTCCAAGAATCCAGTAGCCTTCAGGTAAGGCCTCAGTGAAGTTACGTAGAATTGATTCGTTAAAAATACGCGAGTCATGAGCAGAACCATACCAGCGACATACGATGTTTCTTATTCGTAAAGTATTATCGCATACAACCTGTACGTTGTGCGAAAAATAGTCTTTTCTGTTGCGATAAAGCTCCGATACAGATGTTGTTGGGGCGTCTACTTTCACATGAGTGCCATCCACAACTCCGACAACTCCAGGAAATCTGTGTTTTTGGAAAAAATCGGCGGCAATTTCTTGGTGCTCTTGTACAGATGGGAGTTGAATAAACCGACGACCAGCAAGAGCAATAACATTAGACACACGATGAACTATTCTGCAAACTGTAGTTTGGTGCACACCAAAAGTGTCACCATCAACAATTTGAAGTGTTGGCAGCAAAAAATCGTAGGGTAAAGAGCAATTGGATTTCAGGAGATACTGGATTATTTCGCTTGCTATCAACTCTTAATTCTTCCCCAAATAGTTGAACCAGATAACAAAAAGTCGCTCTAGTAAAACGAAATCGCTGTCTAAATTCCTCTTCGCCAAACGAATCCAATATTCTATCGAGACGAGTTTTGCAGGTTCTCCGTGAGCGCGTTCCAATTTGTGAAAGCTGCTTAAGATAATCATAATGCTCAAATGGATCCATTTTCATTTGTATGCATATAATGGTGAGTTTATAGCTTTATCGGTGAATGATCGAAACACTGCTGTCTGACTGAAGTTCTAAGGATTTTTCGTTCCTTTCATGTCAACGTCAGACAATTATCATATTCTACTTCAGTGATTGGTCGATACAAACAATGTCCGTCTTATCCACAGCTTTAACCCACCCCCTCAGCGTGTTTATATTTCGCTGGTTAAGTTTGCAGTTAACTGCGCGGTTATCCTGATGGATAAGTTGGTGCATACGAAACATTAACCTGAAGGATAAAGTCAGAGTTAACCATAGTTATTTGTTGGTGCATACCACCGTTGGTTAGATTAAAAGTTAACCGTGCGATTAGTGTATTAACCGCGCGGTTAACTATTGGTGCATACGGCGCTTTAAGTCTAAATGTCAGCAAAATAATTTAGAAAAAGCATGATCTATAAACTGTACAATATACATGCTTCTAACACTAACAATCAGTTAACTAACTGACCATAAAAGAAATAATTTGCTTTACAGAAGCTCTGCCGTATCAAGGCAAAAGCCCGTATCTAGATTTTTGGGGAAAATGAGTTAAGCCCACTTTCATATTGTTGAAGATGTTATTTAGATTCTGTGAAGACTACAACTTCGTATCCCTTAGTGCTTTTGAATAATCGAGCGATGCAAAAGCCCGTATCATTGCCTTGGGTCACTCTTTCAAGGCAAAGGCCCGTAACTTGACTTACGGGCTTTTGCGTTGACATAATGAACTACTGCACAGATACGGTGTTATCTATTATGTCTCTGAAAATACATCTCACATCTCTGCCATATCCATAGTGATCCCGTATATTCTGCACTCCTTTTTAAACTTGTAACTGTGGAAATTGCATCACTACAAATTCATTTTTGAAACGTTTGTTCAGGTCTAAATTCAATATATTCATGTCGTGTGAACCATAGCAGATTTTTTTGCATACCAAGTACAGAAAATCTAACTCTAAGCTCATACATAATACCTTTTTATGTTGTAACTTCAGATGGCTATGTGCACTTTTCTCCTACCGTTGACTAAAGTATTTGAATTTTCTGTTATATGTTGAAATATTGTCATTTTCTTTAAATCAATCCTTTTCAAAATATATTTTCATAATCTGTGTTCATCCCGAGAATGGCGAGGCGATTGAGAAAGAGGTGAGTATTGAAATATCCCTTTTAACACAATGAACACTCCTATAAAAAATTATAAGCTACTGATTAATGGCATATTGTCGCTAAGTGTATCATTTTCACACTAAGATCTTCAAGATCAAGTACAAGTATGCATTCTGATTGCAAAAGTACGAAGGAAAATATACAGTCCGTTTCATAAAAAGTGGATCATCCTAAAATTTGACTAAATAAAACATAAGTATGATACAGAAAGCATTTTTCATGTTATTTCATGTCCCTAATATATTTAAATGTCCTTATATAATCTGATAAGCTATGATACAGTAACGCTTCTTAAGAAGCTAATATTTTGTAGCCCTGCCCTTATTGTCAATGACATTACCAATTCGTCTAGGCATTGATTCGATGATATCGTTGATTTTTGACTGATCTAACTTTCTCCACTCTCTTTTAGCAGTGACGTAAGTTGTGATACGCCATCTGTAGGTAGCAGTGAACGCCGAACGTTGCGTATTAGAATACTCCATACATTTTCTATGGGATTCAGATCAGGAGAACGAGCTGGCCAAGATAATGTCCTAAGCCCTAATTGAGACTTGCATAAGTTGACTCTACTACTCCTGTAACACGTAGCATTATCATCCATAAATAACCAAGTCGATGGATCACCAAGTTGATCTGTCATTTGGCCAATGTTCATTCGTAAAACATTCACATAGCGTTCAGAATTCATGGTTCCTTGCTGCATGTGAAGTTCAGAGCGGCCATTGGTCCAAATGCCAGCCCAATTTCCTGATCAGATTTTATCCATAATCTCAATCGACCATCACTATCCTTCAGACGGACTGATGCCTCATCAGACCAGACAACCCGATCCCATTGATTTCGCCAGTGACAATGACTCATTGCCCATCTGAGACGTCTTTTTGTATGCTGATCTGATAATTCGATCTGAGAGGGCCTCTTACAGCTCTTGAAATTCGACTCAATAAGTCTTCTACGAATAGTGGACTTAGAAATAGACGAGTCTAGTGCAGCCATCTCAGTTAACGAGAGACTTGGATCAACTTTAACAAATCTCAAAATTAGGCGGTCTCTACGTTTGGATGTTTTGCGTGGACGGCCAGAGCCTTCTTTACGACAGAGTCGAAAATCATCATTATGCCATCGATGCACATTTGTGTAAGGGACATTTTGTCGCTTGCTTGTAGCTCGCAAAGACAACCCTAGTTCTAGCAAGGCTGACACTTTGCCTTTTGTGAATGCGATCTCGTTATTGTTCATTTGTGCTTTGTATTGTTTTCAACCGGTAAGAGATAGATTTCTAGCTGAAAGCAATCAGAAGTGCTGCCAACACCACCGCAACGAAGTCAGGAAGCTATGGAACATGAAGTCCAGTTAATCACATGTAGCAGTTACATTATTGTTGATGAATAATGGTGCTATACTGGCTCTGATTGACCGATTTTCTTTATTTTTGTTTTCCTTGATAGCTTTTGGCTTGTAGAACAACATATTACATAACAAAGGAAACAAATGTAATTTTATAAGAGTGAGGTATGATTTTGTGTAACATTGCTAAATAAAGATCAAATTATCTACTACTTTTTTATCTGAAACAGGAAAACAACTCAATATTCATACTTGAAATTTCCAACAATGATATTAGTAAGCACAACTGACATATCTTCCAAATTTCAGAGAAATTCGTTCAAGTTTGGCGGAGTTAGACAAAGTTGAAGTTAAGGCGATGTTTAAGGGTGATCTATTTTTTATGAAACAATCTGTAGTTATTATATTATACTCAATCCTAACTAAGTGTGGTGCTGCTAGTAATATACATAAATTACACCTTACATGTGGGCTAAGTCAATTACTGTTTTCAAATGAAAGAAATTCCCAACCCTACCATTGAAAGTGAAGAAAATAATAGTATGAAAAATTAAATAAAAAAAGTTGACCTGGCGGGATTCGAACCTCAGCCCTGTCAGGTGAACGTAGCATCACCTTAGCACACTGAGCTATAGAGTCTGTTAGCGTTCTGATTAAAGGCATACAGGGTATTGCTTTGTCAGTTTGAATGACGTCACGTCACATGCACAATCTTCGCAGCGCTCATTCGCTTTATCACGAGTCTAGCATTCCCACCTGCACTGTTTATGGACGAGACCAACAATGCACTATCAGCACTATAGATTACACTACTGAATGAGTACGATAAATATGATGAGAATATCACACCACCTAGACGCATTTTGCTTTATTCTGTTCAAGCGAGCGTTAGTGCAAGACGTAGCCTATACCAAGCAGCCAAATTTTGGCATTGATGTTTGATCACACTCTCTTCCTTTTTCAGAGTTGTGTTGGATCCAGAGAAGATTGCTGACTTGATAATGATGTGTCCTGAAGATGACGAGCAAGCTGTGGATTCTACAGATGTTCCTGACATTTCTGCGTCCGAAGAATTGCAGAGAAGAAGTTGGCTGGTGGTCCTGCGTCCGAAGAGTTAGCTGGTGGTCCTGCGACCGAAAGGGTTGATGTTAGTCATGAGTCTGTCTTGCAAGTGAAATCTAGAAGCTCTAGATCTGCTGAAGAGACTACAAGAAGAGAAAAGGAAAAACATCCCATGAGACCTCCATGTTCACATAACTCAAGTACCAAATTTTTTCACTGCAATTCATTCGTTTCCGAAGAAAGAAGAAAACAAATTTATGAGGAGTTTTGGACGTATAACTACAAAGACACGAAAATTTCTGACCCTTTGTATGTCTTTTGGGCCAAAAAAGACAGAGACTGTTGGATCAGCATCCCGAAGAGGAAAAAGCTGCACTTACAAATTGAGAGATGAAAACAATGACACGATTCAAGTATGCAAGCCCATGCTTCTGGGAACACTTGGATTCCACAGTGACGAAATTTTACGGACTGTGCGAAATGCAATATCTCAAAAGAGGGAAGCAAGCACACCGGTAATGGTTCCAGACTCAAAGCGAGGAAGACACGAACCTGCGAATAAATTAGACAAAACAACAATTCATGATCACATCAAAAAGTACAGGCCGTCAATCTCACACTACAGAAGAGAACATGTCCCAAGACGCTTGTATCTACCTCCTGAACTCACGATAACAGATATGCACAATAATTATAACGAGAATCACAGAAGAATTGGATATGCCACATACCACAACGAAGTGAAAGCGATGAACATCAGCTTTGCACGGCTAGGCGAGGAGGAATGTGAAACCTGTGCCGAATACGATCGCATGCACGAAAGAGATGCAAATCATGATCCTGAGTCCTGCGAAATCTGCTCGTATTATCTGAAGCACAAGCGGATGGCTATGAGAGCCAGACAAGCGTATTAAAAAATGATCGCGAAGATCCTGATGAGTCTACCCTCTACGCAGCAGTGGATATGCAGAAGGGGATTGTGCTGCCATACATGCCCATGTACAAAGCTACAGCATTTACCCCAAGGCTTGTATGTAGTCTTCAACGAAACTTTTGCGGCAATTGGGAAAGCGGGAAAGAAATGTATGTTCGATGGAGATGTTGTGGCTTGGCACGAAGGTGTTGCGGGCCGATCAGCAAGTGACGCGGCTGCAGCATACTGGAGATTCTTGCGGGAACATAGAGATCAAGAGAAAATCACACTGTGGTGCACACTGCGCACCTCAAAACAAGAACTACACTCTCTTCACAATGATGATGATCGCAGTGAACAATGGGGATGAGTTTTGCCTGAAAGAATTGACGATTCGATACTTTGAACCAGGACACACGTTCAACGCGGCGGATAGTGTACATGCAGCAATCGAGAAAACGACACGGCAGGTAAATTCACTAAATCAAAACTGATTAAACCGCGCCTTCAAGTTGTACATGTACGTAATTGCAACACCGTTCAGTGCAATAAGATTACTGTTGGTAACTTTCATTGTGCAATCTGGCCTAGCGGCCTATACATGCATTTCATAAGATTAATAGGTTGATGATTGTCGCTTTCTGTTTAATACGCCTGTATGAAATACCAGTTCATGAATACATCGAGCTTATTTGTAAAAAAACACTCATCAAAATTTGTAGCCTATCAAATTGTTCAGGTACACTAATTAGTAGGCGTGCATAATGGCCTAAACTCATAAAATCATTGTATTTTTTCAGCTTTCGCACGTTTATCAGAAAACAGATTTTCTTTTCTTTGCAGCGAAGAACCATTGAGGACTGGACGACCAACTGACTGTCTTCAGACAGACACTTCGACTTAATGTGTTGGAACTCAAGCCTGTCCAATTTAAAGACCAGTCAAACAGAGCGTCGATCGCAAAGCGAAGGGCTGAAGGATCGATGCCATTTCTTAAGAATGTAACGCAAATCCGATTTCTGCGCGGTGAAAAGACTCCTATTATCTGTTTGGATTTCGATGGAGATTGGATGCCATATCCAATTTTCCGAAACAAGTTTAACCCAAGATCAGACCACCCAGCCCAAGGCTACAGTCGAGGAATCGCCACATCAAAGAAGACGGAATTCTGTCTTTGTGCAGATTCATACAACCGACGCGACGCGGATTTTGGGAATCCCTGCAAACCTTCGACTGTGCTGATCTCCAGATCGATGACGATCAGTAATTTTAAGAAAGTTTTATACATGTTTATAGAAAGAAAATTTACTTCAGAAGATAGGGTTTTTTATTAACTTCCCAAGTACAGAAAAATCGACGCAGAGGCCCGTATCTAGAAAATCAATACATTGCCGTTCATATTTTTGTGCGCCAATACTGCCGAAAGATAAGTTGTATCAAGCAAAATGTTATATTACAAAAGTAATTTCATAGTGTTCATACTTTCAGAGGGCTAGCTTCAAACGCAAAATCGTCTTTTCTGAAAAATGAGAATTTTGTAGATACGGGCTTTTGCCTTGATACGGCAGAGCTGTTTCAATCGGGTGTCACTGCACTAAAGAAGATGTCAATAATGCTGTGCAGCGATGCGTTAAATCAAACAAGGATGCCTACCAGGCGAAAATGAAAAGAATGCCTGAGATCGATTTGCAAACGCTGCGCCCAAAATGAAAATACGGTTGTTAGACTTTTCTGATAGTGACACTGATGAAATGCAGACATGAAAGTGAGGAGTGTGTAATTGATGTAACTGTTAATTGACTAACATACTACAGAACTGATCATAAAAAAACGGACCACCGAAATTATGTCTAACTTCGATCGATTCTAATATCTTACAGCTACACCCAACATTAACACGCCATGCACCATTCGAAAGTTTGTGTTCTCAACTTTTAAATGGGCTGTCATACACTCGTGTATGTAATTGTGTAGTCTGGACAAATGTCAAAATGCAAAAATCGCCTCTCAGAAATCACAACTTTCAAAAAGAAAACATGTGAGCATGATGATGAATCAGGCACTAGGAGAAATGGTTTTCTCTGAGCATTATTATGATGCATTGCTCGTCGAAATCAGTGAACTTTTGGAGAAGTTGTGATGACTCAAATTCATTGCAAAATTTATGTTTTGATTGATAATTTGATATAAGTTGTTTCCAATTAATGTCACCTTTGGCGCTAACGAGGTCATTCTAATGCTTTCAATATTTGTGGCATCAGCTTTACACATCCAGATAAGTTGTAGTATCAATAAAACATTGGAATGATAGTTATATAATTGTAATTGAACATTGAACTATTCTTCAATTAACGGGTTACCATCAGTGAGTGACCCAATGTACCAATTGGGCCCCATAGGGGAGTCTTACTTACGTCTTACGTTAGCCGTTATCATCCTTGCGGAAAATGGCCTCCCTTGTGATACGAATCCATGTCGCACGATCGCTAGCCGCCAGCCGCCAGTTCCTTGGGAGTTCGTCTCTCCATCTCTTTCTCTGTCCTCCACGGTTTCTTTTCCCTTCTCTTGGTATCCATACTGTCGTTCTATGGCTCCATCTGTTATCGGGTCGCCTGATGACATGACCAGCCCACTTCCATTTGGGATGTTTCGCTTCTATCACAACGTCCTTTAACCCTGTTCGTCTCCTTACTTCTTCGTTTCTAACCTTGTCTTTCAGAGTGACTCCAATCATCCTTCGCTCCATCGCTCGTTGTGTTGTTCTGAGTTTATTCTCTTGTGATCGTGTTAGAGACCAGGTTTGGGATCCGTATGTCAGGACAGGCAGAATGCACATATCGAACAAACGTTTTTTATTCTTCATCTCTATACCTGGTGATGTTAAGTGGGGCTTGAGTTTCCAAAAGGACATTTTGTGTTCTTCTTAGGATTTCTTGTTCTTGGCGGGCTTGAAAGGAGATATTCTGTCCAAGGTAACTAAAATCGTCGACATAATCTATGACGTGTCCATTGATGTGGATTAAACTCTTTTGGCCGTTTGTCAAAATTTTTGTTTTCTCGTTGTTTATCTTTAAACCGACCTTTTTTCCCTGCTTATTTAGCTCATCTACAATTATTCGCATGGAAGTCGCGTCATCCTCAAAAATGGCAATATCATCTGCAAATCTCAAGTTCATGAGACGTTCACCGTCGATGTTTATTCCTGCGTCTGTAGGGAAGTGACATGATCTGAATATGTCCTCTAATGTTGCCGTAAAGAGGACTGGGGATATGGGATCTCCTTGGCGAACGCCACGTTCAATGAGGAATTTCGGGCCTCTTGTTTCCAACTTTATGGAAGCTGTTGCATCACTATATATCTCATTTAAAATTCTCCAAATTTTCCCTCTTACTCCCTGCTTTCTTACTGCAGTTAGCATCGCTGTGTGGCTAACAGAGTCAAAAGCTTTTTCATAGTCGATCATAAGTATATAGAGAGTCTTGTTATACTCTGTATACTTCTCAATCAGTTGATTTATCGAGTGTAGATGGTCAATTGTTGAGTAGCCTTTCCGGAAACCAGCTTGCTCTCTTGGTTGATTCCATTCTAATGTCTGTTTAATCCGGCGTTGTAAAACTCTGGTAAAGACTTTGTACAGATGACTTAGAAGGCTTATTGGTCGGTAGTTCTTTATGTTCTTACTGCAGCCTTTTTTGTAAATCACTACTACATCTGCGTTTCTCCACTCATGGGGTATCCGGCCACAATTCAAAATTCGGTTAAAGATTTTTGTCAGCATCTCAATCAAGGTTTCCCCTCCAGCTTTTAACATTTCGCATATTATTTCGTCTTCTCCCGGTGATCTATTATTCTTCATTTCCCTTATTGCTAATTGTACTTCACCTTTCAAAATTTCAGGTGTCGGATTTTCTTTCTCTTCTTCTTCAATTTCTACATCTATTATCACATTTGCAAAATCGTTTTTGTAAAGCTCTCTATAGAAGTTGGTTATTTCTTCTAGTATTTCACGTCTGTTTGTAACGTCATTTCCATTCTTTGAGATACATCTTATCATTTTTCTGCCTGGATTCATTAGCCCTTGTGCTTTTTTCAACGATTTGTTCCTCTTTATGACCTCTTCTATTAGCTTTTCGTTGAATTCAGAAATATCTTGTTTAATCTTTTGTTTAGTCAATCTTCTGGTGATGGTAAACTCAACCTCTGCTTCGTTACTTTCTCTTCTTCTCTTCCACAGTTCCTCTCGTTTATTAATTAGATTGACTGTGTCGTCTGTTAACTTTTTTGTTTTCGACATTTTCTCAATTTTCAATGACTTTGTTGTTTCTTTTATAGCGCAGGTGAACTTCGAATATTCAACATTTAGGTCATCTGTATCTTCAATGTGTAGACTCTCAAATCTATTGGAGAGTTTCAATTGAAATTCTCTTCTCCTGTCCAGTATGAAGTTGCCTGGAGTAGCGAGTTTCCTCATCTTTTTTGCTCTTTCTCGTTTCTCATTTATTTTCATTTTTGCTCTTAAAAGACGATGGTCAGAGTCAAAGTCGAATCGGTTAATAATTCCAACATCCATAGGGGAGTAAGGACCATCGAAGTCAGGGGACTTTACACAAATCATAATTTATCAGCTTTATAGGATCTTTCCCGCAATCGCTGTTTTAGGTCATGCATCCTAGCAATTGTCTGCAACTTATCTGAATGAGTAAAGCAGATGCATAGACACCTTAGATATTGAAAGCACCAAGAATGACCTCGCTAGTACCAAAGGTGACATTAATAGTAAAGAATTCATTATTCGTAAATGATCAATCAAAAAAAATTTTGCAATGAATTTGAGTCATCACAGCTTCTCCAAAAGTTCACCAATTTCGACGAGCAATGCATCATACGAATGCTCAGAGAAAACCATTTCTCCTAGAGCCTGATTCATCATCATGCTCACATGTTTTCTTTTTGAAAGTTGTGATTTCTGAGAGGCGATTTTTGCATTTTGACATTTGTCCAGACTATACAATTACATACACGAGTGTATGACAGCCCATTTAAAAGTTGAGAACACAAACTTTCGAATGGTGCATGGCGTGTTAATGTTGGGTGTAGCTGTAAGATATTAGAATTGATCGAAGCTATACATAATTTCGGTGGTCGGTTTTTTATGATCAACTCTGTTACTTGTAATTACATTGATATCTGGATAAAGGCCATCAAAGTGAGTGGAATGTATAACTATTACATCCAGAATTACCCTCCCTTTTGTTATCAATAGGGTGTCTACAAAGTCCTAAACCCCGAAAAATCGATCTAAAGAGTAAAAATCATCAAAAGTTATAAAATGCCTTTAGAGTGTGAGATCCTTGCGTTTCGCAGAAAGCAGCTACAAGTGCGACTTTTAAAGCGACTGTTTCCGTTACAGAGATCCTAATTTTCCACTATCTGGACTACCTAGTTTCTAACTTAGCAAAGTTACTAAAGCGAAGACTTGGAAAATTCGTTTGAAAATTGCAAATTCTCTTCGTATTCAACTATGAAATTGATAAAACATGAATTATGAAATCAGCTTTTCAGTTAGCCGCCTCCTTCCTATGATACTTGCATTTTATATTTATTTTTATGTTCTAAAACGAAGCTCTGATATTTAAAAAAGAAGATCATTTCATTTTCTTCACACTTCATGGTAGCCAGTTCCATCGTTGTACTTGACGTAGAATGTACATTTAATAGCTACAATAACACAAGTTCTACATCGATGGGTATTATTGTTTCCCGTATCTGGCTCTCGCATGGCATTGTAGGAAAATGTGTTCTAAAGCGGACGGACGTCTACTGTTATAGGCTATCCAGAAATATCCCTGTCTCTGAAAATTATTATCGTTACACTACTTATTGCGAATTTGTTCTCTAGTTTTTATCAATCATTTATTCTTTTTAATGTGTCTTTATTATGATTGGGTATGGACAATGGAAACTTTCTAAATACTAATACATTTTTTAAGTATCGCCTTGTATTTAAGAAAATTTTATGAAATACATTTCATGACGTAAAACACTACAGTTCAAACAGGGGTACGCTCGGGGGGGGTACCCGGGGGGGGGTGGCGAGCCTACCCACTTCCTTCATGGCCCAGTTCCGGGGGGGGGCCTCGGGTAGGCTCTCCAATTTTGAATGATTTATTGATAAAGATGGTGAAATCTGTTGTGAATATTTCACCAAAATATGAAGGTGCTACACGCTTGTCATCCGTATTTCTTCGCTCTTCAAATTTTGGATATCCAACAGAAAATTGGTGAGTACCTTTACATATTACTTACAAAAGTAAAAGGTAATGACGACATGACCTTGAACTTATTAATTTGCTGAATATCAGCAGTGAATAGTGTGTCGATGCTTGTGTTATCTTGTGCTCAAAATATTTGTAGTCGATAAACATTCGCACCAATCATAATAATTAAACAATTATTTCATCTATGTATTATCATTTGTTTTTGATATTTGATAACCACCTGAAATGAAAAATGATCGGATTTTTTGTGCTTGGATCTATGTTAATCAATTCAAAAAAAGTTTCTGTTCAATCATATGATATTTCACGTGGTTTTTGTTGTTGATGTTGAGTTTTTAACGTTATTGATGTATTGATTGTCAGTGTCGGTGTTGATAATTAGTTTCTTATACATCTTCGTAATTGCTGGGCCTTTGTCATGTCAATACAAGTAGTTAATAAAAGACGAAGTCCATTATTAAAGAGTATTAGATGATGTTCCCTCGTAAATAATAATGATAATAATAATAATAATAAAAGAGCTCTATTTCGAAATGACATGCGCATAACGATTAACAGTAAGGAACAGTGAAGTTACAAGTCACAATGGGAAGGAAGGAGGTAGATCACGAGGGGGAGAAGAAGAAAAACGATATGGTGTCAATGTCACGGGAGGAAGTCAGCGTGCAGCATTCGAGTTATGAAATTCCGGCCGGTATTGGTGTTGAATGCACTGCGTTGGGTGCTATGACTCTTTTGTCTAAGGTTTCGGTTATGGTTGGTGGTCGAAGGCAAAAACTTGTGTAGGACGTGGAATCTATTGGTAGTGGTTTTCTTAAACAGCCGTTTGACTGATATTTCGACTGAACCTCGCACATCAATTTGCTGGCAGCCTGGCAGTATTTGAAGCGAGCTTCCCACATAATTGGCAATTCTTTTCCTTTCTGTTGTACTTACGAACCCCAACCAGCTGTGTGCCGCATACAGAAGGCGATTCAATATGAGAGCAGTGTAGACTTGATGTAGAGTTTCGGGGCTTGCTCCTCGGCTTTTAATAATTTTGATAACGCATAGACTGCCATTCGATTTCTTAAGCTGATTTCGTATATGTTGGTCCATTTTCAGCCGATCAGTGAAGGTAACCCTGAGCACTTCAAGGAAGTGGCATCGTGGGATATTTGGAATTTCTTCTGATAAATGCAATTTCTGCTTTATTTGACACATCAATCACGATTTTGAAATGCTTAATGACCGGTAAAAGTCACAACAGTTTGCGGCAATTAAGCTCTCCTCCGTCAAAGTTGTTTTAATGTGCGATAACTGCAATAGGCCTATTTCCTTCACTCCATACGCCGAGGCCTATAAAAATCAAAGTGCTTTAGTGAAGTTGAAAAGGCATAGCCTTAATGATCAACCTGATAAGATTTGCTTTGAGGCATGAATCTTGGAATAATAAGGCCATTTCCTTCATGGCTTCATTCTGTATAAAATGTGAAAGCCTAGCCCGGCCCTTGCCCTCCTCTGGTCTTTTTTTTGTGAGATAGGAGTGTATGAAAACCTTCTTCGTTTACTTCAAGTAAAACCACTTTTGTAAGTTAGGAACGCCCAAAACTATAGGCTTCCTTTTCAATTGTTTGGGTACATTATAACACGGGATAGACCTACTTCCTTCACTACATTTAAACATTTTTGCAGTGGTAGGGTCTGATACCGGTATAGTATTTATAAAATGGGAAGGCTTTAGCCACAATGCTTCTAAAAATATAAAAGTGTTTCTCAGAAAATAAAGGACCAGCCATTAATTTATAAGTTGAGAGAAGTCCTTGCTTTGATGGTTTTCTTTATTTTAGCAGCATGTGCGAGGCCTTTCAGCCGCTACAAGCGACCATCGTCAGGTAAGTGAATGAAGAAAAATTACCTTGGAGGAGCTCAAGTCATCACGTGCACTTTTCATTCAACCCGGAACATAGCATTGACTGTCCAAAATAAAATACAATACGATAAGTGAAAATACATAAAACAAATACTACTACTACTAAAATCGACAGTAGAAGTAATGAAAGCTAGAAAGATACAAGAGAAAAGTAAAACGTCAAAAATTCCAGCAACTGCTTAAAGAAAACTTCATTCGATTGGCCGATGCATATCTCTCGTTGCAAAATGTGCAACGCATCTTTTTCATTTGATAAGATTGTGTTGAGATCAAGAGAAGATCAGAGAAGCTATATCTGAGTTAACAAGATGATAGTATTCATGGTTGATTATTGATTCGTTTGATTTTTTCCACCTTTTTACTCTCACACTTGTTACATCAAGGAATGAAGCACACGTCATTAAAGCGCATATGAGTCTGATTTTGATATGGATAGAGGATGATTTTTGAATATTGCAGTTTATAGAATTTATAGCCGGACCGAGTTGAAAGGACACCTATAGGCATTTCATAGTTGGTGCTTTTGTTTGCATGGGTTGCTGTGATCGCTGCCCACCACTACTATTTTCATTGTAGATTTACTTGATTAAGTCGATCTTTGACTCTATGAAATACCACCTATATATACACGTGTATAAAAATTACATTCTCATGCATTTGTGATAATAGCATATTTTCTTTTTTCATTGCAGGCGCAATTACATGGATGGTAAGCCAGCTAAACGTCAAAGAAGTTTGTTGGACTTCTTTGGAAAGCAAGCTGCAGGTGATGATTTATCATCCTCGCCAACGTCGACTCTACCTGCAGATACGGAGCCATCATTGCCATCAATGGCCTCGTCTCAAGAGTCTGAAAAAACACAAGAAAATGACGATAAAGGAGATGTCGATGAAACCTGGTCAGCCAAACAGAAACTCATCTTCATGCAAGCTAACGAATGGCTTATTATCAAAAATGGAAAGCTTGGGTGCAGTTTCTGTAGAGACCTTAAGACATCGAACTTGGGACCACACAGTAAGCAAGGTGTCCATGTATCGAGAGAGTGGGCAGCATGCGAAATATCTGCTGTCGACAGCACAAATGACAAAGCGGACAAAGCCAGTCGCCAGAAGCATTTAAGAAACAAAGTGTATAGGCACAGGGACTCGAACACTCACTGCGCTGTGCAAAAAATTGTGCAGGAAGGGAAATTGGACCAGATCGGAACTCTGTCGGCACAAATGGAAAATCGAAGCAAAGCGACCACTACAAAATGCCTCAGAACGGCATAGTACATTGCCAAAAATAATCGGCCCTATACAGACTATGAAACATTGATAGATCTTCAAGAGACCAATGGCGTAGATTTGGGTCGAAATTTGCATTCTCATGACACATGTACAAGAATGATTGAAGTGATCTCGAGCACAATGCGTCTCTGTGAGAAGATCAGAGGGAGCAAACATGGAATCTCATTGATCATCGACGAATCAACCTCGTTATCGAAGCGATCATGTCTGATCATTTACATGCGTTCAAAGATAACCCCGGAGGATCCTCCACTGAATGTGTTTCTAGACCTTGTTGAACTTCCTGCCCAGAATGCATCCACTGTGTTGAACTGCTTGGATTCATTATAAAAGAGATTGTGATCAACTTGATGTTGCGGCAGGAGGTCGATTAGATCTTTTGTCGTTTTCTGCGAAGGTGTCAAACTCATTATGTCTCCAAGGTAAGACACCCGAAATGCTCAGCACCCCACGAAAGCGAGGTCGACCATGCAGAGTCGGGGACGGAGCAATTTCTCCAGAAAAAACACGACGTCGTTCTGCCATCATACAGGGTGCGGCAGAAAAACCAAGTGTTTTTAATTACGCTATATTTCAGTACATATTGGAACAAAATAGAAATAACTTATGTATACATGTTCTTTGGATCATAGCATTTACGTTTTGGTCCATATTGGACATCAATTTCATATTTTTAGAAGTAGATTTTTTAACTTAAAATTATAGATAGCTCTTTCATGCACTTAATGAAATTATATCGGAGAAAAAACCTAAGTGTTTTGAAAACAAAAGCTTTTAACATAATATTCATTTTTTGAAAATACAAATATCATGACAAGCAGAAATAACATCAAAATTACGAATGGAAAATAACATCACTCATGTGATTACCGTTCTCTTTAACGCAACAACGAAGACGCTCTTGAAAGTTAGTTTCGACTGGCTCAAGCATATTGACACCGACTGATGCGATTTGATTCCTTATTGAATTCTTCAATTCATCGAGAGTGCGGGGTTTGTCCTAAACTAAGGACTTAAGCCAACCCCAAAGAAAGAAATCACAAATCGATAAATCAGGCGAGCGAGGTGGCCATACAATGTCACCAGATTTGGAAATGAGTCGATTTGGGAACAGCTCACGAAGAACAATAATTGTTTTTGTAGCAGTATGTGCTGTTGCGCCATCTTGTTGAAACCAGAGAGATCGACGATTGAGACGGCGTCTTCTCAGCTCCGGGATGAGAAACGTTTTCACCATATTGACGTAACGCTCAGATGTCACGGTTACCGTAACTCCTCCTTCTTCAAAGAAGTAAGGTCCGATGATGCCAAATCTTCCAACTGCACACCATACGGTCACCTTGGGGCTGTGTAAAGGTGTTTCATGAGTAAGCCGGGGATTCTCCGATGACCAGTATCTGCAGTTTTGCTTATTGACAGAGCCATTAAGGTGGAAGTGTGCTTCGTCACTCATCGCGATCTTCAAATCCTCATTTTCATAGAGAGCAAGCATGTCCTGTGCAAACTTCAATCGTTGGGGATAATCATTCGTGTTCAGTTCGTTTACTATCGCCATTTTGTATGGATGAAAGTTAAGATCTTCATGCAAAATTCGTCTCATCGTTCGATCACTGATTCCCATTGCGACCGCTTGCCTTCTAACTGACCGGTCCGGACTTCGCTCCACCGCTTCTCTGACTGTCAATATTCTGTTGAGTCCGCATGTCAATATTCTGTTGAGTCCGCACTTTACGCATTCGCCCTCGTGGTGTTTTCTTCAATAGCGATCCTTGCGTACGAAGATTATTCACCCATCTTAAGATGGTGTCCCGAGAAGGCACTGAATCATTTCTATTGATATTGAAGTAGCGGCGGAACTCACGCTGGACAGTGGTCACAGATTCATTGCATTTTACGAAAGTGTCGTACACAAAGATGCGATGTTCTAAAGTCCAATCAGTCATTCTCTCAGACTTGTTGCTGTTAATGGTTCTTCAAGTTTGCGTGAACTGTTTTAAAACTGTTAATTTCTAACGTTTATTGACATTCAAGATATCGATTGAATCTTGATCACTATGCATAATAAAGTGAATGTGTTAAAAGCTTTTGATCACTATGCATAACAAAGTGAATGTGTTAAAAGCTTTTGTTTTCAAAGCACTTAGGTTCTTACTGTAACATCGTTTCATTAAGTGCATAAAAGCGGAAAATGACTATAATTATTAAGTTAAAAAAACTGCTACAAAAAATAATAAATTGTGGTCCAATGTGGACAAAAACGTAAATGCTATGACCTAAATAACACATTGACATCAGTTATTTCCATTTTATTTCTAAATGTAATGAGATACAGCGAAATTAAAAACACTTGGTTTTTCTGCCGCACCCTGTACCTCAAACTGACATTCGATCCGATCAGGTCGCTCATTGGCCGGAGATGGTGACGGCTAACCAAAGACAGCGGTGCAAAGTTTGCCATACATTTTCTCAGACAAGATGTGAGAAATGTACTATATTTCTGTGCATTCGACCAAATCGCAATTGTTATAAACTTTTTCACAATATGTAAATAACTTAGTGAACTAACCTTATTTTTCATCATTTTCCGATGAAAAGTAGTGTTTTTTTTGGTTGAATTTGTTTGTTCAGTTGAATTATAGCCTCAACTTCAATTATGAATTTTCACCTTTATTGCGGAGATACAATGATATAACTCGAAAATAGTTTGCAAATAATAAAAACATGTAACAATAACAAATTTCTTCTCAAACTCATAGATTAACTTTTAAAACTGGAATTTATGTAAAGATCCCGTTGAGGGACGATGGAAGGTATGAGGTGGGATGGCCTTGGATCGACGAGGAAAATGTTGAGATGGACGACGCCAAGGATGTGGTACATAATCGACTGACGAGCTTGACGAAACGACTCCAGAGAAACAAAGGTTTGTTGTCGCAGTACCAACGTGTTATTGATGATTACATGGACGACGGAATCATTGAGAGAGTTCCCGACGATGAAGTCTCAGCGCATGAACGAGTACGATATTTACCACATCACCGTGTTGTCAAGGAGAGTAAAAGTACGTCTAAGGTTAGCATAGTTTTTGACGCGGCATCGAAGGATAGAAACGGAATCTCATTAAATGACCTTATGAGTGCTGGACCGAACTTCAACCCAAATACGTTGGGAGTACTTCTACGATTTAGACTGAAACCAATTGGGATCACTGCCGACATCAAGCAGGCCTTTTCGCAGATTTTCATGACTCAAAAGGATCGAGACACTACACGATTTCTGTGGTACAACGAGAAATTGTCTGACGAATGGCCACAGACGAAACCAGTCGAATTTAGGATGAACCGAATGCCATTCGGTGTGAAAGCTTCACCATTCCTCCTCGCTGCAACTATAGGGCACCATCTCTCGAAAGAAGAAAAGAAAGAGCCAGAGTCATGCTTTGATTTGTCCGAATCCCTATATGTCGATGATCTTGTCGTAAGTGTGAACTCAAAATCGGAAGCTGTGAAAGTCATGACAACAGCTAATGAGCTATTCCTGTCAATCGGAATGTACCTCCGCAAATGGAGATGTAGTAGTGCAGAACTCAGTCAGGCGTATTGTGAAAGCGAATCAAAAGCAGAGCAGAAAGTCCTAGGAATGTACTGGAATCCGGATACAGACGAAATGAAGTGCGAGATCCCGAGTCACATTCCTGAGGGACCATCAACAAAGAGGAAGGTATTGCACACATTAGCGAGCATTTACGACATGTTGGGTGTGCTGGCTCCGTTCACTGTTCGCATGAAAATACTTCTGCAGAATTTATGGCGTCAGAATCTCGGTTGGGATGACGAGGCCGGTGAGCAGACAAGCAGGATGTGGAATGACTGGATACGCAGTATCATCAATCACCTTAATTATTGCGTACAACATAGTAATTCAGATCCCGATCTGCTACGAGAGTTGTGGCTCTCTGAGCTGCAACACATCCGTGGAATTCACCAATGGGAAGAAAGTGCACGATTTCGTCGAGTATTGAATTGTGCTCATGACATTGAAATGGACGAAAATTTAGCGAAGGACGGATTAAAGAAGTCTTATCTTCTATCGAACTCGGAAGCATTCAAAATTCTAGAGAGCATCGTCGCTGCCCCAAAGTTCATGTCTGCTTTACAACATTGTACATTAGCTCTCTCCACTGCTTCGCTCGGAAATTTACATAGCATCATGCATAAATATGTCCCTAGAAGACTGCATTTCCGATCAGTTGCAATGAATATGCGAATATGTCTGGCCTACATTGACCACAATGCCAATGTTCAGAGAGAAGCAAAACAAAACTGTTTCAAATTTGTTTTCAAAAGTGAGCGATCAATGGGTTGCTCGATGTGTTTATCGCCGCAAAGGTTATCAGTGGAGAACTGATTTGCTTACTGAGATAATCCACTTTCGCAAATCTGGTCTTCTCCCACTGGACAGTGAGCCTCCATTCTCGAATTAGCCTGTTCCACAAAATATTGCTCCTTTACCCATGCCGTCAAAAGAAGAGCTTTGTTCTTCTCATCAGCATAACAGTCGGCATATTTCTTGAGTCTGATTGTGGGTCACTTTTTATATTGTCTTGTTATCTAATCAACAAAAGTTTACAGTAAATTTACTATCAATTTACATGGCAATCAACGTTTTGTTAATAAATCAGAGGTATATTTAGTTTTAATTTTGAAATGATTTTATGAAGTTCAATAAATAAGACAATGGGCCCCTGTCATTTAATGTCACTTATTATAGACATACGGTACCACACATCAATTAAGTTAACTTATATTAAGCCTTTTTAGCGTATACATGGAGGTTTTTTGTATTAAGTAGCCTAACATGGTATTAGCTGAAACTGCTTTAAATGAATTTTCATGAAACTGAGTATCAAGGCATTATGAAATTTAAAATTCAACATCTTAGGTTAAGCAGTTGGCCTATATTTGAAATTAACTAAGAATATGTATAGGCCTAGCTACACTATCATAAAGTAAAATCAATTAAGGATAGTCTCAATTTAAGAAAATATTGCATTACCCGTAGTTATGCGGTACTCTTTTATGTAGAGATTTTTCATATTTTATATACTAGCGATAGACCTACACTTAGGTCTATACTAGAAGCGGTGATAAGTCTAGTAGCCTACTTATGTCTAAATTAGTAAAATTCGTTTATTGGTTACTAGCTAGCGCACACTATAAAAATAATAGTACCGGTAGTCTCTGAGTGATCGATCTCTTTCACCGGTAGGCTCAACATTAATTGCAATCGCTCTCATCGTATTGGTAGCTACGAACACTGGGCATATATTGCACCTGTATAGTGATCATGAAAACAAATTTCTTGCTTATACTGAAAAGCTTTATTCGATAAAAATATCATCATTCACACCAACTTTGAAATCCGAATATATACCGTCATCCGAGGGAAATTTGAATCGAATTGCGTTGTAAACGCAAGTAGGTAGCACTTTCCTCACTGATTGTCCTATAGGACCATCATATATCCAAAATATAAACTGTTCATACGCTGTCCATCGGCATGCTTTGTTATTGAAAACACCTGCATGTTGTTTTCTCCTCTTCTTACGTATAGTCAGTATTCGCCTGAAGCTCACATATAGCACAGTTTTATCAAGACAGACAACCTTGAATGATTCTGTTTCCGTTATATAGGAACGTGATTCTAGCTTTCTTTCTATAAGATTGCTAAGCCTACAGCAACAGATTTCATTTGAATTCAAAGTAGATTGATAATTGCCGCAAGAACATTCCGCATTATCGTTACCTTGCCGTGACTCTGGGAAATGCCCAACCGAACTTTCACTAGAATGAATTGACATTGTGGGCTCAAACAAATAAGGCTGAGTAACATTGGAAATATCTGATTCTCCGTTTAAACTTGCCATGCATGTACTTTTACAATCAAGATCTCGAATGCGGGGTGATTCAGTCAAGGCTACTGCTTGCTGCTGGCTGGCGATTGCGTGGTTCACAGATCAACAGCGTAGGGTGCTTTGTGACGTCGAACTTCTTGCTTGGATTTGATTGGTCGATGAAGCAACTCCCTAACCAGTAGATTTTCTGCGATATTTCAGGCTTCTCACGACGAGTTAGAACTTCGCGATTTCGATATGAAGACTTTCTAATTGTGTTGATTAGTATAAAGTTGACATTCGAAACTGCCATATTTCCCCTTTAAGTTGAAACTGTTCATGAGTTTGCATGAGTTTGGATTGCTAATCATTTTTTGATCGATTTATTGCTTCAAAAACGTTATTAAGAAAAATAACATTAAGAAATGCGTTCCTTTTTATGAACCGTCATGCCCGGACATACCGGGCAAAATGGGTCAAGCAGTCAAATTGCTAATTTGTATCTTATCTTTTTTTTCTTTTAGAGGAGCACACTATTAATGGGGTTTATATGAAAAATAGGATATTTATATACCTAAATCAAATAAAAGCACCAGCGTTGACAATCATCAAAATATAAAAACAGCACTCTGAAGTTAAGTGACCCGCTTTGCCTGGGCTTCCCCTAGAGGCGAAGCTTGGAGGGGGACGCTGAACAATCTATACCCGGTATATTCGAAAAAGCAGTCCATTATATTACCTGGAGATTCTCGTTATGCATATTTATTGACCAAGGCTGAGCATGAAAGACAACTACACAACGGTGTAACAAGCGTCATGGCTGGGCTGAGAGCGAGATTTTGGATTACGCGTCTTCGTGTACTAGCAAAAAGGGTAATCTGCGAGTGCTGTGTTTGTAGGAGACAAGCTGCGGCTCCTTATGATGAAGAGACAGCCCCTCTACCTACCGAGCGTGTAACAAGGAATCCAGAAATAGCATTCTTTCATGTGGGAGTCGATTATGCAGGACCGATCTACGTCGATATTTGTTGTGAGCAACGAAAGGCTTACATACTTCTGATAACTTGCACAATGACAAGAGCAATTCATTTGGAGTTGACATTGTCTCTCGGTACTCCAGAATTTCTGCAGGCATTTGATAGATTTGTGGCTCGTACAGGGACACCTTCAGTGGTGATCAGCGATAATCAGTGTTGGCAAAAAACCCATTTTTACGATTAAAACCCAAAAAACCCAAAATCTTGGGTTTAATTGGTTTTTTAGGGTTTTTCTGGGTTTTTTGTTTCTTTGAGTATGATAAGACATCATTTACTCTCTTCTATAACAAGAAGGCCTTGTCTTGTTATCATTTACTCTAGAGAGGAACTTCCGCTTGTATGGGCGAATGTAGCCGAAGGTAAGGTTGATAGATGGAGAGTTTACCCTTTTTTCAATCAATGTTGTAAATCTTGAATATTTAAGCTGATTTCAACTATTCGGTATCTTACATAATGTCTAGTTTTTGTCTCAATCTCTAGTGTCTCAATCAATTAGGCTACTTCTTTCTCACTTCAGTAAAATTTGCCATCTGACACGCATGACTCATCAGTTGCTATGTGACGTTAGATCAAAATACATGACAAGCATTTGGCTTCTGAGTTAGTTGTTATTAACAACCAATGAATCATAGGGCTACGCGTCAGAAGGCAAATTGTATTGAACTGGGAGGTTAAGTGAAGGGAGCAGTTAGTCATTTGGCACTGTTTTCAGCACGCGCTATTCGGACCATAATCTGTAATGCCGAAGACAAATCTCGCACGTGGTCGTCAAGGTGATCCGTTATGGTCCCTAGTGATCCCAATTGGAGACGGAAAGAAGCACGTTTCGTGCCAGAAATGCATGAAAGTTTTGACGGCGAAAATCGAGCGGGTCAAGGCTCACGTCAGCGGCTGCGTTATGGAGCATCCATCTCCTCGCGAATGCTCTTCCACGGGTTTCACCACGATTCTCCCCCCAACCCAGGGAGTTGCGTTGCTAACTTCAAGTCCGACCCAGCCTCCAATGTCAACTCATAGTGACGAAGTTATGATAACTGCACCGCCGCCGAAGCGCTCTCGTCAGGCTAACTTACAATCCATTGTTTCGTCGACATCCGAAGAACAACTTGATGCGATGAAGCATCAATTCGCGAAGGTGTTTTACAAACACAGCATTCCCTTCAACGTTGCAGAGGATCCGGAGTTCAAGAAAGCAATCGGAATGCTCCGTCCAGGTCTTGAGGAAAAGTTCTTCCCACCCAGCAAGAAAAATCCGCGGAACGAACGGATACAGGGAAGATAACCACAAAAAAACCGCGGATTACTTTTAATAAGTCGATACGGTGATAAAAGGATAACAGATATCCACGGATATGCGGGAGATATCCTCTATTTTCCGTGGCAGATGATGAGAAGGATAGTCGATATCCGTGGATAGTGTACGGATATTTGAAGGTCGCCTCACAATGATATACCGGATGAGTATCCTTAAGATATAATGACGGATATCCGAGTTTGTTAAGCACTAAGTTACAGCATTAAGTTGTTTATGAGTACTAAGCAATATATGAGCATTATATAGGAAGAGTCAGCCTTTTCATTAGAATCTAGTTGTACTAGGCCTATTCATAGAGGTGCAATATATCAGTAATTGCAATGGTTGATTATGCTTTGGCGCAAATTTGCGACAGCTTTTCATTCGATATTTTTTTAGAGATCTACATAAAACCCTACAATTTAGATATAGATTAACTGAAATTCAGCCGGCTGAATATTAATCTGATTCACGTTCTGTCGGTATATAGAATTTACAGTCGTGTTGATGAACGATGTCGAAAAATGACAAAATACCCATCAGTCGGTTTTCAAGTTTTACTACCGTACATTAATTCAAATGGATATTTTAACAACACTTAAATCGATCTTATATACTTTCAGAGATTTTTTAGTAAAAGTTTGTACAATAATTACATTATGCAGGCAGTCAATATTCAGTGTAGCCAATGAATGACGGCATAAAAACCACTGAATATTCTGCCGATGTCAGTATTATAACGTCATTCATTATCTCGGCTGAAAATTCTACCGGCAGAATCTTAGATTATGAACAGTCCCAATTCACAATGCAGTGTAATCTCACTCAAATTTCATTCCTTTTGATTAAGTGAGATTGTGCTATTCCAATAGCATGCTCCATGCCAGTACTTGTAGTTTCAAAAGTCCTAGCTGGTCTGTTTGATCTTTGCACGTAGCTGACTTTGGAAACACGTCTGAGAAAATCTTTGAAACAAGTCTGAGAAACAATGCCAATTTGGTGCCAAATACCCTAAAACCCATTTTACACGAAAAAATAACACAAAACAACTATAAATAAAACCATAATTCAAAAATATTCAAACAATAGCGATAAATTTGAAAATTATTTTTTGTTTAAACACATCAAACAAAACAAACCGCTTTTTTAAATTAACGAAAATATTAGTTTCTTTCATAAAACACATGCAAATTTCCACGTGCTATGTCCCCCGCCATTTATTTCATGATATTACATCTCCAAAAGGGTGTTTCTATGCATACTTCACTACATCATCATGAAGCCATTTTCATCGTTAACAAGTTTACATCATTTCCTGTAACGAGCCAAATCACATAGTCAGCAAAATGTAAATTTCTACGTAAACTTCTTTGTCAAACCCAACCATAATCCATCAGCTAGGCACAAGATAGACAGTGGAGGTCAGTCAGGTTTCTTTAAGATCAAAAACACTTCTCTTAGACACCATATTTACCCAAAATAGTAGTATATTCAAGAATTCTATGTATAAGTTAGTGTTTCTGGACCAATTGAACCGGGAAAAATCTTTTCCACCCACCTCATCCCTCCACACTAACCCTGGTCACCATCATCTATCAGTTGGAGCTGGGTGGAGGGTCGGAAACACTTCTCTTAGACACCATATTTACCCAAAATAGTAGTATATTCAAAAATTCTATGTATAAGTTAGTGTTTCTGGACTAATTGAACCGGGAAAAATCTTTTCCACCCACCTCATCCCTCCACACTAACCCTGGTCACCATCATCTATCAGTTGGAGCTGGGTGGAGGCTCGGAAACACTTCTCTTAGACACCATATTTACCCAAAATAGTAGTATATTCAAGAATTCTATGTATAAGTTAGTGTTTCTGGACCAATTGAACCGGGAAAAATCTTTTCCACCCACCTCATCCCTCCACACTAACCCTGGTCACCATCATCTATCAGTTGGAGCTGGGTGGAGGCTCGGAAACACTTCTCTTAGACACCATATTTACCCAAAATAGTAGTATATTCAAGAATTCTATGTATAAGTTAGTGTTTCTGGACCAATTGAACCGGGAAAAATCTTTTCCACCCACCTCATCCCTCCACACTAACCCTGGTCACCATCATCTATCAGTTGGAGCTGGGTGGAGGCTCGGAAACACTTCTCTTAGACACCATATTTACCCAAAATAGTAGTATATTCAAGAATTCTATGTATAAGTTAGTGTTTCTGGACCAATTGAACCGGGAAAAATTGAAAAATTGAAATGAGATCTACATGTATGTTTGCAGGAAATTGGATTGTCACCTGTGAGGCTGGTGATTCATTCGGCAGACCAGCTTCAACTCTATTCAAAGCTTGCGAAGGCCAATTCCCTCATCTTGCATGTTGATGCGACTGCGGGACTCATACGACGCATGGAATATGTCAAGAAGCAAATGTTTCTGCTGAGTTTAGTTGTCAACTCCATAACGGAAACATTCCAGTTGTTAGTGTCAGCGACTTCCTGACGGAGAGATGTCGTGTGGAAGATGTTGAATTTTGGTTGCGGCGAGTGAGATGCGACGTCGCCCGTCTGCAGAACTCTCGCTTGAATGGGGAAGAATCTCGGCCTCTCGTGGTTGTGGTGGATTTCTCATGGGTGATGCTGCATTCCTGTGTATCTGTCTTCGCGGGCACAACCGTCAACAGATATCTGAACGCAACGTACGACAAATGCTCTGGTATACAGAACGACAATGAACCGGATTGTACTGTCTTCACCTGCAGTTCTCACTTCATGGCAAGAGCCGCACGTGCCCTGCAAAAATTTTGTACAGGGGATAACCAAAGGCACGTAAGACAGCTTCTCCTCCACAGCATGGCCGCATTAATATGCGCACCGAATCTGTTGGAAGCCGGTCGGAGGTGGAACTTAATGGTTTCAGTGTTCTGCTCCTTGGATATGAGTGAAGAAGTCAAGAAAGACCATGACGACCTCCTCCTACTTCTCAGTAAGTTACCAGCGCCCAACAATGACATTCGAGCGGAAGTGTCCGAGGAAGAAGAGGGTGAGGTGATTGAAGAAGAGGAAGAACATGCCTGTACCAGTGGCTCAGCCTTGAGATCCAATTCCATACGCAGTCAATCGAAATACTCAACATTTTTTCGTGACCCTGAGGTGGCTGAGGTGAAGAAGCCTGAAGACCCCCCTAACGTGTTCTTCAATAAGAAAGCGTTGGAATACATCCATCGTGTATGGCTTCCCCTGTATGGCTTCTGGGGCCAGCCATCGCTACAAAGTCGAGAGAAGAGGATCGACCGATACATAACGAACGCCAGAGTGGAATCATGGTTTGGGTAAGTTACTATAAATCAGTCTCATGATAGTTTGCACTTCATCGGTGAGGTGAAATGAACGGTGAAATGATTTTATCGAGCACCATACACGTACATTTGAGGAGCTTCAAGTAAACTGAAATTGGGGTAAACAGAAAGTTCAAAATCGAATGCTTTCATGTATTATGTGTGTCAGTAAATCAAGGAAATCAATAATGTAATATAAATTCCGGAAATTTGGGATGAATTTCGTTGGGGCTCCAGATTCGTTCAAAAAATGAAAAAAATTGTTGGGTTGGAGGGGGGAGGGTCTATTGTTTACATGCCTGCGTCATACGCCAATGTGAAAAATGTGAAAAGTAATCTATAAACAAATCTACATTGTTATTTTTCGTCTCGTCGCTTACCTCCTTATATGCGTCTGTTCTTGAGTTTAGATAGGATTATCTACACACCTTCTGCCAACCATATTTCTGATGGGCTTAGTTGCTGTTTAGGGTGTCGTGATACTACTTCCAATTTAGCTCACATTGGGCCTTGCTTTTCATTTACTAGTCGGAACAGCATTACCGCATCAGACAAGACATGAGAAATAAGAAAGCCCATATTGGTGTTAGGATTGAGCAACCATTCAGTTTAGAAACGATTTATTTGCATAATTTATCATATGTCATGCCTGTCAACGTTGAGGCCCCGATTTTCGCCATTCGTCGCCAAGAGGGTTGATCCAAGGCTCATTCCTTCGCTCGTCCGATGGAGATCTCCAGATGTTAGAGGTCATCTTGCACAACGTCTTCCATCGCGTGTGAAGTCGCCTCGTGTTTCATGTGAATGAAAATGTTTCAAGTGTTCCGGAAATGGCGTGTCGCCGGAATCTCAAGCATGGTGCAACCACTCAAGACAATATATAGCTGCATCACTCCCGGCCGTGCCTAAGCTCTCCATTATAATCGAGGTCGCCATTATATTTCAGCCCTACAAACACTGTCAATATATGCTGTTGAAACTCTCTGGTGAATTCATCATTTAGAGTGGATTGCCATCATTTACAAATTTTCGAAATATATCTGCTATCCCTCTTTCAAACATGTGTGATTGTATAATAGATACAATTCATGCTCATGCGCATGACATGGCTTTCTGCATAGTGCTCTTAATGAGACTTAACAAGCGATGTCATTTAGTCATAAATTTCTAAATATTTCCTCCTGTGCATTAATATACATGTTATCAGACTTCATACGTGTACATATGTTTGTGTGTGTGTACTGTAGACAATTTCCTCATAAGTTAGATTTTACGAGTAATATGTGTTACCAGATTTGAACAGTCTTGTAACAGTATGGCACTTGTTAAAGCTTCTCACATCTCCGACGATATCAGTGCGATTAATCGCCAGCAGATGTCCTTTGTCTCAGAATAGACATGTATTTCTACAGATGGGTGAAGAAAGTTCATCTCGGACGAGGAGGAAGTGGTAAGAGGATTGGCGTTCTCCAATTCCTTCAGCGGCAAAGACGACGTACAAAGTACAGATTGGCAATCGTGAACATGAAAGCAAAGACGAAGGTGGGGAAACGTCCATTCAAAAGTAATCGATTTCAGTCGAGGGGTTTGCGCGAAGAAATGTGGGCAAGAGGAAGACGGAACAATCGAGCTCAGTACCTTGCTGAGATGGAATTGTATAA
Organism: Prostheceraeus crozeri; assembly: GCA_907163375.1. Classification (NCBI taxonomy): domain Eukaryota; kingdom Metazoa; phylum Platyhelminthes; order Polycladida; family Euryleptidae; genus Prostheceraeus; species Prostheceraeus crozeri. The sequence continues at coordinate 1,073,315 of CAJQUW010016879.1, read as the reverse complement.
ATGCGTCCAGTTTCAAAATTTGAGAGATGTGAAGGGTAGGTGAAATATTCCTGTGTCATTAAAGCAATAAAGAACAGTAATGAACATTGTCCTATATATGCAGCTGTGCAATAGGTTGAGATCGCTTAATTCATGTCACAAAATTGCCCTTCTAAACTCCCTATCAGTAGTACATTTCATGTTCGTTGAACTCATGACGTCGTATACCACGCAATTCGTCGTGTTCTAAAATATAACATCTGACGGATATTTTGTCGTCTACAACAGGTTACTACATGTGTGACACTGAATACCTGTTGTAGGTACAATTCCATAAAGCGTTTGCCAATTCCGATTGCGCAGTAAACTACATTCTATTTAGAATGATAAGTAGATTTGTGTGACATGCAACTTCGTCTTCAGGAACCTCTCGCGCGACCGACTTTAAGGAGCAGGTATGAATATCAGCGACTTGATTACTCATGTTTCACGTTCTTGTTTCTCGTTGTAATCGTTATCCCGAATATAAATCGTGAGGGTCGGCAATGTTCATGTTCTCCTGTTTCAATGTACTCCGGATGGGCGGGAATTTCGCTTCAAAATGAGAGAACTTGGTTTTGGAGTGGAAGCTGTCTTAAGGTGGATTCATAATTGAGTTTCAATTTCTAATCTAGATTGAAATAACATCTACATTGTTTCAATGCTACTTCAATTGCCGTTCATGCTACAAAGTTATTCTTTGATTGGAAATATATATCTATGAATGCTATAAGATTCATTGATATTAGAAAGCTTTGATTTCGAAGACCATGCATTCAAGTCTTGTCTTTGAGTACGTACAAAGCCTGAAACGAGGACATTTTTTGACGAAGAAAAAATTAAGGAAACTCATTGAAATATTATATGAGATGGTTTGCTGGTCGGCTTGTCATTAAAAGAAGGTGATAAACATCATGAATAGGTAAACCTCTGATTGTTAGCAAAAGAACAATTTTCAATTGGATGTTGTGACAATCGGAGAAATAAACCGAACGCAACAACAGCCTATTGCTTAGATTAGCTATGAATACAAGTTTGCAAAGGCGAAGGGTATAGGATCTTTCTTCAAATAAACTGAATATCAGAAATTCTGTGGGAGCAATACGTTTGGATAAATTAGAAATCTATTTGCAAAGATCAGAAATAGACATGAAAATGTGAAGTGATACGAGTAGAAAATTTCATATAATCCTCTATCGTAATCTGCATGATATAGCAGCGTGATGTGAATCTTTCCTGATGTTCATTGCAATATGGAGCAATGCGCACAATAAACTAGCAATTATAGGCCTATAAACATTGATTACATGTCGGCGTTCTGCTTCCTATTTCATTTATGTTTGTTTTGTTCATTGTTTATGTTAAATTTTGATAATGAGCTGGAGTGAATGGTTGCAAGGAAGCCACAGCAGTGGCGTAGCCAAGGGGGGAACAAAATGAAATCTGAGCGGGGACAATCTTTGTGTTTTATACGGAGAGTAAGTGTATATAGTTGCACATGAACATACTTGAAGACATAATGTTTATAAAAAGATCTAAAGGCTACATCTGAAGATAAAACATATAAACTTGTATATTCTGTATGATTTTATGTTGATCGCGTATTATGAATGATCAAAGAAAGACAAAATCAGATCATAATCAAATCAGATATGAATGAATATTAGGGCTTCTTCTGATTTACTAAATTATTTAGTATAGGCTTATATTAATCAAGCCACATTTATTGTCCCCCTCCGGAAATGAAATCCTGGCTACGAGACTGAGCCACACATCAGGGTATTGAAGAATCAATCGTCCATACTTCAGATCTACGACTGATAACTACGCCATAGGAATACCTACATCAATTTCACAAGTATAAGAGTTGAAGCATTGCAGTATTCACCCTTGCTTATGGAGGATGTAATATCCTCATACGTATTCTAAAGTATGAATGATTACGTAACCACGTTTCGCCACCGGAATGTGACGCGAGACAGACATAGACAACCTTAGAAGTGGTTAGTAATATGCACTTAGTCAGTCACAGGTCTATACCTCAAATGGAGGCGCAGCCAAGGTTCGTATCATTGGCCTGTCAATTAACTTGAAGTATAAACCAATATCCATAAATATCTGATGAATGTCAATATTTAATTCAATATTTGATTGAATATCAGTTGACAATATATTAGGCTACTTTTATTTGAACCCTCTCGGTCTTAGCATCTATCGTAGGTGAATGAAATTCTGAATAACATTTTCATAGCATATTTCTACAGATTCGAAGAATTCAAGGTTAATAGAAATCTATAGGTATCAATGGACATCGTCAAAGATTCTAGGAAGTAGAGAAAACAAAATTGTTGCCATTTACAACAATGCGACTTTTATATTACAAAAATTTGTTAGGAACGCGAAACGAAATGCTCATATTCATGTAATCATGTGGAAGACAGGCATCAAAATACACGGACTCCATGAAATTGAGAAAACATCACAGCATTTCACTTCAACACTGAAGTCAGTTGTTATCCTTTCGTCGAATCTATTGCATCTGAAGATGGTGCCACTCGTTTATCAATCTTCTGAATCAACTCCCGACATTGAACTGCATCGGACTTAGAAATATGAATTATCGATTGTGTTGAGTTCAATGAAAACTCTAAAACGTGTTCAGATAATGTTTTCCGTTTTCATAAAATTCATAATTTTCTATGAATACATGTATCTATGAATCCCATTTTGGTTTTTAATGAAATGAATTACATTTATCTAGGACAGCAGTTCCTTAACGTCTGCGGTAGCACAAGCAAGTGTCCAGTCGCTGACTCGAAAGGCTCAAATACAAAGGAAGGAGAAGTCGAAAGATGTTAAGAAGACCAACGCCAGCAGAGAGTCACGATATGCAGTAGTACAAGCAGATGACCAGTCGGTAATTCCAAAAGCTGAGAAGGAAGGGAAGGAAAAGCGGGAAAATGTGACAAATATCAACACACTCAGGACTTCGACTAAGCAAACGTAAGTTTTCCATAGCTTGCTATCGTCCGTTAATTTATTCAAATGTGGTTATAATATGAAGACAAGTTAATTGGTAATGAGATGTGCAAGCAGCTTCCAGGGTGGTTAACAATTAATTAATGAAATCATCATGTCAAAAGATTCACTCAGGTAGCCTATGTAGTCGTGTAATATCTGTCCGTTAACCCGACGACCCTGCAATTAGTCATAAGCTCTTGATGGTCTGTTATAGGCTAATATGCTGACAACTTATAATTCCATTATGGGGTGGGGACGAAACATTTCCGAGGTATCACGTTTGATTATTGATTGAGTATCGCACTAGGACGATGTACTTTGGAAGATAACACCGCATACATGAAGTGAAGTTCCCATCTGTTTAGACTTTTCCTTCATCATGTCAATGTCTATCATTCAAGGAATCCGATTATGTAAATTGAATAATAATTTGTGCCAAAGCATCTGAAAGAGATCGTTCTATGCGTTTTATTTTGTAAAACGGAGTCGTATCAAGTACGAGTATTGAAATGGAATTCGCAGAAACTGATTTCGGAAATTTCAGGAGAAATTTTGTTGAAATATATTTACTCTGAAATACTGTCATTCTGAATGAAATAATCACTTCCAGTGCTATGGAAAACCCAGAAAACTTGACATGTTTCAAGATTGGCAGCATCACCGTCACGAGATTCATGCGCGACAGCTTAGTGCGTCCAAACAGATGGCTAGAGAGTGAGGTAAGTAAAATTCAAACTTACAACAAGTTACGTTGCGCACCCGTAAGAAAGTTTCGCTGATTTCACTAAAGATAACAATCGAATGACACACTATTTCCAGATGGTGTACGCATATCTCCAATTCTTGTTCCGACGGGTTGACGAGGGATGTCTGGTACTGCACACGCATGAAACTGAGATGGTGCTGGGAGGACAGCGGATGACGAGGATGCTCCGAATGAAGCTAAAGGTATGTCTCTCCTTATAAGTTTCTAGCTTGATAGGCAAAAGTATCATTAGAAATTATAGAAAAAATAATGACTTATTCACGCGCACATATGACCGCAAAGATTCTGTCAAATGTAAAACGAACGATGAGATAAATTGAGTTTCATGATGATATCAAACTTCAAGATTTATTTCTGAAGAACTACCAGTATATGTATATTCCACCATTTCTACAGCTGAGCGCAGCTTCTGTGGGTGGGGCATGCAACCGGTAATTGGCATTATTCATATTATTGTTACTTCATGTGAGCGAGATTATCTACATGCTTTTTCCATGAATTCAACTTTTGCAGGAGCCCTTCCGCTACCTCGTCGGACTTCGTTGCGTGCAATCTCATTTCACAATCTTCTTCGCTGATTTTGAGAAGAAAATGTTTCTCTTCATGGATCCGTTCGAAGGTGGTGCATTGTTTACGCGGAAGGATAAATTTAGTAATTGGCTGTAAGTACATTCTGCTATTGTTGTAATTCTCCCTATTAGATAAAATATCAAGTTCAGATTGTGTAATACTTTACTTAGTGAGATATGTAGCCTACGTAACATAATTTTCTGTAATTTCGTATTCATCATGACTAACTGACGTCACCCATCAATACAAGAAATGCAACCGAAGAGGAGAGATTGCTCAATTTGTAGTGTAGACTGGCTCTCAATACCTGACGTTTTCTGCTCCTTCTGCTTCTGCATACATAATACATTCAAAGTATTAAATATCCATTAATATCAACCTCATCTACTTCTCGGCTGGGGAAGCTTGACCATTTTCTCATGGCTCCTAATGAGGTACTTAGTTGGTTAGTAAAATGTCCAGAGCTACATACTGGTCTATATCCTTCGTCAAAGGACATCCGTGAAATTTTGATTCGCTATTTACTCCACCGATGTATGAGTAATTGCCTGAATCTTTTAATAAGTAAGTATTCAACGGCACTTAAAGTGGGACTAGTAAGCACATATACCTGAGCGGTTGATTGCGCAGTGTCATGCCTTGTGAACACGTGTGGGTGTGTGTCATTGACAATTGGTAGCTATGAAGTGGTAAGATTGCCAGGAGAAGCTGCATATAGCCATTTGATTATGGGAGTGATGTTGAGCAGGGTCTTGAATTGCAATGGCATGAAGAAAACTTCTATCTAATTTCGCAGTACCTCATATCCGTTGCTTCGCTTTGCAGGTCCTTCATCCGAGACAATAAACTGGGAGACAGTACCGGATGGACTGATAAACAGAAGCGACACACCTTTCAGCTGTTTGAAGACGGTGATAACTGTGGGGTATTCTGTTGTATCTTCGCCGAGTATTTTTCCACCTCCAGCAACCGCTCTTCGCTGTTCTTCAATAACGGGCGTCAAGCCTTGAATCGTCACAGACTACACATTTGGCGCGTGCTCATCAATCAGGCGGATGACTCTCATTGCCTGTGTCGTGAATGTGGCGAAAAGAAATGCCCACTCAACAAAGGTGCTGAAGATGATGAATGGGTGAGTCATTTAAATGTCTGTGACCGAATTCAGTTTACCTGTGTCTTGAATTTATGGGAATGAGAACCTGTAATAAAAACTACAAAACTAGTACCATAGTTTACCATGCGACCGAAAGATGTGGTGGCAAGTCTTTGCAGGTGTATACAAGCCATTCAACCCAAAGCTTGGTATGTCACAAACATACTAAGTGTGTGGGTAAATGAGATTAGATATCGTACTCTTAACCTAAATTTCCGTTGTATTTCCCTACATTCTGTTTCACGGATGCTTCAAAATTCACTGAATGCGAAGCCAGTTGAAAAAATAATTTTGATCAGTTTCTTGATTTTTCTAATTACATTTCAGTAAATACATGTACTTATACTGTATTTCAGTTTGATAATAAATCTGAAGCAGTACTGAATTAATTGTACACTGCAGTTGTTCATGTGTGCTTAAAATCGCAAGAAGCACGTGCGAAATTTTTTGACATTATGTCATCTCACAACATGTCCAGTCAGTTGTAGTCTTTTAACAATACGTACGCGTCACTTTAAAATCAAAAACTGATGTTGCTTTATCACACAATTACATTTCATCTCCGCTTTTTGTCGGTATTTGTGCTTTTTCATCTTCAAATTACAAAATGGTACTAAGATCTTTTATGGGAACTTTGGTAGGTCGAAAATGGAAGTGGAGAAAAATGTCAAAAAAGCAAACGTAGCAACACCGAGAGAGCAATGATCGTTTATTCTTCATCTGAAGAAATCATCAAATATAATGTCGGCGAACGTTTGAGCAGCAAATGATAACGATAGGTTCAAATGCATTCGCGAAAGGCAGGAATATTTCGAGAATTATCGGGAACACCAGCTCCATACCCTATTGACATATTCACGTACGATCTGCTATTGCTCTGGTCGCTGAGATTGGATGCTTAAAAGGAATATTGATAATTTCTAATTACATACACAAATAAATATGCCTGCAAGAATTCATGTTAAGCCTTTTTTTCCGAAATCGGATGCCAAAACACAGAATTGGAAAACACTAAAGACAGATAGAACGAGGACACCATCATCCAATAAGTCTCCAATAGAATTCGAAATGACTCCAATAGTCTCTAACGTTTGAAAACTTAACGAACCAATACAAGGAGGCAATGAATACCGGCATGTTTGATTTGACCACCATTCTCATGAGAACAGTTTTCCAATTTCATCTGTTCCTGTCCACGCATGACATCGAAAGGAGCTTATCGACAATTTCATTCTTTTCAAGTACAATGCACCAAATGCATTGCGTCCTACCATTCAAACTGCATCCAGATGAAGGGATCAACAATGATGTGGCAGTGCAGATTGTGCAGGTCATGAAACTCCATTTGACATTCCGAAAAGAAAGTTTCATTACCTCTGCATCCATAAAAAGTGAAGTCCTTGTTTGCGGAACGAAGTGAGAACGTGCATCTTATTATCTTAATAGCCGCATGGACTGCGACAAATGCCACTGTCATCATTTTTCATCTTTTACATGACCAAAAATCATTTTCATAATATATAGAATTCTTATAAATACTGTTATTTTGGATAAATATGGTGTCTAAGAGAAGTGTTTCCGACCCTCCACCCAGCTCCAACTGATAGATGATGGTGACCAGGGTTAGTGTGGAGGGATGAGGTGGGTGGAAAAATTTTTCCCGGTTCAATTGGTCCAGAAACACTAACTTATACATAGAATTCTTGAATATACTACTATTTTGGGTAAATATGGTGTCTAAGAGAAGTGTTTCCGAGCCTCCACCCAGCTCCAACTGATAGATGATGGTGACCAGGGTTAGTGTGGAGGGATGAGGTGGGTGGAAAAATTTTTCCCGGTTCAATTAGTCCAGAAACACTAACTTATACATAGAATTTTTGAATATACTACTATTTTGGGTAAATATGGTGTCTAAGAGAAGTGTTTCCGAGCCTCCACCCAGCTCCAACTGATAGATGATGGTGACCAGGGTTAGTGTGGAGGGATGAGGTGGGTGGAAAAGATTTTTCCCGGTTCAATTAGTCCAGAAACACTAACTTATACATAGAATTCTTGAATATACTACTATTTTGGGTAAATATGGTGTCTAAGAGAAGTGTTTCCGAGCCTCCACCCAGCTCCAACTGATAGATGATGGTGACCAGGGTTAGTGTGGAGGGATGAGGTGGGTGGAAAAATTTTTCCCGGTTCAATTGGTCCAGAAACACTAACTTATACATAGAATTTTTGAATATACTACTATTTTGGGTAAATATGGTGTCTAAGAGAAGTGTTTCCGACCCTCCACCCAGCTCCAACTGATAGATGATGGTGACCAGGGTTAGTGTGGAGGGATGAGGTGGGTGGAAAAGATTTTTCCCGGTTCAATTGGTCCAGAAACACTAACTTACACATAGAATTTTTGAATATACTACTATTTTGGGTAAATATGGTATCTAAGAGAAGTGTTTTTGATCTTAAAGAAACCTGACTGACCTCCTCTGTCTATCTTGTGCCTAGCTGATGGATTATGGTTGGGTTTGACAAAGAAGTTTACGTAGAAATTTACATTTTGCTGACTATGTGATTTGGCTCGTTACAGGAAATGATGTAAACTTGTTAACGATGGAAATGGCTTCATGATGATGTAGTGAAGTATGCATAGAAACACCCTTTTGGAGATGTAATATCATGAAATAAATGGCGGGGGACATAGCACGTGGAAATTTGCACGTGTTTTATGAAGGAAACTAATATTTTCGTTAATTTAAAAAAGCGGTTTGTTTTGTTTGATGTGTTTAAACAAAAAATAACTTTTAAATTTATCGCTATTGTTTGAATATTTTTGAATTATTGTTTTATTTATAGTTGTTTTGTGTTATTCTTTCGTGTAAAATGGGTTTTAGGGTATTTGGCACCAAATTGGCATTGTTTCTCAGACTTGTTTCAAAGATTTTCTCAGACGTGTTTCTAAAGTCCGCTACGTATCTTTGCCACGTGAATGTGGACATCCCAGCTGAAAATTTCGAACTTAAATGGAGTCTTGTTTTTTAAAGACTAAAACAAAAACCCTCTCTGAATTCAATATCTTAGCTGGCCTGTATGTCTGCATATTTACGTTTTCTTGTTTTGGCTCATTAAAAACAAAATACGATCAAACAATCTTTATGTTTTTGACTTGCTTGACCTATGTTTAATTCGTTTATGTTGGAGTTTTATAAATATTCTGTAAGTTAAATGCATTAGCATTGTCATAGACATCAACATTTCTGAGGTAGGCGTGAACCAAAAACACCTAAAGAGTTCAATCATCATAAACCATATATCAAATCCAAGACCACCTGGCACAAAAACTCAATAAGTTGTTTTTTCAAAATTAACAGATTTGTTGCTGCTGAGGAGTGTTATATGTAATTTCTTGTGACGATATTTAGAAAATGCTAACATATAGGTTTATTTGAGATGAGAAATTGATGAAAGCATGTAAATCTATGGGCAGCATGTTTAGCCAAAAAGGTTTCTCGAGTTGTTTTCGATTTACTTTAATTGTACTTTAAGTATTACCAGCTGATTGGCGTGTGATTGGGTAGAGGCGTACTGTATAGTGTGAATGCTTCTAATAAGCGCGGAGATGCCAGAAGAGACAGAATTATTATTATTTCACGGTCTTCCCAGGTCATCACAGCCAGAAAAGTGACGCCTAAAGCATTTTTAATCAGTTGATTGAATAGCTTTGAAATGGAGTATGAATCGAATAGCTATATGGATATTATTGAACGCGCCATAAGTGACTGTTCAGAATAGCTGATACATTATGTGCATACTCGATATTGCTGAATCATTTACCATGGATATCTACATCTATGAATCATCTGTTCAATGATATATTCGTATTTCACAAACATTGCGTATGCAAAATAGAGCAGGAGTTATAAATGAAGGAGGAATAGACAGCGTTCAATGATATGCGACAAAAGGGTTCGCAATTAAAGAAATTTCTTTGAGAATCCAAGAAGGTATTCGCCAAAGACATCGGATAACATTATTAGGTGTCGATGGTATTAGCTAAGAATGAATTTCCTTAGGTAGTTTCCGTTCAATTCGTCACCAGGGCAATTAAAATATCCATGCCTTGTGCAACACTATGCAAAACTCTTTTTGATGACAATCATGTTTGAAGATGATATTTCTGCAATGCCTTTTAGGTAGGTTGAAATTAAAACACGATAGAATAAGCTCATTTTGCAATTTCTATGTCAGAGTTTGTTATAATTTTATGCTTTCCTGCTTTGATTTAATTTTACCGCATTACAATCCGTTTATGAGTGTGCGTTCCCTTGTCGGAAAGCTATCTTTTGCCATCCCTTCCCATTGGCTGATTAAATAGTTCAATCATTGTCTTATGTTATGCTCACACTTTTATTTGGTTTACTATTCATTACTGTTCATGATCTTCTACATAAGAATTAAGGATATGCTTAGAAATATACCAAGATTAGGCATTGATTGTCTATAGTTCATATGCATTAAGAATTTCGTTTATTACATCGGCCAATCAGATGGATTTGCTGAATGAGGATGTATTTTTCGATGTGGTTTTATTCAACAATTAAGTTGTATTTTCAGGTCAATGATGTTAGATATAATTCTCCGTTATCATTATTCTTTTGTGCTTTATGACTATTTTAAGTTAGTACATATATCAAGTCAAAAGGATGCGTCATAAACTCGACGACTGATATTAGTGACAGTTATATGTATCGGTGGAACCATGTGTATTGTAATTTTTTAACTTTTCTATCTTATAATCTGAGCACTACGCGTTCTCCATAGGGCGTACGACCTAGATAACATAGTGAAAAATATGGGTTCTATGGTATTGTATCAATTTTATTCGTAGTGGTGATACTAGTAGTTATCTAGCAAATCTCAGCTTCCTTTCCTCAAGCACCCAAAAATAAAGCTAGAAAGACATCATTAGTCTTCGTGAAATTGATGTCGATACTTGGCCCTCCTAAAAACTTAAAATGAATGACCAAGACAATGTTTAAAAAACCGCTAGTCATTCAAGTTTTCTGCAGACAGGGTTTTCGGTAACCATATTGCTACCTCATGGCCCCTAAAAGCTGTTGAAATTTTGATGTTGACCTGCGTAAAATTTTATCTTGTATTTATGCTCTGCTCCATTACTGTCCATTTTTGTATATGTGGTATATAAATACAGCTATGCACTCTACGTATCCTACAAGAATATTGCTTAATTTTTATAGTTGTAGAAGCCGCATTTCAAAAATAGCCGGGTCAATAACTCTCAGGCGACAGCACAAGCCTTATAAAACCTTTTAAAATTTAGAGATAGCCTTGCTTAAATTGCCGTAAATAATTGGAAAATGCATACTTTAAAAGCTACATAAAGTACCGGTAGCTGTTTTGTAATCAAACGTAAATCTTATCAAAACGAAAAATTGTGAGTAATTTTTTACTTGATGAATATTGGCAATACATTGAAAATAATAAATACGGTACTGGCGAAAAAAAATTCGGCTAACTCATTTATCCGAGGCGGTTGTCCGGTTGCCGAAAAAAAATAAATTTTTTCTGGAGGCTTGGGCCAATCGGCCAATTTTCACCATTACTACTTGTTTCTATAACTTGAATTACAACATAGATGCATCATTATTACAACATTTCGGTATCATTTGCATGCGTTTTCAACCAGACAGTCATGATTTCTCAGTTATCCTACCATTACTCACATAAGACATCATGATCAAAATTAGTAATCCATTTGGCTAGTAGGGAGCTTTTCTGTTGATAATGATTGCTTTACTTTTATATATTGTTAGTGATGGTCATAAAAACAAGTTCTTACGTTATCTCATATTATTGCCTTCACAACTGATGTGTGGTGGTGAGGGTTTGATCTTGCCAATTGACAGAGTCGCGTAAGTGGCTCGTAGCTCAGTTGGTTAGAGCACAGGTCTAGTTAACCTGGGTCGTAGGTTCGAATCCTACCAGCCGCACATCTTTTAAATGGCAATTTGATCTATCGTTTATTTAATTTCATTGTTGTTAATTGCATTCACGACTTGGTTTAAAATGCTTTGGTGGACAATCGATCCCCGCTACTTGCCTTAATGTCGGCGGTCACAATTGTGACGTGTTATTTATTCATTGATTATTATTGCCTTGACAACTGATGTGTGGTGGTGAGGGTTTGATCTTGCCAATTGACAGAGTCGCGTAAGTGGCTCGTAGCTCAGTTGGTTAGAGCACAGGTCTAGTTAACCTGGGTCGTAGGTTCGAATCCTACCAGCCGCACATATTTTGCATGGCAATTTGATCTATCGTTTATTTAATTTCATTGTTGTTAATTGCACTGATTTTTGAGAAATCGGCCGCAAATTAATAAACTATTTCTCAGAGGTGCCCGGCTGGTGACCGATTTCAAATTAATTATTTATTTTCCAATTCTGACTTTGGCCGAGGCCGACTTTTTTTCGCCGGTACAGTAATCTATATCATTGATGAAATAATCATGTTCATAGATCAACCTATACTCAGACTTCACGGAAAATATGGTAATTCAATAGTATATAAAACCCATGCAATCATGATTTAAGCACTGATTTTATGTATTCACTTTTACATTAGCTTCTGTGATCTCATAAATTCCATTTTAGGATTCGACTATGTCATCCAATAGCGAGGAGACCTTTGCTTGCATGAATCAACTTTCGAAAACGAGGAGAAAGAGAAGTCATTCCAAGTACGAAAATAAACGTCGAAGATGGCGATCAAAGCGTGCCAAAAGCCAGCTTCTTCAGGACAGTGACATGGAATATATTGAACAAAATAATGTACAGATGTCCGACAATACGGCGAGTGATGATACAAAGGGTTACGCGATGCAGAAGTTCACACATCCCAGATTTTATGTAACAATATTACCAGCGATTCAACAGAAAATGATTTTTTCGACAAAAAGTCGCATGTAGATAGACAGCAACTTCTTTCTTTCGAGTTATCCAGGTGCGGTCACAGTCAGGAACAGGAATTTTGCACTAGTGCGACGGAAACGTCAACCGATAAATCAGATATATCTGATTTTGACTCAAACGATGTCCAGAATTCACTGTGGGAGGACTTACTTGAGGCAACTATTGCAACAAACATGTCTGATCATCAGATAAATAGAATATTGCAAGTCTTACGGAGTCATAAGATAGGACCGTTGCCACTTGACAGCAGAACTTTGAAAAGGAAAAATAATCATCCACTTAAGATTGAAATGAAATCTGGAATGGAGTATTACAATTTTGGATATGAAAAACAAATTCGGTACGCGCTAAGTCGCTACCCACCTACCTTAATCGATAATATTGACTCATTGCTGATCAAGGATAACATAGACGGTCTTCCACTCTTTAAAAGTTCCAATTTATCCTGTTGGCCATTATTAGCCAAGATAGACAATTTGCTCCCACACATCGTATTTCCTGTTGTAATCACTGTCGGTGTCAGTAAACCCCAAGACTTGGAATTTCTGCAAGATTCTGTAGAGGAAATCAAACATCTTACACAGAATGGAATAGAATTTAATGGTCGTAACTTGAAAGTTGAATTTTCAGCCCATATCTGTGATACACCAGCAAGACGAATGGTGAAGAACACTGTCTTTTAATGGATTTTATGGATGTGACTATTGTGAATCTAAGGGTAAATCTGATGGAAAGAGAATGGTTTGGACACAAATAGATATCGTTGAGCGAACAGACGAAAGCTTTCGTGAAAGGAGACAACCAGATCATCACAAAACTTCTTCACCCTCTCCATTTGAATCTATCACTTGTGATATGATTAACTCTTTTCCTTATGATGTAATGCATTTATATAGTGGCCTTATGATGAGAATCTTAACTTGGATTACCACGGGACCAAAAAGAGTGTCCAAAGGTTTGCCATGCCGTATGTCTGCATCAAACGTAGCATTATTGAATGAGCGAATGAAAGCGTTATGTAAATGCATTCCCAATTGTTTTTCCCGTCGTCCTAGAACTCTCAAAGAACTTCAACGTTTCAAAGCTACTGAAATGCGCCAGCTGTTGCTATACACATCTAAAGTAGTGTTCAGGGATGTATTAGCAACGCAGAAGCATTTCGAGCACATGTGTGTTGAGTATTGCATGTTCCTTGCTGTCTGATTCTTCAAAAGTTGAATCAAGTATTGAGTTGGCCAGTAAACTTCTCAAGTCTTTTATTAAAGATGCTCGTCAACTGTACGGAGACTCGTTTCTTCTTCATAATGTACATTCCCTTCTACATTTGCCTAAAACAGCCGCGGTTCACGGAAACTTAGATTCAGTCTCAGCGTATGCGTTTGAGAGTAAGCTTGGCGAATTAAAAAAGCTTGTGAGGTCGCCATCAAGACCCATTGTTTCTCTTGTTAGAAATGTTTTGCTTCGACAAAAAGCCAATGAGAGAGAGTTGATCGTAAGTAAAGATGCTAAGATATACACTTCTTATCCAAACAACATTTATATTGACATTCGACATCATGTTTGCTATGAAGTGTATGGAGAAGCTTCTAGTACAACAATAGAAGTTGGGAAATACATGAGTGTTCGACCTTACCTCTTAAAGCCAGTGACTTCATCTTCTATTGGGTGCTATAAAGTTAATACTTTGAATTATATATACGTCACTCAAGAAATTCAAGAACTTAAGTTCATGCGTAGAGGCATGAGAATCGATTTGGATTTAATGCGAGGGCTGGAAGAACCAAATCAATCTATATTTATGGCAATGCTACACGATTCCCATGAAGAAAAGTTCTGTTAATGCTGCAACGTCGCTTATTAATCAGTCCTGACGAATTTCAGCTGTTCGTGTTTGCTAATGGCATCGCAAGAAATGGAGAAAAGAGTACGAATTCCTGTAAGACCTCATTGGGCATCAGATATCAACATTCCGAGTTCTATCACTTCAAGAAATGAGGAATCAGTGGAATCGAGCAAAATAACTGTAAGTATTCTTCGTGAGATTCGGTTCAATGATTTCACGGTGTCCATAGTTTTTTCATATTTGTATTCAACCAAAAAAATTTCGAGCTAGCATATCATTATATATTTTTCTGTGCTCCTTGGAAAAGGAACTTTCCGAGATTGAGTATTGTAATATTGATTTCAAAATGATTACAAATGATTAAAACGAGTGCTAGATTATTTAGACATTCAGAATTCAGTAAAAATTATATTGCTGTTTCTGTCCAGTGAGTGATAGAAATCTTTAGGGTAATCGTGATTCAGGCCATAACTCTTGTTCATGAAGAGTCGGCAGTCGGGACCCGAGACTTCTGAGAAAAGTACATCTTTTCTTTACTTGAAGATTCTGGCAAAAATAAAGGAGTGGGAACCTGATTTTATCAGATTTTATTGTATATATTTATTGATAAGCAGGATTGTCTATGTTCGAAAAGTGTTTTCTTAGGATTGAGATGATAGTCGTCTGTTGGTTTGTACACATGTCATTTTAGGCTGTTGATTGAACATGACTGGCGAGTATGAACTTGGTGACTCGATGACCATATAATAGTGTCAGAAAAAAATTTTGCTGACCGTGTTAATATTTGCAATCAGTAAAATCAATCTTAGGTAAGTCACAAAAATGTCATTGAATTGCGTCATTCAGAATGCGTAGGAACACTGCATAGTGCATATATAAACGTATTTTGATGAAAGTTATGTTGCTCTATGAGGACATGACTATGAAATTAAACCCAATAGGGATTGAGCAACTTCTTCGGTTTCCATAATGACTGACCACTTCATTACTATAACATACTTATATTCTGACTTGTTTCAAGCATCAACAGTATTAGATTAATCACCATCTAGTTCTTCATTATTTGCATATACATAAATTGTTGAATTTGATTTTCTTTGCAGTTCACAGTCTTCGACTTTTTCGACGACAGACCAAAGTCACTGTTCACAGTTCCGTCTTCTTGGGTAATTCCGAAATCAACTAAACAGAGGCATCAGTTGTGCTTTTGGCCGGCTCCTTTATCCGTGGATGAGAGGTGAGTTTCTTTCAGACTGTCAATTTAAGTTTGTTTACTTATTCTCAAACGTTATGAACGGTGTGCATACTCGTATAGAAACTATATGTCACGGTTGGTGTGGCCTACTCGCATATAAAATAATGGAAAAAGTAATCCCATGTTTTTCGTTGATCTATAGTTTGAAAACTTGTCTTCCGCCTGCAACGAATCGGTCATATCTGGACATAGACATGGATAACTGTAAGTGAAAGAGTTAGTAAATGTGGGTATAATTCATCATAAATACGTCTAACTCCGTGACGTGAATAAGTTAAATCTGGTAATAATTGAGCTTATGATACTAGTTGACATATGATAGGAAGATGAGAATCCGATATTACAAAGAAAGGAATTAGTAATAATCGGCTTAATTTTATTTACCAATTGATACGTGCTAACAGACTGCTTCAAGGGTTGATCATGTTAACGGAATGCATGAGGCTGAACATCATTTTTTCAATTACCAGAATAAACTGAACTTCAATTTTCAATAGATCGGTTATCAGAATTCATAAAAGTGAAGAAATCATAATGGATAAGTATAGAAGGATATCCTAGTAACTCGTGTTATCTGATAGTGATAGAAATTTCTAATCAATTTTATCAATTTGTTTCCAGAAGAATTTCCACTCTTATTGAAAGATCATCTGTGCCAAATAAAAAGGAATGGATTCAGTTACCAGGCAGTGAGAAAGGTCATTTTAATTCTCGAAAAGAAGCCGATGAGTATCTCAAATCATTGATTGGTTCACATCCCACTGACAGCGAAAACGAACGGGCAGATCGCATTTCACGTAAATCCTTTAGATTAATACAAATGAAACGTGCAGATACGGTGAACTTACAAGAAAGTACAATGAATGATACTTCAGAAACTCAAGCGAATTCTCCAATTAATGAAAGTAAGAAACAAAGAAATATCTTTTATGAGTATCGTGTTCTAATGTTCGAATGTCAGCTATTGATCACAGTAGATGATAACCTTACATTCTATCCTATTTTCTCTTACCACATGGAGCATGAAAATACGAGGGTTGTCCGAAAAGTCCTGTTACAAATCAAGCTGTGGTAATGAAGACGAAAGCAAGATCAAATTTACTTGAAAGTCTTGACTAACATAACATTGTGAACCCACTGGGTTGTTTTCAATCAATTCGATTTGATCTGTATTCACTAAATGTCATTTGCTTAGCACATGGTTTCAGGAACTATGTGAAATTCGGTGAAATCCGTTCACTTTGCAGTCGTTATCAATCTATTGCCACATGAAGAATTTCTTGCGTTCATTCAGTTTGCGAAACACAATGCAGAAAGGTGATTCAACGAAGAGAGCGGTGATCTGGTTTCTCTGGAAGCAAGGGAAACGGAATGCTGAGATTCACAGTGAGATGCAACCCGTTTTCGGAGAAGAAACTCCTTCCAAAATGACCATCAGCCGCTGGATGGAGAAGTTTGATGGTGGATGTGAGGAAGTCAGTGATGCTCCAAGATGCGGCAGACCCGTGACCACGACAACATCGCAGAACATTCAGCGTGTACAAGCCGCCATTGATAAAGACAGGAGACTGACCGTCCGAGAGCTCGAGGACTTACTGAGAATTCCCCATACCACCATTCATGACATTTTGAAGGCACATCTTGGAATGGCACGAGTCTCAGCTCGATGGGTGCCGAAACTGCTTACCGAAGACCAGAAAAAGATTAGAGTTCAAGTTTGCAAGCAACTCCTTCGACGTTTCCGAGACGATCCAAGTTTCCTGGACCGGTTGATAACAGTTGACGAATCCTGGTTCCATCACTATGAGCCGGAGTCAAAAGCAGCAAGCACGCAATGGAAGCGACCTGACGAGCCAACGCCCACCAAAGCACGTTCCATACCTTCTGCGGGGAAGAGAATGGCCACTGTCTTCTGGGACAAGAAGGGAATCCTGATGATTAGATGGCTTCCAGAGAAACACACAATCAACAGTGATTACTACGTTGATCTGTTGACAGAACTCCGTAGGGTTATCAAAACTGAGCGCAAGGGACTGCTTTCACATGGAGCAATCCTTCAGCAGGATAATGCCAGGCCCCACACAAGTCATCAGACCTTATCTGTTATCGAAAAACTTGGCTTCGAACTGCTTCCTCACCCGCCCTATAGCCCAGATCTTGCTCCATGCGACTACTGGCTCTTCGGACCTATGAAAAAATACCTGGGCGGCAAACATTTTCAAACCATTCAAGGCCTATCTGGTGCAATTAGTCAGTGGGTGAGACAAACTGATGTTCAGTACTTCGCTGACGGGATTCAGAAGCTTCCAGAACGTTGGCAGAAGTGCATCAGTGTACAGGGAGAGTGGTTTGAGAAGATGGACTTTGAATAGTTGCATAAAATTTTGTTGAATAAAAGTCTATATACTTCGTAACAGGACTTTTCGGACAACCCTCGTATATGGTCTTGTCTTGATTGTTTGCAAGAAATATTTGTACCGGATATTTCGGAATCTGTCATTGGAGCATACATTGAGTAAATATCAATACATCTGTCTCAGATAGAAGTAATATAGACTTTTCACGTGATGGACATGCAGGACTTCATTTTGTTGATTAATAAGCTGTCTGTGATATTTGTAATCTGAATGTTCATCAAAGGTTCCTGTGAATCGACTTCCTCCGATGAATCTATATTCTCGTATTCAATTAATCTATAATCGTCATTAAATAAGGAATAACTTTCATTCCAGGTGCTGATTATACGAATAATTACTTTCAAACTGAAGTAACCTCACCCTGTCTACCCAGCGTTATGGAGATAAAGGACTTCCCGGGTGTCGCGGATTCACTGAACTACATTAGAAATAAAATGAAGATTTTAACAGTACGTGCATACATCTTGTTCCATTATTTGATGTAACATTGGTTTTTATAGGCAACAAGCATGCAGTCTAATTATGGTATTAGCAATCTCAGCATATCGCTTTAGCAAAATACCGATGTCAAATTTTTCTTGTGATAATTGTTATTCAGCGCATTTTTATTTTTCTTTAGGACAATCTCGAGGAACAGAAGAACAAATTGGATATCCTCCTAGGACGGATGGATTCCAGAACTTCCACAAATCGAAAACTAGATGCGGCTGACGATGCTATGGAGACACTTAAAGAGCTGTTCGACCTTCCGTTGAAAGAAGTTAGCGAGGTAAAAATCTTTGTTAGATCAAAAATAATATAAGCCTCACCTCAGTGATATGAGCTGTCACTTACGGTGAATCAAGTGGTCACTAGATGTCCGTAACCGCTATTGTGGTATTACTCTCTTGAATGAAGTCTTGATTATAATAAAATGTCAGGTGGTATCCATCCCGAGTGATCATTTTCTAGAGATTTTACGATTTTCTACTGCCTTTCAAAATCGCTACAGATATTTGATTTGGCAGTAAGCTTTTTATGGTTTTTAGAGACATTTGTATGAGCTAAGAATGCCTACTCCAATTCTAGAGAATTCTTACTGGCATTCATGGCATCCATAGAATGTTTAGCAGGCAAATATAATGTATCTGTAAATGTTTGCTGGAGGCACGTGTCTCTAAACATTTATCAACGACAGACATAACATCTGCAAGAACGTTGAACTCAAACATTTTTGTATAATACAGCAATTCTTTTGCTGTAATATACAAAAGAAAGATATTTGTATATAAATTTCGTGTTATTACCATCTAATGTATTCATGGGAATATATACATGTAATACAATTTTATACGCAATTAGAAAATTCTATCTTATCAAATATATTGTTGTGTTTATATATTTGATATATTGATATTATGTCTACATCACATTTAATACCTATTATATGAGATATCACATAAATAAATGAATGTGATATGTAAATGTGCATGTATTATATTCATTTATTACTTGCTTTACACCTGTAAAAAGAACATTTCGTTTTATACATTCTTTTCATGCGTCCCTTCTCTTGCTACTTTGTCTCCTCTAAATGATTCGCTTTTGATGGAGTGTCACAATGCACGAGGCACAGAACTAAGTCCTTCTAGTCTCTTCTTATCTCTCTTTCTCTCTCCGGAAACTCCGGAGTCTCCTCGAACTGTTTGTTTTTGATCGGGGCCATAGTGCGCGAAGCACAGGGGAACAAGCTTCCTCTTTTTTTTCTCTCTCTCTCTCACACACACACACACTCTCTCTCTCTCTCTCTCCTTATCTCCATCTCTCCATTCAACTTCTTTTATTTTATTTTCTCCATTTGAAAGCTGATTTTCTGATTTTGAATGTATCTTAGCTGGAATATTCAAGGTCACAATATGCGGATCAGTTGTTCCCCTATTTGCAAGACTATGATGACTAAAGGGCGTAATGTATATACCGGTATCCGTCACAATTTTCCTCTGCACACATCTCTCTCCCTACTGTGGAATAAACAACTCGTCGATCGCCTGCCTGTTAATGACTAATGAATGCCCTCATAACGACCTTCGGTCCATGAGTCACATGACAAAGAGGATGCGAGCGGACAGACTGTGTACGCTATAACAACCAGGCGTCATCAATTGCACAGTCATTCCTCTGAGTGCATCGTGCGTGTTTCAGTCATCCCAGCAGCGTCAATGTATGTCGTTCTACTGTCTTATACTTGTGGATTTACAAGACTTTTAACTACGCCTCAAGTCAGTCATTTGTGGTTTGGACATTCAGAGGATTCTGTCGTACAATTCGACTTTCACAACCATTTTCAGGATTACGCCGACGCATCTTTTCATTCTGGAAATAATTCCCGATCTTCTATTTTCCTCACATTGTACTAAAACCAAGCGGGGTCACTCCTTTGTATTTGCCTTTGAATTTATGCACAAGATAGAAAATCAATAAGGTAAAACCACAGCGCTTCGTGTCACAGACACATCAGTGGAACCTTGCAGTGCGAATGTTTACTGCACCATCCCACCTGACACGAAGCGCTGTGGTTTTACCTTGTTGGATTTCTATCTTGCACATAACCTCAAATAAAAGGCAAATACAAACGAGAGACCAGCTTGTTTTAGCACAAAATTGAACTACCTCCTGTTCCTAACCTTCAACATCATCTTCATCTACACGTTTTGATTCGCATCATTCTGACTCAACTACCTAATATCTTTTCACTTTCGCTGAAAACCATTAAACAAGTGATTGATTATATTGCTGAAAAGTCATTTGAAGTGAAATTATATTGTAACCAGATATTCGATCCACACACCGCTACAGTCGAACAAATAATCGAATAATACAAGTTGAATCTCTGAAGGAGGATTGGAGAAAATGGAAAATATAATGTGAGTTTTATTATTATCTGTAGGTACTGTTCAATACCTCAAATTCGGTAGTTTTGAATCCTGATGGATGATTTAATGTATCCACAGGACTTAAAATTACGCTTGCTTGAGGTTCGATCGGCATTCATATTATTCCTAATTAATCGCAAAATATCGTGAAAATTGTTGCCTGTCTGAATGCGTTTATAAATTGATGTCTGTAGGCCTTTTTGGCAGTAGACGATTGATGTCTGTAGGTCTTTTTGGCAGTAGAAAATTAATGCTTTTTGCAGTAGACAATGCGCGATAATTCTACTGCGAAATTTTATGGGATTTCCATAGAAAATGATCACTAGGGATGAGCTCTTACCGTGTTGAAGTCATTAAAAAACGTAGCCCTACTTTTTCAAATCGTGTAAGTCTAAGTTCTATAAGTTACATTTGAAAAGTAATGGAGAATACTTATTAAGCATTAAGTTGACCTGAATTCAGCACTCAGGGTTAGTCATCAGTTTGGGGATTCAGATTTACTGTGTGATGGTTACTTACATCATTCACAAGTTGGACTTACGAGAAATGCAAAAATTGTAGTTTGATTATGAAACTTAGCGGTGAGATCATGGTTTTATGAGAAGTCAAAAGTCAAAATGATTTTATTCCAAAAAAATTGGATAATCATAACATAATTGTAACATATCAAAATTGTACGTGTATTCCAGCACCAGGAAATATGACAACAAAGAAAAGCGTTGAGAAATGTTCATTAATAAACTCATCCCGGCAATGATAAATGAACCACTAGAAGTAGGCGGGGTAGCTCCTCAGGTCTCAGAGGGTGCAGAACTTCTTATTAAAATGGTACATATATGAAAACGGATTTTCCTCATGGTGCATTAATGTATGAGATTCACTCAGTTATTGTTTCACATTTGCGCGTGTAGCCGTGTTTTGCGATAAAAGACTGCAAATGCGAGTGTTTTTGTACATGATAGCGCGTTGCGGGTTAACCCATATGATCAATCTTTCAGCATGAAACTAAAAATATTAGGCCTTCAGTTTATAAGCATTCGGCAACAAGCAATTAACCCTGGTTTTATGAGAAGTCAAAAGTCAAAATGATTTTATTCCAAAAAAATTGGATAATCATAACATAATTGTAACATATCAAAATTGTACGTGTATTCCAGCACCAGGAAATATGACAACAAAGAAAAGCGTTGAGAAATGTTCATTAATAAACTCATCCCGGCAATGATAAATGAACCACTAGAAGTAGGCGGGGTAGCTCCTCAGGTCTCAGAGGGTGCAGAACTTCTTATTAAAATTGTACATATATGAAAACGGATTTTCCTCATGGTGCATTAATGTATGAGATTCACTCAGTTATTGTTTCACATTTGCGCGTGTAGCCGTGTTTTGCGATAAAAGACTGCAAATGCGAGTGTTTTTGTACATGATAGCGCGTTGCGGGTTAACCCATATGATCAATCTTTCAGCATGAAACTAAAAATATTAGGCCTTCAGTTTATAAGCATTCGGCAACAAGCAATTAACCTATTTCAATGAAATGAAATGCATGCGAGGCTTTTTTGTAGCAGTAGACATCATGAAATTGCTTCTTAATACAAAGGTATTGTGCCAATGGCTTTTGAAACGCTACTATCGTATGTTTAAGAAAGCTGAACGACGCTCACCGTCAAACCAGGTTAATCACGTTTTACATAAAATAAGCTACCCCGATGTTTTGACAACGATTCTAGATGTAAAACTTAGTTCCACAATATCGGCCGGGTATGGAAAACTCAGGTCTGTGAGGGTTAAATATGTACCAAATCGATGACTTTTCAAGTGCGTTCTACGTGTAATGCTGTCATTTTCACTGAAATTGTCTGACAAAAATATTCTATTTTTAACACAGTATGCTTAGAAATCTACAAATAGTTGCTTTCTGGCTTATAAAATAGCACTGCTAATTCACATCTTTAATGATGATATTTTGAAATGTGATCATATATTTTTGAAATCCTTAAATTGAGTACCTTGTGTAATTATGCATCAGTATCGCACAGGACACGTTTTTCGACATAATTGTATGACATTTAATCACTCCTTATATCAGGGATTCGACCTAGAAGTGGATTTTGATCCAGACTTGCGATCAATCGGATAAAGTAATGTGACTTCTCGTCTTTTGGCCTTAACTAGGTATAAAAACACATGTCCAAATGGCATTCGGTAATCTTCATCAGTTTCGAACATTTTTTAGTGTTTTTGATACCCAATGAAGGCCAGTAGTCGCACTACTTAAAAGAAAAAAAACAAGTTGAAACTAGTCATGATCACTGAATTTAAACGAGTAATCAGATAGCCTAATCACAGAAGATATTCTCCACTCATAATTTTGTATCTGTTTTTTTCATCTCATTTGTTCCATTACGCTTACTTGTCAATTTCCTAATAAAAGAAGTAGTGAAATATTAGAAATAAACGTTATGACTCAATCTTGCTGTTAAGAGCAATGCTCAACAGAATAGCAACAAATAACGGTACCACAGTCGGTCGTTCATAAAAACTGCGGGATTTGTAAAATTCCATAATGCAAGAATCCGATGAACCTGTAATGAACTGTTCATTTTTTAACAATTTTATCAATTTGGTGGCTTAAAATATTGGATTACTTCTAATTAGGTCCTAATGACAAATAAAACGTCCATGAATAACGTCTCTTAGAATTCAATAGCGAAATGACTCACGTTATACACAGCGATTGACTGTTCGCGTAAAACAAGAACCTATCTAGAATCCTAAATTTTCTGTATGAATTATGTAAAAAACGATCGTGTTTAGTGTCTCATTCGTACTTAGTCATTAATAAAGCATGATAACCTACGATAATCGTTAATTGGACTAACCAAAGTAGAATAAGCACTGACTAATTACGCAACCTTGTAATATGTGCTTCATTCTGTTTCAGTTGTCGCGATTGGAAGCTATGATTCAAGGTGTGGATGAGTCATCAAAGAAGATGAGATCGACTATTCGAAAGTGCTTATGTACATTAAGTCCAAAAACCTCGACCAGTGAACAATCAACGATTAACAAAACAGCCAGGGCGGTGTTTCGGTTAATAGCCCCTGATGAAGTATTTCAATATTACACACGGGAATCTACAACGAAATCAACGAAAAAACCTCTGGCTTCAATACATCCTCGATTAAACCAGTTGCTGACGACTGTCATTATGACTACTACTGGTTCTGGGCTTGACAAAAGTCGTACAGGGATTAGCTACCATCTGTCACGCTGCTCCGACAGGCAGAAAAGCAGACGCGTTTTTGAGATGAATTCCTCAGCGAGCAGTGATTTTTCCCATTTCGACCAACGTTCGGAAAGTGATACTGACAAAGATCTTGACGTCAACGCCGATTAACTTATTTTGTTCTGTTGTCACGTGTTGTTGAACAGAATTCTCTGGAATCGGGCCTTGGCTATTTTCTAACTTTTAGCAGCTTGCTACAGATCGTCATATTTCTTCCAAAATTCTTCTAGTTCAGTTTTGGTGCACTCGTGACTGTGACAGTTACAACTGTGTTCTACTTTAGTAAATTTTATCTTATTTAACGCATTAACTACGATGAGTATGTTGATCAAGTGACTGATTTCTCTGGAAAATCAGGTTTACGTAATTGTCTTCATTTTGTACATCTGAGATGCATGTTTAGTTTTATTACTGGTACTGCAAACCCTCAACTTTTGTTGTTATGATTGTTAAGCGACTCGTTTCTCTGTAAAATCATGCTGACGTAATTGTTTATTTTATTGTACACTTGAGCTGCAAGTATAGTTTTATTACTGGTGCTCCAAACCCTCAACTTTTAATATAATTGTTAAACGACTAGTTTCTTCGTAAAATCAGGCTGACGTAATTGTTTTTATATTGTACACCTGAGATGAATGATTAGTTTTATTACTGGTACTCAGAACCCTCAACTTTTGTTATTATCATAATTGTTTAGATTTCTGTAATTCAATTTTTCTAAAATTAAATCTCGGCATTTGCATGATATTATTTTCCATCCTGCTTTAAGGACAATTTGGTTGTGAAGTAGCAATCGATTTTTATTTTAAGGACATGTCAGTAAGAAATAGACTCAACAAAAAAGACAGCACTCATCAGTGCTTGTCCGGAGGTATTCAACAATTGATTCCGAAAGGTAGATAGTGGCCCTTGCACCGCGGTTATTTATTCGATATCCTGTTTTCTTGGTTATGGATAGCCAACGTATCTCCGCAGATAGTGGCCTTTACACCGCGGTTATTTATTTGATATCCTGTTATCTTGGTTATGGATATCTACCGGTACTCTGCAGCGATTACTCTCCTTCGTTGATAGCCGTCGGATATCACCTAACAGTAAGGAGGTGTATTACGGTGATCCGCTGATAACGGACGCTACACCGTGGTAGTCCGCAGGTATCCGTCGGATCTCATAGTGTTATCCACAGATATCAGAACGATACCTGACGCACATCCTCTGCGGTTAAATTTTGTCGTACGAAAAAACGCCGTTTAATCCGCGGATAGTTCCATTCCGTCTTAGAAACGGTTAAGATACGGATATCCTACAGAGCTCCCCTTGCTCGGTGGGTTCACACGCAAAGAGTTGGCAGGTAAAATTCTTGATAAGTCCTACGATGAGGCAGAAAAGATGATGGAAGATGCTCTGAGTGGTAAACGAGTCATCATGACCCAAGATGGTTGGTCATCGATCCACAATCATCCGATGATTGCGACAACGCTGACAGCGACAACGCTAAAGCAGGCCTACCCATTGGACTGTAAAGAGATCACCAGTGAAATCAAGACTGCTCAGTTCTGCTTCGACTTAGCTAGAGACAGCATATTGGGCGCTGATGAAAGGTACAATTGCGTTATTGTGGGCTTCATCAGCGACAATGAGGCAAAAATGGTCAAACTGAGGGAACTCCTTCTCACGTGGCGTCCTTCATTGGTTGTCTACGGTTGCGCCAGCCACTACCTCTACTTGGTTCAGTCAGAGTCTGTCCCAAGTAATTTGATGGCCTCGATTCGCGAGGTACAAAAGCATTTCTCGAACAACCATAGAACAAGCGGGATGCTGCGAGACGCGGCAGGACTGATCCTCCAATTGGACAATAACACGCGCTGGACTTCACAACGAGCGATGCTTGACACCTTCATCAGGAATTATGACAAGTAAGTAGGCTTATTAATACTAAGTATACTCCGTTTCAATATTTTGTGTTTTTGTTAAAATTTAATTTAACCACTGCATTGTAAAGACATTAGCGAATTCATTAACGCATAAAATATCATGTCCAATATATTTTTCCTTCCTCTCCCTGCATATTATTCATTTCATTTTTCTAACTTTTTGTATAGTTATAAAGGCCAAAAGTCAAATTTAAAACATATTTTGAACTGATAAACAAACAGAAAATTTAATCTAATTAAATAGAAATTATTTTAATACCTTAACACTAGAAGACCGAAGCGCGTCAATTGACGCAAAGTCAGTTCATTTTTCATGTTTTTAAGTTACTCTGTGACATTTATCCAATGAAACTTCCTGACTTTTAATATTTTCCTTAGTTCTTACTATTCTAAAAGTAACAGCCCTCTCGGACATCTATTTGACATAGAAATCTCTTGACTTCCTAGAAAGCCTGAGTGCGTCAATTGACGCATTGTATTCCTAAAGTCGGATAACACAGTATCAAGTTTTCTTATAGCTATGCAAAGCGTTAAATTAAACTCCAAAGCAATCCTTTAGACGTCATCAGTCAACTGAAAACACAATAGATTCAATAAATATCTAATGTCAGAGCGGCAACAAGCATCCGCATAGATATATTGAGAGCAATCTTCGTGTTTATGAATGAATTGCTTGCGGCAATATATAATTGTCCTCTATCTGTGTCAGGATTTTGAAAATGATCGATCAATAATAAAATGTTCATTTCAAGCACTTTAGCGTCATTTGACATACAAGGAAAACAAATGGCTAGACGAGCAAAACATTCCGTTTTGAGAGCTTTACAATTGCTGCAAGATCTCAATACAGACGATAGTGACAACGGAGACGATGAGAATGAAGCAATCCCAGCTGGAAACATTGTTGACCAACATGACGTCGATGAATCCTGCAGTAGTGACGATGACTCCATTGATGATATTCCGCCGTTATCTCAGCGAATACCCGGAACAGAAATCGATAGTGAAGGTGATACTGACAGGCCTACGTCCGCAGCCAGTCTCGTTGGAAAAGACGGCACTGTCTGGAACAAACTTGCTAATTCTCCTTCAAGCACAGGTCGACGTGATGCCCAAAATATTTTACGACGTCAACCAGGTCCAACGTCATATGCAACTTCACGTATTAGTGATCCCTTGTCGGCTTTCCGCTTATTGATCAATGAGCCGATGCTACGAAAAATTTGTAAATACACAACATCAGAAGGTCAGAGATTCAAATCCGATTGGAAAATTGACCCATCTGAATTAGACACTTTTTTTGGACTTTGGATTGCTCGCGGCATTTTGGGATGCAAGAATCTTCCTCTTCGAGAATTTTGGTCCAAACAGTGGGGAAATGTATTGTTTACCGACCATATGAGCAGAGATCGGTTCATGGAGATCAAACGCTTTCTTCGCTTCGATGATAAGACTACGAGAAAATCAAGGACAGAGAACAACAAATTTTGCTTGATTTCTGATCTTTGGTATGATTTCATAGGTAGATGCCAGATTTCTTTCTATCCATCTGAGTATCTAACTATTGATGAACAGCTTTTCCCATGCAAAGCCAGGTATGGATTTCTTCAATACATGGCCAATAAGCCAGATAAATTTGGCATCAAAGTTTGGTTTATGGTGGATCTTCAGACCAAATATCTATATAACGGTTTCCCATACTTAGGAAGAGACTCAACACGTGTTGACAGTATTTTTACTGATGTTGTGATGAAGTTACTAAAACCGGTAGAAGGAAATGGACACACCATTACAACTGATAACTTTTTCACTAGCCTTTCATTGGCTAAACAACTTGCAAGCAAACATACTTCGATTATCGGTACTGTCCGATCAAATCGACGAGAGCTGCCTCCATTGGTCCATGAAAAATCATCTTTGCATCATACCGATGTACTCAAGAATGCCGATTCATCAGCAACATTGACTGTTTATCAATGCAAAAAGAACAAAAAAGTTACAATACTAAGCACTCTTCATCATACAGTGACTATCGCTACTGCTGACAATCAGAAGTGTAAGCCTGAGACAGTTTTACTATACAACGCAACAAAATCGGGAGTCGATGTCTTAGATCAAATGTTGCGCCTGTATTCGGTGAAGCCAGCGTGTTGAAGATGGCCAGTTTATGTGTTCTCAAATATTATGGATATCGCTTTAGTCAATTCTTGGGTATTGTACAAAGAGGTGACTAAGACCGACATAAGTCGACGCTCATATATTCAAGAAGTGGTAGAGCAACTTCTCAAAAGCAAGGAAGTCGAGGAAAAAACTCGAAAACGAGCAGTGGCCTTTGACAACAATCAAAGAAATGTACGGCAAAGATTGACATGCTCATCTGGTGAATGTAACCGCAATCGTACGATCGGTGTCAGCTTTGTAACCGCCCAGTTTGCGGACGTTGTACAATTCGAATGTGCAATGAATGCAAGTAAGTAATCCGGATGTTCATATGATTCTCTATTAGTTCTGTTTGTGAAATATGAATCCATTTGCAATTCAAATTATTGATAATGACTTTTATTTTTTCAAATTGGGAAATAGGCCTAATGCTAAGTGTTACTTGCGAATTGGGAATTTTATGGTTTTTCTAACTCAGTAGTGTTTACACATTTCTGAACTAATTTGGAATAGATCCCTACCATATAGAAATCATTAATTACTTCATTATTTATTGCAAAAGTATCTCATATAGCCTACTTATATAATACTCGTAGTTTTGACCGATATTATGATTATGATTTTAGAAATGCGTCAATTGACGCACTTCAGGCTTTCTAGTAAGATTGAAATTTCAGGTCTTCTAGTGTTAAATATACCTTATTTTACAATCTGCTATATATTAATTTTACCTACATTTATTGGACAGGTACTCCAGCATTCGAGAGAAGGTCACTCTACCGGATAGCATCCGCAAAATCGTAGACAACAGGGCGGTACTTTATGAAGCAAAGAGCCTACTCACTCAGCTCGACAAGTTGTCCGCTGCATTGAACTTAATTCAAGGCGACACTTGTTCCCTAGCAGAAGCTTGCGGATGCTGGCTTGAGTTGTGTGAGGACATCGAGATGCCCTTACAAACGAAGGCGACGCTTAAGAAACGCTTCGACAAGGCGTGCACTCCAGCGCATGTCCTGGCGCTTCTAACCGGCGATGACGAGCATGTCAAGCTAGTCAATGAGGAGATGAAGACTGATATCTGTGCTTGGTTGGAGGATCGTGGCCTCTTGGCAGCGTTTGCACATTTTGAAGTGCAAGACGAGGACGCTTTCCCACGCCATGCATTCGGCAGCGTGCGAGCCAAGATGCTCCCAGCAAAATTCTGGCGTTTGGTCCTTCAAACTTCCAGCCAAATTACCGATCCGGTACGTGCTATCCTTGAACTAATCGAGACGGTTCATCTCTGCCCAGCCTCATCGGCTTCCGTGGAGAGAGACTTCAGTCTCTACGAACGAATGCAGACCAAAGCAAGAAGCCGTCTCGGAATAGCGAAAGTGGCGAAGATGGTAAAAATTGTTAAGCTTCTTCGTGGCCAGGTGGACCACATGGACGATGAACTCAGAGATTTTGACGAATGCTTGTAATTGTAAAGTTGTAAAAGTTGGCAATTGTTATTGTAATTGCTTGCAATTGTCATTTCGTTAATTTTGATAGGTCTACTTTAGTTATATTGCATTACAAATAAACTTAATTTAAATAAGATATATAGTTCTATCAAAGTCAACTAAAATTGGGAAAATCCAAATGTCATTAAGTAAAAATTTTTAAAAAATTCAAAAAACCCAAAAAAAACAAATTTTTACGGATTAAAACCCCAAAAAAACCCATGGGTTTTATTGGGTTGCCAACACTGGCGATAATGCGAAAACCTCCGAAAGGGCATCAAGAATAGTGGCAGCCACGGAAGGAATCGATTGGAAGTTTATCACTCCTCGTGCGCCATGGCATGGAGGATTTTGGGAAAGGTTGGTAAGAACGGTCAAGGTGGCACTGAGGAAATCTCTGTGCAGGAAGAGTATAGGATTTGAGGAGTTGCACACGGTACTTTGCAAAATTGAAGGTGTTATCAGTGACCGTCCTTTAACATACGTCGAGGATTCAGTTGCACCTCAAACTTTGTGTCCTTACACATTTTTTGCTCTGTCGGAGGTCTACTGAGAATGATATTTCTGTGAATGATTCCGAAGAATTGAGTCTAGGGACGGGATTGAGTGAACGTAGTCGGCTTCTAACTGAATTTTGGGAACGATAGCAATCAGAATATTTACCATTATTGAACTCAACCTTCAAGGCTTCGAAGACAAATAGGACAATTCAGGAGGGCGATATCATCATACTCGAAATTGAAGGGAAAAGAAAGCATCTATGGCCATTAGCTCGAGTGAAAAAGTTGCACAGGGGCACTGATGATAAGGTGTGAACGGCTTCGATTATTTGCAATGGAAAACTATCAGACGTTCGATACAGAAGTTGTATTTTCTAGAACAATGCGTAGTAGAAAGACAATGTGACAAGAAATTGCTTGATGAGTCCGTTGATATACTGATTGAATCAGAAGAGTCTGTTGAGATGCCAATTGAATCAGAAGTGTGTGCCGATAGTAGTAGGACTGTTGTCAGTGAGAATCAGAATCGTAGGTCTAATAGGGTGATTGTACCTCCTTTGACGTATGGCTGGCATGCAGTTGACTGATCGATTGAATGGTTCTGTTCATCTTGGCTGATTGTTTCTTCTATGTGGGGAGTGTTGAGAACGCCGTGCATCTTGTGACTTTACTGACCTTTGTTTTAACACTTAATTTTATTGCAGCTGCTCGATGAAAATTTTATGAATATATACACGTTTTCGAGATATCACGCGACCCTGACTTTTCTATATACACACAAATGCCGTATCTAATAGTCATTATTCAGAATGCTGTGTTGGTGGCCAACCATCAACAATGACATTGCTAGCTATTCCATGCAATGTGAAGCATGTCAGAAGAAGCCTTGAAACCATACTAATTGGAACTCCTGACCGGTAACCGATCAGCCGATGCAGCGTATCCACATTGATTACTGTGGTCCCTTCCTGCATAAGCACTATGCTCTTGTGATGGAACATTATTTTTTTCAGATTTTTCAGATTTATTTGTTCACGTCCCACACAAGTAGCTCGCGTATGTCGTTCACAAGTGACATCTCAGCATAGTCATGGTACCAGTACCGGCAGCAGTCACTTCATGACCCATGACACATCGTATGTCAAATCAGTTAGCGCTGAAGGGAATAGCGTCGTTGCTTCGAACAACGAGGAACCCTGTCTCAATATATGCTTACTGAACCGTTCTGATTACACTTGCGAGTTTGTGTAGTGTAATGTCTAAAATAAGTTTGCATATTCCTATTGTATTGATTAATTGAATAATAGTAGTTTGATTGTTCACATGTTATTCTGTAAAATGAAGTATCTGTATCGTGCATGCCATTGGTTGTTGAAAGATATTTATGTAATTCCGTCTATTTGAAATATACAATCATGTGATAACCGCACCATCGCTTGTTCTCCTTTCGCGTCCTACTAAGATATTACATGTAGTTGTCCGATCATAAGGATTTTCATAAAGTCGAGTTCATCCTACCCGATTAACCAAATTCAATGGCACTCCATGGTATTCTATGACACGCAATGGGAGTGCCATAGCACACCTCACCATTCAATCGAAGTCAATTGGATCCTATTGCAGACTCTAGTACAATTCGTTCAATGTGATTTTAAAGTTCCCTTTATTTTTATGATTGTACCAGCAGAAGCAGAAAGCGAAACTTTACACAGAATAATAATTCAATATTTTTTCTTAATTGGTTGAAGAAAATCTGTGTTTGATTTTTCATTTTCTCGAGCTGATTATTCAATGCTAGTGATTATAACTAAGTGTTTTTACGCTTTATCAGGGTTGTACTACAATAGTGCTACACTTGTTTATTACATTCGTGATGCACGGTGCGCAATATTCTGCGTAATAATGTGTTGTAATGCTGTTCTTCTTGAGAATTAAGTAACCTTAATAAGTGTACCACGGCGCTCTAACACGAAAAATTAATACACACATACACAAGCATAATCGTAAAAGAAAATAATTCTCTGGAAGTCGTTATTAATATTCAATTCGGTTGCCTTAAACTCATACTTCAAATTATAAGTTAGAATATTAAAGTCTAAACCAAAAATTGAATGGACTAAGATGCACTGTAAAATTTCCTTTATTCTATAGATTGACGATGTTTCCCAAATACATGTGGTAATAACTTTAGATAGTCTAGTGGCAAGGATTCCATTCCAATACGTTTCCTTTAGTCACTCAGCTTTGTAGCCGCTGCACAACTTTCCCGCTTGTCTGTAACGCCTACCTTGTTTGATTCATTCATTGCGCTAGGTACATGGGCAGCATGTAACCAATACGTTGTCTGACCCCTATGTGCAAGCAATCTTAGTACAAACTCACAGGTTTCTCAAGTGATCGTCTTGAAATAGAACAGTGAAACTCATGTTTACATTATGGATTATTTCCTCGAAACTTTGCAGACTTGCCTGCCAGATTCATCAAATATAAGCTAATCATCTCAACATGCAGTCTGACCAAATGGATTTCGGGTTTTAGTCATTGTTCCATTATGCATTTCCTGTTCAAAATCCCGCTGGGCGCACAGATGTGGACGTCACTCGACAAATGTTCATCATATTTCAAGCGATTATCTCCAGCGATTGTCTATTAATTTTCATCCACTGCATAATTTGCATTCTTGCTTTTGCTAATAATTCTTGCAAAGCTCAAAGAGAAATATAAAAACTGCTGATTGTGGCAAATGATTGCGGAACTTTTCTTCTCTCTTCTGCAGGCCCGTTATATCGCGGAAGTTGATACCATTTATCGCTACTTGACAAATAAATCAGTTAAATAAATTAACTATTGGTTGTTGAAATTTTGGACGGCCGCCTTAAATAAAGGAATGTAAATTCCGACATTTAGTTGTTCTGATAGGAAATAGATCAAGCAGCGTTTGTGATAAGAAAATGACGCTTTGCATCTAAGAATTTTTAAATGATAAAAAAGATAAATATTTTATTTGAAATTCTCTCACAAGGAAGGAAATAACTACGAGAAAGTATTCATCTTTCGAATATAGTAAATAAGTGATGCTTCCTATATGTCTTTATGCATGTATGTAATTAAATATGCGTGATCCACTAATGTATTATTGAGATTAAATATGTAATAGCCATGATTCCCCATTCTATGTTATTCCCATGCTACAACTCCCATGAAACTGAGGTTTTCAGTTTTCAATGCCGAATTTTTCGACCGACTTTTCAAAGAAAAAAAGAAGAGAATCTATTCATAAGGATGATGAGTTCCTCTCTAAACAAGCATGTATGGACCAAATGTAATGACAGAAATCTAATATCACCGCCACTACAGTATATTAATTATCTATGAAGCTTGAATCCATTGTCCATAATTTTTGAAATTATTTTTATTATGTATTAAAATTAAAATTCATATTTGAATTTTAATGTAAACATGATAATCGCTCTAATAAGCTTAACCTCTTTCGTTTCATCTGATGCGGTTTTAGTAGGTGAAAGCTTAGGAGCATAAATCTAATCAATAATGGCAGTGCTTTTAATTCTAAAATTCTACCAGCATCGCAAGATGCTTACAAAAAGTTAGAAAAGACAATAACTTTACATACTTACACCTTGGATACGCGCATACATGCATGCATGGAAACCAATATAATGTTTCATAAAGTTTCATTTTACTTGCTTATTGTCAAAAGCGCGTTTCGTCTGCTCTCAGTAAGTGTGACACGCAGAATGAATCAAACTGATTGAAACATGATTCCTGCTCGAATATCGATCAAGCAATGGACAGTCATTGGACAAGCAATCACGAAATGAATAAGTAGTAGCTAAAAAGTACATATACAGAAAAATACTAATATGAGAAGTAGTGCATCAACAATTTGAATAAAAAGAAAGGATCATTGTTTGATCGATATTCTAGCAGGAATCATGTTTCAATCAGTTTGATTCATTCTGCGTGTCACACCTACTGAGAGCAGACGAAACGCGGTTGTGACAATAAACAAGTAAAATGAAACTTCTGGCGATATTTTCCATCTGCAAGATGACAGCGGGGAGCAATTGCTTTATCATGCCATAATCCTATATAAATAATATAAATCTCCAGTACAAGAAACATAACAATTATCAAATATTCTTCAATTGTAATATTTTGCATCATTTTTCATTTAAACGAAGTCTATCTTCCTATATGCAGAACGTCTATGTTCTATCATTAGCCTATCATTTATCGCATATTTATCATTTATTTCCTGTTTGCTGCAGATCAACTCCTACTATATTCCCAATGGAAGAGAAAGAAATATGGAGAATGATTTCTGAGAAACTTTTCATCGAAGCAAGTGTTCAAAAGACTAAAAAGAGAAGATATTAAAAATCATTGGCTGTTTTTTGAATTAATGGCGTTTTGTGAATGATCATGAAATTAGTTAAAAAATAATGCTCCATAGTGTGATTGATTCTCAAACCAATTTTTTTGAAATCTGGGCCGGACTTTCACCGAAATGTCAAGGGGATTGAAAGCAAAAAGTGCAAATACCTCATGCATATTGTTGTCTTTATATTGACATTATCACAATTGCTCATCTAAACTGATTATTCTTTACAATCATGATCACATAAAGCGTCAGTATGTCGCGGAAAGGGTTAGACACGCTGTAGCATTAGGAGATGCCATAGACACTGAATTTGCCAAAATTCTGTGGGACAGGATTTCCAGAAGATCGATAGGATTGGATTTCCAGAAATTCGATAGGACAGGATTTCCCACAAGTCTATGGGACAAATTAGTCCAAGAGGCAATAGGATCAAAGTTTCCCAAAATTCAATGGGACAAAACTTTCCAACAGTGCCATAGAATAGAGTTCCATAGCAATAGCACTACCCGCTATAGGAAAATTACAATAATTCCGTAGGACGTTTCCTATAGGAGTGCCATAGATTTTGGTTAATCGGGTAGATACCGGCAGCCCTCATTCATT
The DNA here is from genome assembly GCA_907163375.1 of Prostheceraeus crozeri. NCBI lineage: Eukaryota > Metazoa > Platyhelminthes > Polycladida > Euryleptidae > Prostheceraeus > Prostheceraeus crozeri. Next base: position 1,038,008 of record CAJQUW010016879.1, on the reverse strand, counting down.
CATTTCTATTGACGACATTGAGAAATTCGATGCCAAAGTCAGGCCTCCATCCATCAACTTAAATTCAGCTAGTGGTCATCGCATGCGTGTTGACGGTGAAATAGTTCTACGATTCTTGAACCAAGACATTCCCTGTCTTATTCATGACGGCCCTAATCTTCTAGGCAGGAAACAGACATTTTCACTACATGGGGATAGAGAGGAATCCGTTATTAATTCCATTATGCACCATGCATCGACCGACTGGTTAGGTGAACTGGTTGAGAGACTTTCACGATGCACTGGTGGCATTCACATTCACACCGTCCATGTCGAACATACTGAAGTTGAATCCATTTTTCGGAAAACCAGACTATTGGCTTATGGACTCAGAGAATTGGTTAAACGCATCTTAAATGGGTGGGTCGAAGACGGAACGGCTACTAAAGTTTCCAGTGCCAGATGGGCCGCGCCAATAGTTACGCGGTTAAAGAGCGACGGGAGGCCACGGGTCTGTGGAGACTACCAGTGTGACAATAAATCCAATACTGCTTCATTAATTGTTCATTACACCGGAACTTGAGGACATCTTCTCAAAATTGAAATATGCATGCCTATACAGCAAGTTTGACCTATAAAACACATTCTTACAGGTTCCTTTAGATGACTCCACAAAATAATTGACAACTCTCAATACTCCATTCGGTTTGAACGCTTTGAAATCTCTGCTGTTTGGTTGGCACGTCTCTTTCAGCGGGTAATGAACCAAGTAATTGAAGGTTTGGATAACGTTGTTTCTTATCAGGACGACCTTCTTGTCCTTGGTCGCAACAAAGATGAGCACGATGCTTCACGCCAGGCATTACTCGAAAGACTGCTGCATTACACTGTCACTTGAACAAGGCAAAATGTTCATTCAGTGATTCCCAGATCCGATATCTTGGTTACCTCATTTCTAAGAATGTAATCCGCCTGATCCTTCTAAGTTCGAAACCATCATGTCCGCCCCGGATCCGACCAGTAAGGCAGAATTGCAATCGGTCTTAGGATGTCTCCAATTTTATAGTCGTTTTCTTCCTAATTTTGCACACCTGGCATCGCGCCTCCTTGACCTCTGTAAGAAAGACGTGGATTTTCGATGGGAACAGCAGCATCATCTAGCTCTGCGCGAAGTGAAGGCACTTATATTTTCGAAGAAATTGAAGCCTTTCTCTTTCAAATCCAGTGATACTCGTCTTGTATGTGATGCGTCAGAGCACACTGTGGGCGGAATGTTGGAGCAGGATGGTTCACCCATCATTTGCGTCTGTCGGAAGCTGAGCGCAAGTGAGTCTGGATATTCGCAGACACAGAAAGATGTCCTTTCCATCGTTTCGTGCACTAAGAGGCTGTACAAGTTTCTTTTCGGTTTGAAATTTACAAGTCACCGACCATCGGTCATTGGCACACATCTTCAATCCCTCAGGGTCCATTTCGAAGGCCACATCCAACATGCTGCAGCGTTGGTCTGGTCACCTTTCGACTTACTCTTATGACATCGAATTTCAAGAAGGGAAACGTATCCCTGACGCAGATTTCTGTCTCGGTTTTCCAAACAGGAGGAAGCTTCATCAGCCGTTCACTTTACGCAACCTTTGCCAGTTCAGTCGTCTCATCTAACAGAAGAGTTGCATAGATATTACGGACCAGTTATGCGGGCGGTCAAACACAGCTGGTCGTGTAAGGCAACTCGCCAATTCCAAGATCTGCTTTCACAGATGGCCAAAATAATCGAAAAAATATGCCCGACTTGAGACTTACATGGCTGATAGGGTTTAGACATGTAAATAACCATGTGAAATATTTCCAAAATCCGACGGATAGTTTTGAGAAAAATGCAAAAAACCACTTTTTTTGCATGCTTCTTTTTTGCACTATTTGTCGGACCATGACAAAAAAATATGCCGAGAGCCAAACAAGACTTTTTATTCACATGCATTCAAATGTTCGAATTTCAAATTTGAAAGAAATCGGTCAAGTAGTTTCTGCACAAGAAGCTTTTTAATAAAAAAAATGTCTTTTTTGTAAGTAGTATGATGAGCTCAAAACATAACTTAAAAAAATATGCCGAAGCTCTAATCAAAAGTACGTGATAATGATGAGCCTGAATGCCTAAAGATTCAATTTGGACTCATTCGTACGAGTAGTTCTTGAGTTAGTCAACTTTTCTCACAATAAGTAGTGCAATAAGTAGTATACTTCAGTACCCTAAAAATATAATTCAACAAAACATGCCCGATTCGAAATTTCTACCAGATGTTGATGAAAGTATGGTAAACAAATCACGTAAATTTCAACAAAATCGGACGAGTACTTCCCGAGATTTGGCGATGAGAAGATGCACTATTTCGGATTCAATCAACAGGCTGAAACTCAATCTTCATGTGCATTCTGTACATGCAAACGCTATCATTAATTTTAAGCATGTGTATATTAGTTAAACATTTCAAAAAATATATCTACATTTGGCAACATGCAGCACGCTTTGAATTTACTCGGAAGTAAGTTATGTGCATGTATTTTTAACATTCTTTCGATGACTTTGCTTTTCCAGATGTTTTTTAAATTCTACTTTCATTGTCATATGGTTGACTTTTGCCTAACTTGGTAAGTAAAACAAAAATTCATAATGCCTAGATAGTCTGCCTTTGTTATACCTTAGACGCTCATATCACGTACGGGTAGACATCACTTATACATGTGGAGCATTTAATTACACAATTGTGTAGAGCAAATGAGTAAAAGTTTTCCTCAATTTACAATCAGCGCTTAATGTTTTGTATGTATACTCTGTGACCAATGTCATAAATCTAATATGGGTTGAAAAGACTGCTTTGATAATACAGTAGATTAGTAGATACACTGCACTAGTAGACTAGTATTCGGATAGGGAAGCATCAATTATACTCAACAGAGTATTATTACTTTATACCCGCAAGGCTATTAGCACAAATCAGCTCCATTATTCAAACTCGGGTATGGCCAATGTATTTAGAAATGTAAACATCAATTAGTCGCTATTTCGTTTGTGAGTATGTGCTTCTCGAAGACTCCAGTAAGGACTTGGTTCTTAAACAGGTCGTTGTATGCAACGACATATCCAATTTCATACTGAATTGGATTTTTTTGGATGATGAGGGTGAAAATGGCATTTCTCTGAAAATAGGCATTGATCATGGGCAGGGCAAGGTTTCCTGAAAGTTGGAGTTCAAGTGATTGATAAACCAGAATTTTCGAACTCTGTCTCAGACTTCCTTCTGTTGTGCGTGGCTCAGGTGTCTGAATCTAGACATAATTTGCTGTCACTGCTGACTTTGGAACCTTTCGTGACTTTCTTTGAGAATCAGAGATTCACGACTATGCTCAGCGCAGATATAAAATGTCTGCAGCTTCTTGCAGGTATGTCGACAGGAAATGCAAAATTTCCTTGTGTTTTCTGCTGTTGGGAAAGTGGTGACGGCTTTGATTGTAAGGCGGACGCTTCCCTGCGCACTGGAGATGATCATAAAGAGAATCTCGAACGTTTCCAGACGCAATACCGCGGAAATATGTTGAACACTTCTGAATGCCGCAACTGCATTTCCGAATCGTATTTCGAAGGGCAGGTGCCAATATTATGCAAGTGTGCTTTGACAATCCTTCACCTGACTCTCGGAATCGTGCAGCATTTGTACGAGAAGAAGACTGCTTCCTTGAGCGATGAGGAGAGTGGAGTGGTTGAGACTCCTCTGAGGGAAATTGGAGCAATGCGTTCACCCTATCATGGCCATGCATTTGAAGGTTGGGGAGCACATGCTATCCTGAACAATTAGGATAAGTTCCCGGTTTGTGTTTCTCGCACTTCTGCTTTCAATGCATTGAAGCACTACGCGAGGTTTCTGGAGGCATGTGGAGGCATTATTCTAAAGGATGGTTGGCTGGAAGCTCTTCACGACTTCCTGATTTCTTTCCGGCTAACAAGACTGAGGCCGTTTCTTAAGATCCACATAATTTCACATGTGGAGCAATATTTAATGATTCTGGACATAGTTGATTGTGGTGTACGGGAGGTAGTTAGGCATGATTCGAAACAGAAAAGATCACTCCCTTCTTGATTCTGGACAGTTTTTGTCCATTTGAAAGCCCAGGATTAGCCTGGACTGGAAAGCAAGCCGAGTCATCGCACCACCACTTCAAGGAAGTGTGGCAGCGATACAAAACGTCTCCAAAATCTAAAAGTGCTTTGCGCCTTGCTGTGGTGGACTTCAACTATGTGCGATACCTCACCAACTTTAAAGAATAATAAAGTAGTGTAGGCTGCAGTGTATGTGTTATTCGAAGATGATCACCTTTTCGCATTTCAACGGCTGCCTCTATCTGACGTTAAATACAATATGACAAAGTTTTAGAGTTGCAAAAAAAGTGATGCTTCTAGTCATACACAGGAAGTGTTTCTTTTTAATCGGTGTACCATTGACATCGATTAAGAGAAAAAGTTGATAATTTTTGAACAGCCCTGAATGACAACTTGAATTGTCCTCTCATAAACGAAGTCAACGAAATACTTCTTTATGTAGTTTTTGTAGTACCGTTTTCTTGTAGTATCCCTTGTTTCGTGAGTATGTGGTAAACCGTTAATAGAGTTTCTTGACACTTACATCGATTGTTTTCATCGCCAAATCTCGGGAAGTACTCGTCCGATTTTGTTGAAAATTACGTGATTTGTTTACCATACTTTCATCAACATCTGGTAGAAATTTCGAATCGGGCATGTTTTGTTGAATTATATTTTTAGGGTACTGAAGTATACTACTTATTGCACTACTTATTGTGAGAAAAGTTGACTAACTCAAGAACTACTCGTACGAATGAGTCCAAATTGAATCTTTAGGCATTCAGGCTCATCATTATCACGTACTTTTGATTAGAGCTTCGGCATATTTTTTTAAGTTATGTTTTGAGCTCATCATACTACTTACAAAAAAAGACATTTTTTTATTAAAAAGCTTCTTGTGCAGAAACTACTTGACCGATTTCTTTCAAATTTGAAATTCGAACATTTGAATGCATGTGAATAAAAAGTCTTGTTTGGCTCTCGGCATATTTTTTGTCATGGTCCGACAAAAAGTGCAAAAAAGAAGCATGCAAAAAAAGTGGTTTTTTGCATTTTTCTCAAAACTATCCGTCGGTTTTTGGAAATATTTCACATGGTTATTTACATGTCTAAACCCTATCAGCCATGTAAGTCTCAAGTCGGGCATATTTTTTCGATTATTTTGGCCACCTGTGCTTAGAATTAGAGATAAACTTATTATTTCCGTGGAGGGACATCTGAAATTTCGTGATCGTACCGTCATTCCTCGGAGCTTCGAGAGACTTTGCTTCAGCACCTTCACATCGGCCACATCAGTGGTGAAAAGATGATGAGCCTTAGCCGAATGCTATGTTGGTGTAGTTCCATCGACGCCGACATCCATCGTTTTCTGCGTGATTGTGAGCAGTGCACTGCCAAGACTAGAAATTCACCCTGCGATTGGGAGGCTTGGCCAAGTTCTTCGCCCGCATACAGAGAATTCACGCAGATTATGCGGGACCCTTCCTGGGGAAGTATTATTGCCTTGTCGTATTCGGCCAGAGATTTTTCTGACTTCTATTATGAACGCACAATTTACAGAGCGTTGTCTCCGTTCCCATTTTGCTAGAGGAGATGTTCCGAGCGTAATCGACACGGATAACGGTGCGCACTTCACACAGAAACAGTTAAATGAATGGCTGAATGGTGTGATACGTAGCAGCTACTTACGGTGGATACCGATGTATTCTGAAAAAATGCGTCCTTTAATCGGAGTTCTACGATTTCCCCTTTCGGAAAGTGCTAAGACAGCGATCGAATCGCTGAAGAAAGAGCTAGGCCAGGCTGTTCTGCAAGCGATTGATGACTGACTTATATTTACTGGCGAAACAATTGCCTCCGACTCCGCTCTTGGAGGGACTCTTCTTCAGGAAGGGTGACCAGTTGCATTTTTCTCTAAGGTACTTAAAAATGCCGAGAAGGGCCAACATATTGTCGAAAAAGAGGCGTGCGCCATCACTGAGTGTGCTCAAAAATGGCGTCATTTTCTTGCTGGGCGCTAATTTAGACTTGTAACTGATCAGCGTTCTCTGTCATTCGTCTTTGACTCCAATGCACGAGGTAAAATCACAAATGATAAAATACAGCGGTGGCGCTTTGAATTGTCGTCATATTCTTACGATATAATGTATCAACCAGGTAGTCAGAACATTGCCGCCGATGTATTGTCTAGAGTCCAGAGCGCCTCCGTCTCTCCTCAATCCCGCGATCTCCAGGCTCTGAAAGAACTTCATGACAATTTGATACATCCTGGTATCAAACGAATGCTCCATTTTGTCAGAACTCGAAATTCACCTAATACAGTTGATGATGAAAATTTTAAAAGTGGAAGTGAGAATGGCCAATACATTGAAAGCGTTGTTACACCTCACTCGGCCCAAATTGCCGCAACCCGCGCTGAAAAGACAAACGATAAAGGAAAGACAATTCATGATGAAAGCTACAAGGTATACTCAATCGACCTACAGTTTTGCAACCTACAGGTCGCAACATACCCATGTATTACTCATGTAAAGCGGCCTTTTACAACTTGACGACTTACGATCTGACAGGACAAAATGACGTCGATTGCTACTTGCGGGCTGAAAGGAACGGAAAGAGACGCAAACGAGATTGACTCGAATATTATCCGTCACCTTTCGACTTCACTGTCTCCTCAAGTCAAACATGTAGTCAGACAACTGTGCAGGACAAAATAAGAACCGTTTCGTATCTGCGGGACTGTTTCACTGTGTCGTCAATCATCCTACATTGGAGGTCGTGGAGCAAAAGTATCTGGTCACTCATCACACGCAAATGGAATCACAACATCACACTCCCTAATGTAGAGATCGCTCTTGCCGCCCTTGCGGGCAGTAACCTCTTCGCAAAACTCGACCTCGCTAGCGCGTACAATCAGGTGAAGCTCGATGACGCTTCAAAGGAAATACTTACAATCAACACCCTTATCGGACTTCTTCGTTGGACACGTCTACCGTACGGTGTCAAGACGGCCAGTGCGATCTTCCAGCATGCTACGGAAACAATCGTAGGAGACAAAATAGATAATGTGGTAATCTATCAAGATGACATCTGCATAGGTGCCGTGACTGAAAGCGAGTTGAATGAGAAGGTCAAAAAGGTCATCAGCATTCTTCAAATTGCGGGTATGACACTCAACGAACAGAAATGCGTGATGAGGACAAAGGAAATCACATTCTCGGGATATCGCATCTCTGGACACGGAGTCTGCCCCGACAAACGCTTGGTCGACAGGGTCATGGCTATTCAAAGACCGACTAATAAGAAAGATTTGGAATCCTTCGTAGGATTGGTTAATTACTATGGCCGGTACGTGAATAAGTTCGCGGAACGCATAGAACCTTTGACTCATCTGCGTCGAAGAAACGCCGTGTTCAAGTGGGAAAAGCCTCAAGAAGATTCGTTCCAAGATGTCAAAAGAGCCTTGTCTTCATACCCGGTGGTGCAAATATTCAACCCGAGGAAAACCACTACAGTTACCACTGACGCCAGAGAGACTGCCATATCTGCAATAATCTCTCAAGACAATCATCCTGTGCTGTACATTTCCAGACGATTATCGCCAGCGGAACAGCAGTACTCCAACATTGAGCGAGAGGCACTAGCTGTGGTGTACGCATGCCGCCGTGCGCGACACCTCCGTATTGGCAAAAAGTTCCTCCTGCAATGCGATCATCGGCCACTGGAGTTCATATTCCATCCTTCACGCAACCTGCCAAAGGTAACCTCCGGCCGTATTTTTCGATGGGCCCTGCAGCTTTAAGCCTTCGACTATGATATCCAGTATGTGAAAGGGAAATCAATCCCCCAATGTCGACGCCTTATCCCGTTTGCCAATGGCGAATGAAGATGTTGCTTCGGAGATTGAACAAACATTCATTCACTGGACTGAAACGGACATACTGAGTATGCAGGAAATCCAAGAAGCCACTGCCAACGACCCTCTGCTTTCCAGCGTCGCAGAACGAGTACGATTGAACAAATGGAGTGGATGTTCACAAGCAGAAAGGCCATTCAAGGCCATGAAAGACAAACTGACCGTTGAAAATGGAATTCTTTGCGATGGTGATCTAGTGGTTCCCCTCCAAGTCTTCACCAGAGCGTCATTAAAAGTGTCCACGACGACGTTCCCTGTCAACGAGACACAGGGTAAAGTTAGAAGCATGATGGCCGGGATACTGCGATGATGTCGAACAATACGTAAAAAAATGTCCAACCTGTGCTAGGATTCGCCCAGCGTCCAATGGGAATACCCACAGATGGCCAATCAGCGAGACTCCCTGGGATCGTGTGCACATGGACCATGCCTATGTTCAAGGAATAGGACTGATCTTGATATTAGTAGACAGCGCAACAGGATGGCCTGAAGCAATCCGTGTCAACAATCGAAGTACTGCCACCGTCCAATTAGTGTTGCGAACTGTCTTCGCCAGAGAAGGCATTCCAAGAACTCTAGTTTCGGATAACGCTTCTGAATTCTGTGATTCTAACCTATGCGAATGGCTCAAACAAATCGGATGTAAGCCGCTGAAGATATCACCCGGCCTCAAACAGACTCGCCGAGAAAATGGTGCAAACTGTGAAACGTGGCATCAAGGCATTCTCATGTCGCAACGTTAATTTCGACGCGTATCTGCAGAAACTTCTATTGAGCTACAGAGCTACAGAGAACTTGAGAGCCCTTCAGCACTAATGGGCAGACAGCTACGGTCTCCCTTGACAATGAATTTCGAAACAGATTGCCCCCTGGTATACATAGCGAGACCAGGAAGCCAACCAGAAGAAGGGAAGTTTGTGGTCCAAGAAGGACGAAACACTGCAGTTATCGTGCGAGAAAAGGAGGAACGGCCGGTGCTGGCGCATTTGGATCAAATCCGGCGGGCGCCGGATGACGGCGGTTCAATGCAGTTGGGATGGAGAACCGACTCCTCAAGGGCGTCCGATCGCGCAGCTCATCAACGGAATGGAGTAGCCTCCGCGGCCTCGGGTGACCGAAACGGCGGAGGAGCGATCGTGCTGGTGTGACGGACACCACAGACCTTCGACTCGGGACGACGGTGACGGACGAGAAAACGGAAGAACCAGAATCGCCCGACGTGATCTCCAGGAACAACGGACGACTCAGGATGGATGTGCGAAACCGACCATCGCGAGGAGCGAAAAGTGATAGTGACCAAACGACTACACTAACCCCTAAACGTGTTAGTTTGCGTGCTGGAAAGGGTGTCCCGCCCAAGCGATTTATCCTAGACGTGTGACGTTAGTAAATGCATATGCTGTCAACCTTCTTCGTGTGTGTGTGAGGATGTGATATCGTTATTTTCAATTTAATTGTTTATCTAAAGCAAATTTATGTAATCCTCTTGTTGTGCAATTTTGGAATAAATGGCACTAAATGATTTACCCCAGAATCCACGTGTTCTCAGCTGATGCGACAAGATAAAGGAATTGTTGGCAATGTGCAAGAACCCGAGTCAAATAATTCATCCTGAATTTCATGCTTTTATTGAAGGACTACCGTCCAACCAGATGACTCGTGATGGACTAAAGGAGCCAAATTTTGATGAGCCTGATGTCAACTTCTAGTCTCAGGTACATGCATCTTTGAAAGTATAGAATATCATAAAATCGAACCCCAACATAAAAAATGCAATAAAGATGCAAATATATAGGAATAAACTAATGTAGCTTCAATTCCTTTCAGGCGGATGGAACTCGATTCCTTCGACAAATTTTGCAGCAGCAATACGTGGACTCCTATACCGTTGTGGAGTATACGGTAATGTTCCAACGGTAATACTCGGCCTCTCGATGGAAGACTTGCTTAACGTCGAAAACTGTCAGATGGTCACCATATTTCACCACTGTCTGAGTATTTAGAGGAGACAATGCCCTATATAGCAGGACATATATCAAGAAGTCTGCCGAAGCGGCTGAAGTGCAGCGAATACGCTATGTCGCTAACTACAGCTGAGACTTCACCGACAAACAGTTTGATATCTATCAAAAGCAACGGCGGACTGTCCATACCATAGAAATCTGTCAACACTATTTGCAAAAAAGCAGAGCAGTTGTTTAGAGCAAGAAGTGGCATTGATTTTATTACCATGTTTATGTCACTATTACAAGGCACATACATGTTCCCAGATCTTACAATCCACCATGTAAACACTCTCGATTGCATTGACAGTCACGTCACATCTCTGATGCGACTCATAGGAGCATCAGAGATGTGACGTGACTGTCAATGCAATGAGTGTCTTTTTGAATTTAAGACAGCATTACAAAACAAACGAGATAAACATGAACACACATGAAAAGAAAATGAGGCGCAGTTACACATCTTTCACGGTGTCCCCATTTCAACATTCAGACTAAAAAAATATACCATCGGCCAAACCTGTTTTTTCATGATCCATGACCCATTTGAAGTGTATAATCGCAAAAAGGAAAATTTTTTAATGCTCAGATTTTTTTTAAATGGCCAATTTTCAAAATGGCGGCTATTTTCGCTATGTGCGTCCTCTTTTTTTCAACTCAACGCATTTCCAAGACAAGGTAGCCGTCATAACACTATATATTGTTGTAATGCATCCATAAAATACTTGCAGGAATTGTCAAGCACTGTCTGCATAGGTGACATATCTATTTTATGAGTAGTACGTGCTAGTTTACCACTATTTTGCAAAAATCGAAAGTAATTTTATTCATTTATTAAATCAGAAATTTCCCGCAGCTATTGAAATTGCAAAAGTAATTGAAGCTCAGAATCTAAGAATTTACAAATGTAGATAATGATCTTCAAAACCTATCCTTTATAGCTATCAAATGAAATCTCGAGCGTCTTTTGTCATCTCATTTATTCTATCATCGTATTTTTTTCTATGACATGTCTTATCTTCACATCTCATGTTATGTTTTGTCACCATAATAGACCAACAAGATCATTTTTCTCAACGTCTAGAGCAGACTCGGAAAAGGCTCATTGTTTCAGATTACCGGCTACATAAAGTCATTAGTAAAGCCACCATATAACATGCGAGTGTGATATAGAGTTTAGAGGGTAAAGAATTCTCCGCTTCATACTTCTATTTATTATATTCTTTACTCTTTACTTCTATAAAGATATAGAAGCCATAAAATATCTATTGTCTTAACTCGTTATGTTGCGTGTGGTAATAGCATTGTTCGATTTCCTCATTAAACTGCTAGCGCATCGTGATTGATTGAAACTGATTGATGAGTCATACCAAAGATATTTTTATATTCATTCGTTCGTGACTTTTAATTACCTAATTATTTACAGGATTCTCCACTAGGGTAATTGTTTAACTTTGGCATCTTCCGTTTCCTGGATCCTTCGAATTTTTTTGACCGTGTCGTGTCTTGATTCGATATCCATAGTCATTCACATGTATGTTATGGCATAAATATAACATAGGAATTGAATTGTCGCTCACTGGTAAATTTTTGATTTCATTTACGATCAAAATGGCAACGGCGTTAGATGAAACACACGAAAAACTACGGGAGAGAGTATGCATCGTTTGTTACCGGAAAGCGTTGAGAAATCTTTCTGCTAAAGAAATTTCTATCGTACTAAAACATTTAATTGAACACTTTGACATAAACAATCATGATTTTCCCAGTGGCGTTTGTGGAGGTTGTCACATGCTATTACTGAAGAAAGGTAAAGGGGGACAGTGTTGACTTTTTTCTACCAGATGACTACGATCCGCGACGTCAAACAAACACTTGATCCTGCAAGAAATGAGTGTAGAATTTGCTCTGTTGCACTGATGAGCCTACAAGATGCAGCTAAATTGAAACGGAAATCAGGCCGACCTCAAACAAATGTGATTCCACCTGTAGAACATTTCAAAATATGTGGACGTTATTTTGCAAAGATCTATAGAGGAAGTAACCATTCAGTTGAAATGTGCTCTTCTAGACGGGCTAGAGTTTACAACGTTGAATCTTTGTTGGATTCCCCTTCAAAGCAATCTAAACAGCGAGTTGCAAGTAGAACCATCAACGAATCCACTTCGCTAGCCACGCTGGGAAACTACCATCGAAGAATATCATATAATTTTCTACCAGATGACTACGATCCGCGACGTCAAACAAACACTCGATCCTGCAAGAAATGAGTGTAGAATTTGCTCTGTTGCACTGATGAGCCTACAAGATGCAGCTAAATTGAAACGGAAATCAGGCCGACCTCAAACAAATGTGATTCCACCTGTAGAACATTTCAAAATATGTGGACGTTATTTTGCAAAGATCTATAGAGGAAGTAACCATTCAGTTGAAATGTGCTCTTCTAGACGGGCTAGAGTTTACAACGTTGAATCTTTGTTGGATTCCCCTTCAAAGCAATCTAAACAGCGAGTTGCAAGTAGAACCATCAACGAATCCAGTTCGCTAGCCACGCTGGGAAACTACGATCGAAGAATACCGCCGAAGAGAAAAAGCCTAGGAAGTCCTATTATTCAGGCAAGTACTTTTACAAAAATTCAACAAAGACTTTATCTAAGTACTCGAGAAGTAAACAAGCTATCACAAGATCTACGAAATTCTAACTCCGGAATTGTAGAACGTCGTCTTAGAGACAAACTATTTGAACTGAATCATTCATTGGATGGATTCTTTGACCTTCGATTACTGCCATTCAAGATCCAAAAATCTGACGACGATTCAAAAGAAGAATGGGCATTTGTTTGTCGTGATTTGAACGTTTTCGTCGATTTTGCTCTTCGAGAAAGAGGTATTGACAATGACTCTGCTTTGATTGGCATCGATGGCGGAGGTGGTTTTATAAAATGTTGTCTTTCCATCTTCGATCCGTCAGATGATGCAACAGGCACATCAAGGCGTTCGGAATTCAAAGACTCAGGAGTCAAACGTTGCTTCATTATAGGCATCCTTCCTGAAGTACCCGAGAACTACTACAATCTGAAACAGTTGTGGATCAATGTTGGTACATTCATTTGCTAAACCGGAAATTTACGATTGCCAGTGACCTAAACTTATGCAATATTTTGCTCGGTCTGATGTCACATAGCATGTGCATCCATGCTCATGGTGCGATATCAAAAAAGCTCGACTCGATTGCAAAGGAAATCAGAGAACTCTCGGTACTTTGAGGAAACTGTTTTGGAATTACTATGACGATGGCGCAGTGAAAGAAAAGGCAAAATATCACGGTAACGTCGTTCATCCTCCAATGTTTTGTGATAAATCCGATATTGCCACAGTTATTTCTCTCATTCCCCCACCTGAACTACATTTACTCACAGGACCGGTAAATACAATATTCTCGGCTTTGCGAAAACTTTGGCCACAGGCTGACGAGTGGTTGCTACGCTGTGGTATCCAAAGAGAAGGCCTGCATGGAGGAAGTTTCACCGGGATGCCAGCAGGAAGTTGTTGGCGAATGTTGATGTTCTAGAGCAAATGGTTCCGAATAATCAAATTGTATTTTTTGAGGCATTCAGGCGTTTCAAAGACGTCATCGACTCATGCTATGGAAGTACCTTGGATGCTGACTATGCCACAAAAATCGAATTATTCAAGATATCTTATCAAAAGTTGAAGATCCCAATCACACCGAAGATCCATGCCGTGATTTTTCACATTACTGAGTCCTGCTCCTTCAATGGCAACAATGGTCTTGGGCCGTGGAGCGAGCAAATTTCAGAATCCGTCCATTATGATTTTCAGCGTGTGTGGGACAACTATAAAATCCGCAGCACTGAGAACAATAACTATGGCAAACAATTGTTGTCTGCTGTATGCAGATACAATAGCTTGCATTTATGAATTTTCTTATCATAAATGAAGTTCGTTTTAGCACCTGGTAGTGTGGCTTGGTAGAATTAACTTGTTAATCTTGTTATTGAAACATGTCTTCTCTGAGCAAAATTTGGATAAAAAAATCTTTTCTCTCATCCTGTAATATGATTTGATACTCTAACACTGAATGGTCAGTACTTCTTCCGATAGATAATGCAAATGTAGCATGCTTCATGCATCGTGTATGGCTATAGCGAAATCTTTCATTGCATGAAAAAAACAGACTCAAAAATATTTTCTATTTTTGCAAAATAGTGGTAAAACTAGCACGTACTACTTATAAAATAGATATGTCAACTATGCAGACAGTGCTTGACAATTCCTTTAAGTATTTTATGGTTGCATTACAACAATATATAGTGTAATGACGGCTACCTTGTCTTGGAAATGCGTTGAGTTGAAAAAAAGAGGACACACATAGCGAAAATAGCCGCCATTTTGAAAATTGGCCATTTAAAAAAAATCTGAGCATTAAAAAATTTTCCTTTTTGCGATTATACACTTCAAATGGGTCATGGATCATGAAAAAACAGGTTTGGCCGATGGTATATTTTTTTAGTCTGAATGTTGAAATGGGGACACCGTGCTTTACTTCATCATCATTTGCATCAGAAAGAAGCTAGGTTTCTAGTTCAATCCCAGTGTTACACACCAGCTCGGACCGAGTTTGGTCCGAGGTCGGTGCCTCGGCATGAACTCAGCTATTTCGACTACTGGTCGGTATAACGTCGGTTGCCGATTATCGGCTAACCGAAGCAAAACCGAAAAATAAAGTTCGGCTTTAGCTCGGGTAAGAAAAACCGGGAAGCCGATTGTCGGTTTATCGAGACAGGACAGAAAAATACAGCTCGATTTCATGTCGGCTAGCCGATTCTTTTTTTTGCTACTGGAAATCGAAATTATTAGGTTAACTCTTGAAATCGATCAAGGCCTGTTTGAATGGGGCATCATTGGTAAGGAAATGGTAGGGAAATGGATTTAAGATACAGAAATTTTAGAAATATATTTGATTCATTCAATTTGTCTTCAATATTTAAGCCCTAAGCTGATTTTGGAATTACCAATTGAGATTTTGTCTTATATACTTTAGAGAATATCTATAGGTTCAGAAGAAATTACACTGTATAATATCTTACCAATAAGAATATCACATGAACGTTAACGTCTTAATTTTCTTTTTTGAATTAATAGTCATCTAGAAGTAGTCAGACTGTATAAATTGCCAGATGGCACAATATCTATTTATCCCTGTAAATGACGTTAGACATGATCATATTTTGTGATTCGTCAATGTTGAACGAGAATTGGAAATAAGCTCATAATAGATTTTGTATAAATCACTGATAAACTGCATCGCTCAAAAAAAAGCCATCTGTTTTACATCATATTTTCATGTTGTGAGGAAGGTGAGTGCAAAAAGCATTTTTCAACAATTTAGCTATATTTAACCCGCATGTGACAAAGGTTTCCATCAATGATTTTCAAAATGATCTCTTCCGAAAACTATGGATTATCTATTCGCAGTAACATATGACTTTACTCCTGATGAGGTGGATATTCATGATAAAAGGATTTTTCTTTGGTTTTCAAAATGCGAACAACAGCTGAATAGCCTGTTTAGGTTCAAAGCGGACAAAAGTGTCCGGTCATCCATGAAGTCATCTATCATCCGATTTAAGCCTATTTCACTACCGAAGCTATTTGTCTCATTGTGAAAGAAACTAGAGGATAGAGATTTCTATGGTCTAGTGTCGTCGTTTCCAAGATAGCTGAATTCATTGATTGACAGAAATAACCAAAGAAATTACAATAACCTACGCGCGTGCGTACCTAGCTCGTCATATACACTAATCCCAATAATGTATGTCACCTTTTGAATTGCTTTCTAATGTTAACAGCTGACATCGTTGTAAAATCACCAATTTAACCTTTAGTTTATGTATGGGGTGGAGTGTCCACCCCCACATCAATTTCGTTGAAGATTATCGAGAGACTATTGAGTGTTAGTGAATGATATTCCATGACTTTACTACATAATTAATGTTTACTACGATGCAGCATTTAGATTTCACTTTGATATCTTTTCCATTTATTAGGGATACAAACATTAATAACTTATGTTTGGGGTGGATTCTCCACCCCATATTCATTATCCCTATTAAACATTCAGATAGAGGCCTGCACATGTCCAGTAGGGCTTCACATGTAGGACTGTGCATGCTGTAAATCATTCTTGTAATAGTATTTACATAGGTAAATACTAGGCAGACCTACATGCTGACTTTTGCATGTATGAAAATGATCTCAACAGACTTTGACTTTTAGGCTGGCTGGCTGGCTGGTTTACCCGACCCCGTCCCGCGGATAGGGTATTGACTAATTGTCCTACTCAAAGGATCATCAGGACCGTGCAGTGATCGTTATAGAATCCGAAAATAGCTACTGGTGTAGCATACAGGCTATTAGCCTAAAAGTCAATATATATATATTGACTTTGATGTACTATACCGCTATCATGGCCGTGTCTGCTTTAGATCGCATCAAAGCCAGGTAAAAATGGTAAAAAAATAAATTGGCTATGTGAAGCTATATGCCGGCTGTATTTTACTGGAAATAATACCGATGGAGAGCGCAGGTTGTCACTTGAGGGCAAAAAGCATATGTCAGTAACAGATCGAAGCATTCATGACTATTCCTAAATCATATCTTGATAAAAGTTATAACAAAACCTGTGGGTTATCTGCTAGGCTCAAAATGAATCTTCACCAGCTTCCTTTCTGTCTGATAGGATATTGTAGTTTGGTCATGAGTTTGTTGATCCTATCATAAAACGGCGAATAGTGGCTAAATCGTTGAACACTCAAATCTCGACAGCTTTCAGGCCTCTAGGGCATCAACTTCCTCTTCTGACCGAAATACCACCAAAAACACAGCAGGAACAAAGCGATCGAGACCAAAACAAAAGCGCTGCAAGCTATGTCCCAGAACTGTTGATTTCAAGACGTCTCGCACATGCTCGTCTTGTGAGTCATTTGCGTGTAAAAACCAATCCTTTGACAAAGTAAAGACAATGACTGTTTTTTTATTAACTCTGAGCTTGTTGAAGATTTATCAAGCCTACATTCTGTCCTTCGAAGTCCTAGCCAATGTTGTTCGGTATACTTACTCTTACTCCTGTTCGGCATGCATTCTTGAATTGAATTTAGATTTCATTTTGCACTTTTCTCTGGAATTTTTAAACATGAAGATAAGAATCAGACAGGTAATGATAATCATTAAAAATAATAAATTATTTCTCGATAAACGGGACTCCAAACTAAATAGCCTAAGTAGCCTACCGCTGCATGTATACATGTATATTGATATCCACATGTTCTGAAATGGGTAAGGACTGATCACACATTTCGCGTGGAAGATTTTATTATACGAAATTTAGAAAAGCATCTTATAGAAAAAATAGTCAACATAAAAAAAATTTTCAATGAAAATTTAACATGGAACGGATAATCCACCCCAAAAATAAACTAACAATGTTCAAAATGCACAAAGAGAACGGTTAAACTTATCTATGAAAACATTGAACACTCTACTCGTATATGGCATGGATAAGTTAGTCATTCAATTGAAATATATATCTATGAATACTATAAGATGCACTGGTATTTTACAGCTTTGATTTTGAAGCCAATTGTACTAAAGCATGTCTACACGATCAACTAAATGAAGACAGTACAAATGAGAAATAAAATTGAAAGAGAAAAATTATGGGAACTGAAGAAAAGATGACTTGTATTAGAGGCTTTTGACTTTTCATTAATGAAGATGTCAACATCAGAGTTTCTTTAACTTCAGAATTTTACTAAAAGAATAATTTTGAGGTAGAGAGCGAGACCAAGTGAATAAAAAATGTTCTACCGTTAGAAAAGTAAATCCACTAAACGCAGCAACCGCCCACCGCGTAGGCTCTATCTTCTGAGTAACAGATTTTCATCCGCAGTACATTGATTATTAAGTAGTCTACAATGGTCTGCAGATGGCCAGGCCGGTATGAGGAATCGGAAACTGTTTGTTGCGAGAGCAATGGAGATTGACAGAAAAAATTGCGAGTGGAGAGAAATTTGGCGTAAGGTAATATTTGCGTATGAGAGCAGATTTCGGAGATTGAGGAATGACACACAGATGTAAGTCCATCAGAACGCATGATAATGAAAGCTGAGAACTCCAGATGAGGTTTACAAAGTATGGGATGTTAGCTCTATTAGTGCTCTGACTTGATGATCTTAGTGAGTTGCAAATTCTGAAATCTTTCGTGAAATTCCAAATGCTTGAATACTAGCGTTAGTAAATTAGGCTATTTTTTAATACATCGTTAGCAGACTGTCGGATTCCATCTTCCATGAAACATAGCTCATCAATTGGCGGATCAACATGTTAGAAGTACCGGTATTTGAAAGATAGAACAGCCATGAAGATGATCAGATCTCAATCCTATCGAACATGTGTGATAGGATCTGATGTGGAGGAAAGTAGGCCTATCCTAATTAATAATAAGTAGCATTAATTGTTTGAAGGACCTAGAAATTCATCGTGGTCGAACAGTTGTTGAACATTCCTCAGAGCGCAACTAATGACTTGATAACAGTAAATATTTATACTTCAAAGAATCAGAAGTGTGATCAATTCGTCAGGAGGTCTCCTTCGGTACTAGCATTCTATAATCCTGATAAAAATATCACTATTTATCATCAGGTTATTTGCTTTTCTTAGCTTTTGTATTAGATACATTTATTACAGGAAGGTAAGAGGTTTTGATTGGTTATATTAAAAGGTGACACACATTTTGGGATTAGTGTAGAGTTGCAACTTGTTCTAGATCACGGTACTCTTGTTTATTTCTTTTTTTAAAGATGCGCTGTTTGGGACTTATTTGATTGTTTTATGCTCCCGTCTATACAGGGTGAGGCAAAAATAGCGCCCAATTCTCTGTATCGATCGCCTTCTCTCTTACACAGACACTATAAGATATCTATGCATCATCACGTGCTACTTTTATTTGATTTCTGTATCGATCGCCTTCTCTCTTTCTCTCTTACACAGAAAGTATGAGATATCTATGCATCATCACGTGCTACTTTGATTTGATTTCTGACTATCCTATGACTATGCTTCGGCGCTAATAAAACGCAGATACTTCGAGTATTAACTTGATTGCAACTTATTCTCTGCTTATTTGAACTGCTGCTATGAACTGACGATTGACAAGTCTCTTAGTGATGAATTATCTATCCTTGAGTCAACGCATTGCGGCCATCAAACATTACTACCAATGTGATGGAAATCAGTCAATGGCAGCACGATGTTTAGCTCAGGAATTCGATATTAACCCACCACAAGGAAGAAATATCAAATGAATTGTCGAAAAATTCGAAGCAACGGGATCGGTAGCCAACGGAAGCAAGTCCGGGCGTCCGAACACGGCTACAAATGAAGCTGTAGCGAAGAAGCCATCATGAAATAGCAACGTCCGCAAAAGTCATCTCGCCGTTTATCTGCAGAGATGAATGTCAGCCAGCGAAGCATTCTTCGTATCCGCCATGAAAAGAAATGGAAACCTTACATTCCGCGTCTACTGCAAGCCCTTCATGATGGAGATGATGATCGCAGCCTGCAATTTTGCGAAGATTTTCTGGCAAAACTTGGTGAAAAAGATTCAATGCTGGACAACATCTGGTGGTCAGATGAAACAAAATTTCTCCTCAATGGAACCATCAACTGACACAATTGCGTCTACTGGGCTACGGAGAACCCAAGACTGTCCGCGGAGAAGGAAGTCAATTTACCTAGTGTGACAGTGTGGGCAGCAATATCGTCTTCTGGGATAATTGGACCTTTCTTCTTTGAAGGAACTGTAACTGGTCGGAATTACTTGGAAATGTTAGGTTCGTTTTTTGGCCGAAGGAACTGCTACTTCCAGCAAGATGGCGCTCCACCCCATTACGCTCGAGATGTTCGTGACTGGCTGGATGCAAAATTACCAGGAAGATGGATTGGACGCCGCGGTCCGATTGAGTGGCCGGCACGCTCCCCTGATTTAACCCCACCAGATTTTTTTCTTTGGGGGCTTCTAAAAGACCTCGTTTATCGAGAAAAGCCACGCACCATCACTGAACTGACTACTACTATCTCAAAGAAAATTGAAGAATTGGACACTGAACTTTGCAAACGCGTGTGCCGCTCTGTGCCTCATCGCCTGCAGCAATGCATTGACCATGAGGGAGGCCATTTCGAAAATTTCATATAAAACATTATAATTCAAATACGCTTTTTTTCAATTGGACGCTATTTTAACCTCATCCTGTATATTCTGTTCAATCGTGAAAATATGTATTCCATTAATACTGCACATACACAGATTTTTTGGAGTTGCTCTACGCTGATGTATTTTATGTAGGCCTATGTCTACTTCATGAGTATCAAGTTGTGATTTCATGAATTTTGATCAATATAAATCCTGCGTCGATCATCTCCCTTGTTTTGATTTCGAAAAGAAGGTTAAGGATTATAGACCTACTTGTGTATGTGCAATGTAAATGTACATTGTACAATGTAGCTACAAGTCTGCAGTTCCCAACTACACAGGAACTTACATGTGAATACGGTTACCAAGAAGGACATCTATCAGTTAATTGATTGAGCACTTGATTATTGTTCAATTGCGATCTGTGCCGTGAATGACAGCTGACTAATTAGCATCAAGACAAGCGCATCGAGTCTCTTATCAACTCGTTTGTCATTGATAGATAAATTTGCAGGCATTGTTGCAAATCAAACATTAATGAAAGAAAGATGAGACATATGACAACTTCTGAGCCATGGCAAGCCATCGGAATGCTTAAGTCAGGTCGGTCCTACCGCTATGTGGCGAGGTTCTTTAAGAGGTCTCCGAATACTATACGCAACCTGTGGCTTAAAACAGCAGCGACAGGCACTGTAGAGCATGATGGAAAATTAGTGAAGCGTCGACAAACGACTATGAGGGCGGACAGAAGGTTGGTGAGGTTGGTCAGGGGGAATCCAACACTTCCGGCTACCCTGCTGCGTATTCAATGGGGAGAAAGGAGTAAATGGGGCAGCAAATTATCCGCACAAACCATAAGAAATCGTCTGAAGGAGAATGGATTGCGCTGTCGGCGAATGCGTAGAAAACCCCGACTCAGTCCTGCTCATGTGGCTAATCGTGAACGCTGGGCCATGCAGTGGATTCATTGGAGGGTTCAGAAATGGCAGCGGGTCATCTTTACAGATGAGAGCCGATTCAGACTTTTTAGAGCCGATGGACGCATGCGCGTGTGGAGGTATCCACGACAAGAGCTTCTCAACCAGCATGTCCAAATCTCCGAAAGTCAAGGGCCTTCTCTGCATGTTTGGGCAGGGATTTCCCTCCGTGGCAAGACGGAGTTAGTGTTTCTGAGAAACAATGTGACAGCATCAACATATGAAGTGGTTCTTGAAGAGCAAGTAATTCCATTCATGAACAGAGCCTGCGGTGGAACTGCCAATTGCATTCTACAAGATGATAATGCCCCGGCCCACAGAGCAGCTTCGGAAGGATCAACTGCAAGTTCGTACTCTCAAGTGGCCATCCCGCTCTCCAGATATGAATCCTATAGAACATGTCTGGAGTTACTTGAAGAGACAGATACAGAACAATGCTCATCCTCCACAGAGCATGCAGCAGTTACAACAATCAATGGTGGACTGCTGGAATAATATGCCTCAGACGGTTATTTCGACAATTGATTTGTGGTATGTCGCGAAGAGTGAGCAGCCTCTTGCAAGCCCGTGGGGGCTATACGAAGTATTGATTTTTTCCAAATAAATGTAACTTGGTTGAGAACTTTGCTTTCATTTTTTTATTTTAGACTACATGTACAAAATCCTGTAAGTTGTAACAGTTGATTAAGATAGAGACTAGAACCACAATACCGGTAAGCAATTAACGCGAATTCATTGTCTCTGACACGACAATGAGCTGTCGTCATTTACCTCGACATGGTCTAGCTGACTGATGCCACGCTCACGTGATTATGCAATCAATCAAACATGCTGCTAAGAGAGAGAGAGAGAGAATGAAAACCGAGGTGTCCTGTTTTCTCTTTTGCTGAGTGTATCATGGTAAAGATAGCTCCCAGAGTTTGGATGTTGGTGAAAAGGTAGAAAATAAGCTTTGCAAGACACTGGCTTCGGGTTGCAATTTCAAATTCTATTTTCATATTTTTTTCACGTCCCTCAGTTTATTGAAATCACTCGAAGAAAGAAAACTTCCAGCAGTAGGGACAAAACCGACTGAATGGAGGTGATAAATTCTTGAAGAAAAAAAAGATCTTCAGGCACCGGTTAGAGGCTCCAGTGACTGGGTTGCTAGTCCGCATTTTGGAGTGACCGATGTTAGGTGGCTAGATAGCGGCCTCGTTCAAAGCGCTTCAAATTAGTTTGGACCAGATGATGGATTGCAAAGTAAGAGATTCAGTGCTGCAACGAAACCTGAGGTAGAAGTTAACTGTCCATTGATGATAAGCCAGTATAACAAGCACATGGATGCAGCAAACCTGTCAAATATGCTGATGGAATGTTACAGAACTAGAATGAAGGTAGTTAAAACTGTGAACGCTTAAAGTGAGGATTTGAACGAGGATGCGAACGGCGTTCCAAACATGTAGATGAGAATCGCGTTCCGATCATGTGAATAGGAGCTGCTTTCCGATTGGGATTTGAATTGAGTTCATCTTTCGAGGTTCGGTACAATCAATTGTGTACTAGGGTTGCAACGGCCTGTTCCGCGATTGAATTAAAGTGAGTGAATTAGAACAGGGATGCGAGCATTTATTTCGGAACTTGAACAGATTTGAGACTGCTTGCTTAAATGCGACAATTGTGACCATTGTGACTATGATGACAATCGTATTGATTTTCATAACGAGGTCAAGTTATAAAAACGTGGAAGTTGTTTGATGATGTGAATATTGATGGCTAGTTTCCCAATTTCATGGATTGTTGCAAGAGACCTTGGTTATTCGTTAAAAGCTTTAGAAGCTGTTACAAATCTAAATGAAGATATCAAAGCTGGTGATTTAGTTGAACGACTAATGGATCTGGATGAGCATGCCATGAATCATAATTTGGATCGTAGTTGGATAGAGGATTTCTCAATGCTACATTGCAGAGAAAGTGAAATTAGGAGGATGAAATTGGAACGATCTGGAATGAAGAAGAAAAAAAGTGACATTTGCAAGTGATTTCTCAAGTAGCTCTACCAATAAAAGTGATTTCAGAAGGAAACTAGAAGAAGAGACGTTTAAATTATTATGTGAACGGAACTGCGATGAGTGTTTTAAACCGGGAACGGTCCCTTCTCTTTTTACCATGTTTTCATGTTGTTATGTGTTCTACATGTTATGCACCCTTGGAAACTATATTTTTCCCATCTGTGATCAAGAAATATTTTTTCAACAGTCAATGTATATCGTTGATGATGAGTCATCATGCGCATCCGTAATTGATCACTATTGTGCTATTGTGTGGCTCTTCTATATAAGGATGTTGCACTTCTATTTCAATCATAATTTAAGTATCATAGATGACAGTCAACATGGCGTTCACTACTTATATTCCACTTTTTACCGAGACAAGCTTTTTGCCGGCAACATATATTATTCTGCGGCAGATGTAATTGGATACAAAGCTGATCTGATGGATTTGATGGAGGATGTTGTTAAATTTTATCAATGTGAAGAGGACGTTCAACTGCAGCAATTGTTCATGAGGACTGCTACTAACGCTCTGACACGAGTTGGGAAATTTTGGACGAAGTTTTCCAACCTTTCTGTCTGACAAAAATTGTGCCCGAATTTTCTCGTTGCTACTGTAGCAGTGACACACGGAGACATAACACGTGTCTGCATGACATAATTGCATTTGGTCGCTACAATGAGAAGGACGAAAAGTATAAAGTGGATTTGTTTGCTGGACCGCCATCGCTTAGTATCAACGTTGCAGTGCAAAAACATTCTGAAGTGATAAAGTTCCGAGTGTACTATGCCAACCTTCTAAATACTTATCATTCAAAACCCTGCTGTACGTGTTGCCCTCTATTCAAGAACTTAATGCGTTACATCGAACAGCTCATAACTGCAACAAATCAAACTGAGTGATGTAGATGCTTACAAACTTCCTTCTATAATTTGCTAAGTACTAAGCAAAAATTGTATTACATATTTCCATGTTGTAATGAAAATGTCTGCAAGACAAAAGGCATCTTTCGTCAACCGAAACGTTCCTTCAAACCTTCAAGTCTGTTTAAAAAGGCATTGCGAAAGTTAAACAGGATACATGATAATAAGAAGAAGTGTAAATTGATTCAAAATTCAAGTGAAGATTTCATACGTGATTGAGCTTTTGCGATACACATATGTCTCCCTATTTACAAACCGCTACTGAATGCTGGCTCTTTGGACAGTATAAAAAAGTTCTCAAATCCAAGAAGCAGTGATAAGAAAAGGCGAAACTTAAAATCAGCGTGGTGGTGGTGGGTTTCTAAGTATGTTCAATCACATTGGAAACAGTTGCCCATATTTACGAAACAGGATAAACCTAACCTCAGGTTAAGATAGCATATCTCGAGATAGCTTCATATTTACGACACAGGTTAGGATAAAGTTAGAGCTATCCTGAGGTTAGGATTTTAACCTGAGGTGAAACGTCAGTGAGTCGGAGCTATCCTGAGGTTAGGTTTTTAACCTGAGGTGAAACATCAGTGATTGTTTATTTTCGAAACAAGATAAACGTATGCTGAGGTGAATGTTTCACTTGAGGATAGAAAAATTTGCTAACCTGAGAAGGTCAGGTTAGATTCATATTAAAGTCGGTACGCATGGCTGCTTTTATGGACATATATCCAAACGTACGAGCGGAGAGACAGTTTTTTGAACGTTTTGATATCTTTGATTACAGTGACGCCGATTTTTTAAACAAATACCGGTTAAGTAAAGATGGATTTCATCAACTATGTGGTATTGTTCGATCTGATTGTCAACGACCTACACATCGAAGTTCTGCACTTTCTGTGGAAGAAATAACTGCTTTGAGTTTGAGATATTTTGCATCCGGCAGCTTTCATTCGGTTATCGGAGAAACCCTGGGCATCTCTCAACCAGGAACGCATGCTGCCATCGAAATGTTTTCTTCTTCAATCGACAATCATTTTCGTGAAATGGTGAAATTTCCTACTAATGCTTATTCTATTCAACGGCTTAAACGTGAATTTCACAGTCGGGAATTTTCCTAATGTGATAGGATGTGTGGACGGGACACATATCCCGATTGAGAAACCTAACTCCAATGAATAAAGATTTGTGAATAGAGAGCATTACCATTCTATCAACGTCCAATGTATTTGTGACGCTAAAGGAAAATTGACCAATGTTATCGCAGAATGGCCTGGTTCCTGTCATGATAGTTTCATTTTCAGAGCGAGTAGACTTTGGGATTTCATGGAATTTTAATCAAAATCTTAGTATCTTATTAGGTGATTCTGCATACCCTCTTCGCCCTTGGTTGATGACCCCCATACGAAACTATTCAAATCAACAGGAATTAACCTATAACTATGCACATTGTAAAACCAGAGTCTTTGGACGATGGAAACGTCGCTTTCCTGTTTTGAAATTTCCAAGTCGGAGAATTCCTACTTTACTAAGAGACATTAGAGTCGCGGCAGTGCTACATAATTTTGCTTTGGACAATGATACCCTGGAACCAGATACCGAATCTACTACAGATCAGACTGAGTTTAATGACCTGACGACGAACGATGCTATAGGAAACCAATTAAATTCAGGAATTATTAAACGAAATTACATTGTCCAAAATTACTTTTGAAAGCATCTTGTACCGAAAATCTGTGATATTGTTGCCTATAATTACAAAAATTTGTTACTGGTATTTTTGCTTTATCTCCTCAAATCTCAAATACTAGTATAATTGAATATAATTTCATTTAACTTTGAATATTTCTAATACAAGAAAGCCTGAAACGTCCAAGGATTACACATTTCGGGTCTTTTGTGTTATTTTACCCCCAATGTTTAAGTTCATCTAGAGACCGTAAAAATAATCAATTATCATTAAACTTTAGGGGAAGGTTATTCAGGTCATTTGTGATCGATTAATGAGTCATCTAGAGCGCACGTTCCTTAGCCGCGCAGTCACAGCACAGTCAACAATTCATTCTATTTATTCGGCCACTATCCATGAATCTGTTGCAACTATCAGCGCTCGTGAGCGATGTAGGCGCTGTAGGTGCGAAAGACAGAATCTAAACCCATTTGATGCGATAATGCAGGACATTGCTGCATTTTGGCGTCAAGCTAGTTGTTTTGATTGAATATAGATTGCATTATTTTTACGGTCTCTAGATGAGCTTAAACATTGGGGGTGAAATAACACAAAAGACCCCACATTTCTTTTAAGGATTACAAAATTCCCTTCAATATATAATTTCCGTTAAAAAACAAAGGATTTCCAATCAATCGTTTTCTTTCTTGAAAGTAGCCTATCATTTGCATGCATATCTCATTACGTCTGATTCACTGATGAATAAATCCGATAACTTCGGGATCAGTTGGTTGATTTTTCCGCACGTGTCAATTACGGCCTTGTTTGCCTGAATTTGTGTTTCCAGGGCTTCGACTTGGAGCTGGCGAATTCGATTCACTGAAACATCTCCCGATGCTTTTCGATTTCGATTGACTGCAACTAAAATTAAAAGGATATTCGAGTTTGAAAAAACCCTAAAGTTAATCATTTGGGAAAACGTTTAGATAAATAAGAGCACATTTATTTTCAATGTCCTGAAGTTGATGAAATTGAATTTCAAATTATTTAAAATTAACTGCAAAAAACTTAACTTTTATTAGAGAATTATAACTCATTATATTTAATCATATTTCTTCAATAAACATATAAATAAATAATAACTCACCTTCTATAATTTCTTCGCTGGTCCGCGGCTCTTGAACTGGTTCAGTGGAATCTCCTGCTTCAGTTTCGAGACCGTTCTCGATGGCCCCCTGGAGACCAGAATAAGTAGGGTCCTCATCATTCGTCTCAATAAGGGCCTCGCTGATAGGATCTAGTTTCATCGCCGGACCCCCACCAGTTCCTTTCACGTACTTCTTTTTATCTATATTTCTTCTCGCTTTGTTATTCAGATATTTGTACCTGGCTATAACTTGCTCCTTGTTTTTCTTAACGTTTGAGACAGAGTTGACTTCCGCAGTTATTTGGCCCCATGCCGAATTCCTGGCAGCATTGGCTTGGATTGTCCTATCACTACAATCCATTACTTCTTTTCGTGTTCTGTAGCCTTCTATCAAAATCAAATCTAGGTCTTCATTGAAAGTCATCTTTGATAATTCTGGGTCTCCTCAGTTCGCTTCAGTACGATTGATTGAATCGATGTTTATAAAGTCGACACTCTCAGAAACAAAATATGTAGGCGTTATGATTGGTCCACGCGGGAGAATTCAAGCTTATTTTTAGCTTTCTTACGATGCAGAGTGCAAGTGAGTAATGACTGACGTCATTCGTGTGAATCACTTTAACCTCAGGTTAGGGTATCTCGAGTTAGTTTTATCCAGCGTCATAAATAAGTTTTCTAACCTCAGGTTAGACTATCTCGGGATAGCCTAGCCTAACTCGTTTCGTAAATATGGGCAAGTATTAATAGTGTAACCAATAGTCCTCTTAAAAAGATTGCAGCAACTGCTGCCATGCTGCTATAACGTTAACGAATCATAGACTGACACGTCATCATTTTAATTGATGAGTCATATGGAAGTGTATATAAGGAAGACGCTTTAATGCTCTTTTTAATCACTTTCAAGTGACCATTCAAGTGCTGGTTGAAAAGCTCCGAATTAATACATTGTTGAAACATGACTCAGAAAATGTACACAATTAGAGAGGAGGGTGACGCTTTTGATAAAGATCTCTTGAAGCTCCGTCCGACACGACAGGTGCAAGGAATTGGAAATACATTTTACTTTCAAACGTTGAGCTATGGTGATGATGGCTTTTCAAGTTCCATTTTTCCACAGTAATGGCATGTCTACATCAGGGTACAGCAATATGAGACAAATGCGAGTGACGTTTGCAAAATGGCAACAGATGATACATAAAACTATTGACTCTTGCGCGAAAGAATGCGTTGAGCTGCCCGAAAGTGCTCCTACCCATTGGAGAAAAGCATTAGAGGATGGGAATGGTTACAAGGGATTGCCGGAATTCGATACACTGTTTTTGAAATTGTCAGATCATTTTCAAGCATTCGATCTCCTTACAATCTCAATGGAATGTGAGGATCTTAAACGTGGACGCTATATGGGCTTAGTGCACGTTACGGGACTTTACATCGGCTCTCATGGTTCAACCGGTAAAATAGCATCTTAACAAATGAACGTTCTTCAACTAGGCTATGAACCACTACCAATCGACATATGTTTATTCAACATTGACAAGGTTGCTTCAAATGATAAGAAAGAAGAAAGCAAAAAGCGAGAGCGGAAATCTAAAGAAGGGAATCTTAAATTAAAGTTGAAACGCCAAGATGCTGACTTGAAGACATTCTATAATCCTAATTGTGATGAGGATACACAAATGTTTTAATTTCTTAATGTGCATTATATATGTTATTCATAATTTCTGAATGTTGACCTGGAACATATGACTCTTTTGTTCTAAGCAAATTAGCGGGTGTTGACCTTTAATGTTAATGGCCGATTTTCGTCTATTTACTGATCGTACAATGTGTGTGACCAGACCATGTCAGTCCGGTGAAACTACATTTGTAGCTCAATTACTACAATATAGAAATGAAATGCTTAACAAGGAAATTAAGAGAGTCAAATGGTATTATAGAATATTTCAACCACAACTGCATTCTACACTACGCCAGAAAGTTTATGAGGTGAAACAAGGGTTACCAACTACTGAGGATATCAAAGCAGGTGACCTAATAGTGTTAGATGTTCAATTGTGTGAGAACAAATCTTCAAAGGATGTAACTGAAATGTTCATTCAAACTGCGCATCATAGGGAAGCCTTCATTATCTACATGTACATCACCCAAAACATCTTCGACGGAGGGAAAGAGGAAAGAACTAGAAGCTTGAATACACATCATTTGGTTATATTTAAAAATCCAAGAGATAGCAGTCAGATACATCATCTCAGTAGACAGATGTCACCTCAACAACCTAAAGTACATTCAAAAATATATGAAGATGCAAGAAAGAAACCACAAGGCTATCTATTTATTAATCTAACCCAGGAATGTCCGGAACGACTTCGATTTCGAACTAACATCATACCTAATTCCGTTGAACCAATGACAGTTTTCTCACTTCACAATTAGTTGTAAGCAATGTACTTTGTTGCCTTGTTATTCTCAAACATGTCGTATACAAAGATGGTAGTCATTCCTCAAGAGGAATATGTACAATTAATTATATTACAAAGTGCACAGAAAGTCAAAAATATAACTACCACAAAAGGATATGGAAATTCAGAAGATTGAGAATCCCAATCGTCGAATGGAGTCAGCTGAAAACATTGATGAGAGGCGCCAGATTCGTGATAAGTTTCGACGATATACAACTTTGTCAACACCTCGACCATATTGTGTGCGCGCTGAGCGATTATTTGACTTCATTGATCCACATGTGAAGTTCAATGAGAGAGGGGAGATAATAGATGAAACAACTGGTGATGTTATTAGCAATAGTCACATAGATAACCTTCTACAATATGCCGTCAGGGATATAGGGTGAAAACTAGATGCACCACTAGGGGTCGCATTACCGGTATTACCGAGACCGGTAATAACGGTAATTGTGATTTTTTCATTACCGAATTACCGGTTTTTTTCAAATGAAATTACTGGTTTTCGAAGGTATAATTCAAACCATTCATCCTACTTATTCATTGCAGCCAAAGGTGACATGGAAGGCGATTAAAGTACAATAATGCAGATCATCTGAGTTGTTCGATTAGAGGAGACACACTCACACAACACTGCGTGCTACACACAACCTCTACATAGACTATGGTGGGAGGCAGTCACATCAGGTCGGATTTCTGTGGTCTTATGATCTCATACAATGGAAGGCGGTTGGCATACGCTTCATACAATGCGGCGTCTGACAATTTTCAACCTGATTGCAGGTAGCGCATGCAGGAGAAAGGAGAATTACCAATGGCAGTCCGAAACGCAAGCCTTTGGGAGCATTGATTCAGTTCACGTGACTTTTGTAGAGCGAATAGTCGAGGTCAAACTGATGACGATTTCAATGCTTACGGCAGTTCGCCTTAAGGACAGTGTTGTGTGCCGCTATGCAAGATATCTATGAACCTTGCAGAGAGACAAATTTTCTATTGTTGACTAGACAATGCTCATTGACTCAACAGGCTTTGTTATTGTTAATGACATGAATGACAACGATATCTATGCATGCATGCCTCTTATTGACTGACACCAAAGTGAGAGTTTTGTTGTAAGGTCAGACAACCTTTCACATGACAGCACAGTTAGCTGAAGTGACTAGCTCCCAGCATTGTGTTTGTCATATAAAAACCCTTGTTGCAATTTAATAAACACACAAGCTCTTGTCTCAATTCGTCTGGTTTTGCGTTACGTAGCCGGATCATAGGAAATTTGTTACGGTTCCCTAACACTCACTAGATAACGACACAAGACACAACATGGCGTCGCAGCTACAGTCCGTTTCATAAAAAGTGGATCATCCTAAAATTTGACTAAATAAAATATAAGTATGATACAGAAAGCATTTTTCATGTTATTTCAGGTCCCTAATATATTTAAATGTCCTTATATAATCTGATAAGCTATGATACAGTAACGGTTCTTAAGAAGCTAATATTTTGTGGCCCTACCCTTATTGTCAATGACATTACCAATTCGTCTAGGCATTGATTCGATGATATCGTTGATTTTTGACTGATCTAACTTTCTCCACTCTCTTTTTAACAGTGACGTAAGTTGTGATACGCCATCTGTAGGTAGCAGTGAACGACGAAGGTTACGTTTTAGAATACTCCATACATTTTTTATGGGATTCAGATCAGGAGAACGAGCTGGCCAAGATAATGTCCTAGGCCCTAATTGAGACTTGCATAAGTTGACTCTACTACTCCTGTGACACGTAGCATTATCATCCATAAATAACCAAGTCGATGGATCACCAAGTTGATCTGTCATTTGGCCAATGTTCATTCGTAAAACATTCACATAGCGTTCAGAATTCATGGTTCCTTGCTGTATGTGAAGTCTTCTACGAATAGTGGACTTAGAAATAGACGAGTATAGTGCAGCCATCTCAGTTAACGAGAGACTTGGATCAACTTTAACAAATCTCAAAATTAGGCGGTCTCTACGTTTGGATGTTTTGCATGGACGGCCAGAGCCCTCTTTACGACAGAGTCGAAAATCATCATTATGCCATCGATGCACATTTGTGTAAGGGACATTTAGTCGCTTGCTTGTAGCTCGCTAAGAAAACCCTGACACTTTGCCTTTTGTGAATGCGATCTCGTTATTGTTCATTTGTGCTTTTTATTGTTTTCAACCGGTAAGAGATAGATTTCTAGCTGAAAGCAATCAGGAGTGCTGCCAACACCACCGCAACGAAGTCAGGAAGCTATGGAACATGAAGTCCAGTTAATCACATGTAGCAGTTACATTATTGTTGATGAATAATGGTGCTATACTGGCTCTGATTGACCGATTTTCTTTATTTTTGTTTTGCTTGATAGCTTTTGGCTTGTAGAACAACATATTACATAACAAAGGAAACAAATGTAATTTTATAAGAGTGAGGTATGATTTTGTGTAACATTGCTAAATGAAGATCAAATTATCTACTACTTTTTTATCTATAACAGGAAAACAACTCAATATTCATGCTTGAAATTTCCAACAATGATATTAGTAAGCACAACTGACATATCTTCCAAATTTCAGAGAAATTCGTTCAAGTTTGGCGGAGTTAGACAAAGTTGAAGTTAAGGCGATGTTTAAGGGTGATCCATTTTTTTATGAAACAATCTGTATTTGAACCCTTTCTTTTTGATAATCCTCAGGACTGGTTCACGAGATTAGAAGCAGCACACGCAATTGTCGAAGCGTCAACTGGGAAGACAATTGACGAAAAGACGTACCTGCTTGCAACGATGGCTATAAGGCGTCTAGTCTGCTCGCTGACTTGCTCGCGCCTGTCTCGGTCATGGATGCATCTGTAACCTATGCCTCAGCCAAGAACACGCTTTTGACGCACCTGAGAAGTCAACATCTGGAGATAGCAGAACGTTCAAACTTCTGTGCTGCTGTCCAGGGTCCTCAAGAGTCCTCTGCCAATTTTTATGGACGTCTTAAGAAGTTGTCTGAGTTTTCCAACTTCGGATCATCTCTGGAATCAATGCTTCGGGATCGGCTGGTCCTTGGGTGCCGCAGCATCGAAGCAAGAGAGAGGCTGCTACAGAGTGATCCTCTGACATTGAAAGTGGTTCAAGATACCTTGTCGGTGTACGAGGCTATCGAAGTAGCCAAGGGAGGAGCGTTGGCTAATACCGGAGAAGTCCACTCGATCAATAGCCAATTCGTCAAGTCGAGAGGTCCAGCTCGTCAGAAGGCTGGTACAAGAAGCTGAAACCGATGTGGAAGACAAACTTGCAAGTCCTCAACATGTCCGGCAATGGGTAAAACATGTTCCAATTGTGGCAAGATGAGCCATTTTCGAGCAGTCTGTCGTTCCAAGTCAAGCCAGTCCTCTAATCGCAAGTCCTCCATCAACTTCTCAGAATCGTTGATGCATGTCGACGTGGTGCCCACGCACAGTACCAAGACAAGGATCGTGATTCGCCTGAACGACTACCCAAGCCTGAAGGAGATTGACACTGTGCTGCTGCTACCATCATATCGACCAAGATGTGGAGAGCCATGGGGAGTCCGACCCTCACAGTTTGCAATCGCATGTTCTCTGCCTACGACGGGCACAGAATGAAAGCCGCGTGGTGATCTGGTCGATTGCCGGATGCAAACAGACGATGTTTCCCTCCACGCAAGTATCACGGTGGTCGAGTCAACAAAGCAGTACGGTCTGCTTGGTCGTGATGTCCTGGACAATTTCGTGAAGAAGCCAATCGTAACGAACAACGTCGATGAGATGAGGCTCCCGATGATGAAGGTCGAGCCGGTATCCATCGAGATCGCTGATGAATCCAAGCTTCGTTTTTGCAAGGCAAGGCCCGTGCCATTACCGATGGTGGATCAAGTGAACGCAGAGTTGCAGCGACTGCAAGACAAAGCAATCATCAAACCCGTTTCCAGCAGCAAGTATGCATCTCCAGTCGTATGGGTGAAGAAACGGGACGGCTCTCTCAGAATGTGTGCCGACTACAAGGTCCACCTCAATCGCAGTATTGTCTCTGACGCCTACCCGATACCTACAATGGAGACATATGCCAATATGTCTGATGCCAAAGCTTTTGCCAAGCTTGATCTCAAGGAAGCGTATTGGCAAATACCTCTGGATACAAGGTCTCGAGAATTCTGCACCATCAATACCTCCAATGGCCTTTTCCAAATGATGCGCCTTCCGAAGGAAATGAAGAATTCCTTTGCTATTTTCCAACGGGTGATCGAGACAATTCTCAAAGATATTGGCGGAGTTGTTGTATATCAGGACGACATACTGGTGCACGCGCCCACATCTGACTCGCTGGCGAAGCGTCTGTCAGCCGTGTTCAGTCGCTTGGAGGAGATAGGAGTGACAGTCAATCAGTCCAAATCCGTTCTCAACACAACAGAAGTCAAATTCCTGGGCCATGTGATCTCTTCGACTGGTATCCGGCCCGATCCAGACATCGCCAAGAAGATTCGCTCTTTCAAGCCTCCGAGAAGCCGGTCCGAGCTCGAGTCGTTCTTGGGCCTCGTAAATTTCTTCGGGAGAATGATTCCGGCCTACTCGAGGATCGTCCAACCCCTTCATCATCTTCGAAAGAAAGATGTGGAGTTTCGGTGGTCCAATGTTCACCAAGGAGCATTCGATGAAGTCCTTCGATTTATGGCGAATCCACCCGTCCTCCGCAGCTACGACCTCAATCGACCTGTGACGCTCACCACTGATGCATCGGAGAGGGCGATCGGTGGAGTTTTGACACAGGATGGCAGTCCCGTCATCTTTGTGTCCCGCGTCCTGACTGCAGCTGAGCAGCGCTACAGCAACGTTGAGAGAGAGGCGCTGGCGGTCGTGTGGTCGATTCTACGACTGAAGCAGCTGCTCCTGGGGCGGCACTTCCATCTGATCACGGACCACAAGTCCCTGGAACAGATAGACGGAGGATCGAGGCTACCCAAGGCCGCGTCCAACAGGTTGACTCGTTGGTCAATCTTGCTTCAAAGGTTCGACTTCACCATCAGACCCGGAACCGAGATCACGCATGCTGATGCGCTGACAAGACTGCAGCTGGACAGTGATGACTCTGATAAGGAGGACCTTATCATCAATAACGTGGCGGACGACATCTCCGAGGATTGGTTGCGTAGTCTGCAGCAAGCGATGGAATTGGACGAGCTTGGTCAATCGATCGTCAAGCGACTTCAATCCGGGAATTGGACGAATCTCCGACCAATCGAGCGACAATTCCACCGTCTCCGAGAGCAGCTGACTGTTGACGATCATCTCCTCTACATGAATGGAAAGTGCTATGTGCCAAGAACGCTGAGGAAAGATGTCTTCGACTCCTCGCACCAGCTGCACACAGGGATTCACTCAACCATCAATCGGATTAAGCTGTCGTCATGGTGGCCTTCGATGCACACGGACTTGCGTCACTGGATCCAGAACTGCCCTATCTGCTGTAAGCTGAGGCCTTCAACCACCAAGCAACTCAATCCTTGGCCATCAAGCCATGTCTTCGAGAGAGTTCACGCGCATTGGTGCCACATACCTGATGTCGGCAACGTGTTGGTGATAGTCGATTCTGCTTCTGGGTGGATCGAATGCAGCCTACCTCAAGCGAGAACGACCAGCAACGTCATCGAAACTCTCTCTCCACCGTGTTCTGCAGATTCGGAGTTCCGAAGGTGCTCGTGACTGACAACGCAGCTGAATTCACCTCAAAAGAACTGAACGAGTTCTGCAAGACGAACGGAATCTCCAAGGTGGAAAGTCCTCCATACCATCCCGAATCCAATGGAGTGGCGGAGCGTGGGGTGCAGACCGTGAAGAATGGTATGAAAGCATGGAGACTCGAAGTCAGCCACGTTCCATTCAATGAGTATCTCAAGCGGCTCCTTCTACACCACCGAGCCTGTTTCCAGCGGCCAGATGGACGAACTACCGCGGAGATTGTTTATGGTAGAAAGCTGCGAGTCCCTCAGCCAGTGGCCTACAGAAGTCGCGAAGGGAAGCTTCGGGAGGCCGTTTTCCTTTTGGAAAGAGGATCCAACACCTCCTGGGTACTGGATGCACAGGACAATCGATTCCGACTGGTTCACCAGGATCAGCTATCCCGCCAGCCATCAGCATCTACTCCCGAAAGACAAGTAGAGCTTCCTGTGCCACAACTTTCTCCAATATCCGAGGATTCCGATTCCACACTTCTAATGGTAGAATCTCCGAGCGAGCGCAGATCTTCTTCACAGCCAAGATCTCCACCATCTCAACTCAAATCTTCACCTCGAAGGCCCAGAGTTCGCAAGAAGAAAGTCATCACCGACTATGATGACTTGTAGGAGGATGTTGTGTGCCGCTATGCAAGATATCTATGAACCTTGCAGAGAGACAAATTTTCTATTGTTGACTAGACAATGCTCATTGACTCAACAGGCTTTGTTATTGTTAATGACATGAATGACAACGATATCTATGCATGCATGCCTCTTATTGACTGACACCAAAGTGAGAGTTTTGTTGTAAGGTCAGACAACCTTTCACATGACAGCACAGTTAGCTGAAGTGACTAGCTCCCAGCATTGTGTTTGCCATATAAAAACCCTTGTTGCAATTTAATAAACACACAAGCTCTTGTCTCAATTCGTCTGGTTTTGCGTTACGTAGCCGGATCATAGGAAATTTGTTACGGTTACCTAACGCTCACTAGATAACGACACAAGACACACAGTATTACTGAGCACTACTTTTTTGTGTTTATCGAACGTCATGAAGTTTACGAGCTTCAAAACCGATGACATTTGACGATTCTATGATCGGGAAGATTCTGGAAGCAAACCGGGTCAACATGTACAGTGCAAAGAATGCAAGAAAGTAATGAAGTGCGTCGGAGGCTCAACAAGTGGATTGCATCACCATCAAAAAAGTTTTCACAACGTCGATACATTGAAGAGATCAGATGTGAAAAGACTGATATTAGTGACACACCGCGTAAAGCTAAAATCCCCAACTTCTTCCAATCCAAAATTAGATTGAACGAAACACTTGCTCGAATGACAGCGCTTGATGGCATTCCCTTCAGTGTGTTTGCAACATCAAAGGATTTACGTCGTGCTCTTTTGTGCCTATATAAGGACTTACCAACGTCTGCGAATGGTGTGAAGCTCCGTGTCTACGCTTATGCTACTGAACTTAGACAGACTATCACGACGCAAATTGACGAGGATTTACGAGCTGGAAAACGGTTCAGTCTCACATTCGACGAGTGGACTTCGATTCGGAACGTTAGATACCTGAATATTAAATCTACATTCGACCACTTCTTCGCGATTGGTGTAAAATCTCGGACCGGTGAGAATAATGGGAACGTTTTCTGCTGAACAATGCGCATTACGCGTCAAACTGCAAGAGTTCCATCTTAATCTGGATACCGACGTTGTTTGTGTGACGACAGATGGATGCAGCATGATGATCAAACTCGGTAGACTACTTTCATGTCCTCAGCAACTGTGCTACAATCATGGAATACAACTTGCTGTTCTAGACGTTCTGTACCGAAAGAAAGCTGCTCAAGATTGTGATGCAGATGACTTTCAACCTGTTGAGGGCTTTGAATCTGACTCTGACTCAGACGTGGATGATTCGTCAAGTAATCTTGTCTTAGACGAATCATACACTGATGTTCCACTTCCATTCAAGGACGATACTATTAAATAAGCCATCGATAAAGTTCGTTCAATCGTCAAGACGTTCCGCAAATCTCCCAAAAACAATGAAGTTCTACGGCGTTATATGTCTGACGACGGTCACAGTGTGTCGTCTCTCATTCTAGACTGCAAAACGCGTTGGAATGGTCCCGCCGATATGCTAGAGCGTGTAATTGTTTCCCGCCAGTGCATTCTAAAAGCGCAGATCGACATACAATTGCCAGAGGAGAAGAAACTATCCGATCAGGATTTCAAAACTGCAACACATTTTCAATGCATTGAAACCGGTGAAGTTGGCTGTTACTTCCCTCTCTCGTCGAGATGCAAACCTTCTTACTGCTGAAGGCGTCGTCAAGTTTGTATTCAATGCACTTGACAGTGAAGGAAGCACTTTGGCTAAACAAATGAAACAGGCTATTGAAGAGCGTGTTGTACAAGATCGATACACCAAAGAATCTGTCATATTGCAATACCTTCACAATCCTCAAGCCAAATTACAAAAGAAGGTGGCTGTAAAAGCGTACTGCTGTGAACTTTTGAAAAGGATGAATTCACCGAAAATGGATGTACGAGCACCTGAGCATAGCAATTGCAACGATATACAGGAATCCTCTGAAGAGCCAAATTTTTCCCTAGAAGAAAATCTTGAACGAGCGATCGCAAACTCACTGAAGAAGAATGTTACAGATTCGTCAATCACCGGCACCAGTGATTTCAGTGCAGTCATTGCACCTGAGCTCACATCTGCTGAGCAAAGCGGCAAACTTGGAGTCTATTTTCAGCGGGTCTATGACCATTTGCTCACCATACCACCCACATCAGTTGAGTCTGAGAGAGCATTTTCTACAGCCGGATACTTCTGTAATAAACTGCGCAGTCGCCTTTCCGACAAAACGTTGGACGTGCTATGCTTTCTTCGTGCGAATTTGCTTTTGAAGGAATGTTGTAAGTGACTGCCAGTAATGTTTGATGTTTGTTGTCGTATTGTTTGATGCACCGATATTATGTTCTCATAATAATTAGACTTTCCTGAAAACGCATTCGCGAAAAGCTTTTCTTGTGTTACTCGTTCGATGATCGGTGGTATGAGGCAAGCAGTGAAATAAGTCTTCTGTAGATTGTAATAATTTAAATCAGTGTCTGTTTCGAAAAACAGATTTTATCCACGTACTGTATGTAGGGCCTTCTACCGTACATGTACATGTAATTAGTATTTTCTCTGCCTTGTTAGATACAATATTAATTATCAGAAAACCGGTACTGTCGCAACTGGATTACCGAATTACCGGTTTTCCAAAAATACCCCGGTAATGCGGCCTCTATGCACCACAGAGATGTAAGGTGAAAACTAGATGCACCACAAGGGTGGTCATGTCTTCAGAAAATTTTATCTGATCAAAATGTACCTCGATATTATTGGAGGAACGACTGTGAATGAGTTGGACAAGGGTCATGAACAAGATGGATCAAAAAAGTATAACACCCACGCTGGTGGTCAAGTGAGAGCTTCATGACCCGATGATCTTCAACCAAAAAGAGTACCAGGCGCTCAATGCGTGTTGGGAAGGATTATAGGAAATAATAAGCAAATATAAAGTAAGCTTTGTTTTCTTCATATCATGTCGCTACAAAAATTTTGCTGCTGTTTGAAATCTGCGATTGAAGGTAAAGGAGAAGAGGGCATAGCGGTTGATATCAATTGTGTTAGCAGTTGCTGTGCGAGTAATACGCGTGCAAATCAGAACAAAGAGGATGAGTACGCCAGTGAAAATGAGAAAGATCTATTACGACTTAAATCACCCCGCAAATTTCTGTCGTCCGGAGGTTCTAGCTCGTGCAGCAGGTGTGGGGAATAGAGAAAGTCAAGAAGTGGTTAAGGAGTCAACCGACTTACACTCTTCACAAAATGCGAGAAAGCGGTTTCCAACGAGAAGATATGTTGTTAATAATATAGATAGTCAATGGCAAGCGGAATTGACTGACATGCAACAGATATCACAGTACAATGACGGCTATAAATACATCTTAACCGAAATAGATATTCTATCTCGATAAGCTTGGGCACGTGCGCTGAAATCTAAACGAGGACCAGAAGTTGAAGCGGCCTTTCAGAGTATTTTCGATGAGGGGCGTGTTCCGCAAGGAAAATAGACCGATCAAGGGAAGCAACTCGAAAACTCATGTTTGAAGTCTCCTTAAAAGTCATAATGTAGAATTGTTTAGTGTCAAAAGTGCTTATAAAACTGCCATGGTTGAGAGGTTGAAATCGCACACTGAAGACGAAAATATGGCGCTATTTAAATGCAGAAAAATTCATATGTTTGGGTAGGCAAGTTGCAGAAATTTGTTAAGAATTGCAATGAAACAACTACAGTTATGGCCATAAAGATCCGACCACCCACGCTCTTTTACGTTAACCCTATTTCAAGACATCAAATTTCTTTCCCTAGTGCATTATATTTGGTTGCGAAGACTATTAAGTATTTGAATATGTATGAAAATGCAAGAAAGTAGATATATGGGCACATGCGACCTAGAATATCACAGATTGAGCAAGAGATCAGTATTTTGTTGCTCTGCCACGTACCTTCAGAACCTCATCTGGGCATGGATTTCATCAGCCCCTCGCAGTATTGCTGGCAATTGCCGGGCACCATGCTTTTAATATCTCTTCTCTTCAGTCTCGATAGGATGTTGGGTTGTGTTTGGAGACCTCAACTTTCAATTTCACCCAACAATTCTCAATCGAATTGAGAAATGGGCCTGACCACGGTCCCAAAAACCTTATTTCATTATCCTGAAACCATGCTCAGCTGTCTTTCTCTGATTTATTGTTCATTAGGGAATTCATTCGGCTGTGTTTCATCTGTTATTAACGATTGATTGGCAGTAAAATAACTGCTTGCTGATTGGCTGCATGAGAACAAAGACTAGTGAATGCTATGACTTTCTACATTTCTACATTGATATCGCGCATGTAAGCATGTCTACTACGTCAGCCTCCAATCGAGCAAAAGTTGAACTTTTGTATCAAGATGGCAGTTCCGAGCGTGAAATTATGCGACGTTCGAAAATGTCCAAGAGTACGGTGCATGATATCATTCAGCGCATAAAATCTACTGGCAGTTCAGATCCAGGAAAGTCACCCGGTAGGCCTAGAATAACAACCGAAAGAACTGATCACATGATTCATCGTGCTGCCGTCAAAGATCCAAGAGCTTCGAGTGCTCAGATTCGCGCTGAACTTCCTCCAAATGTGGATGTCAGTACTCGCACCGTGAGACGAAGATTAACAAAGGATTATGGAATTCGCTCATCACGTGCAGCATTGAAGCCACGTCTGTCACAGAAAAATATCAAGGACCGTCTGATTTTTTGTGAAACCCACAAACATTGGACTGCGGAATCATGGCGGAATGTTATGTTCTCCGATGAGACCCAAATAAAGCAATTTGCTCCCCATAGAGTGACAGTCCGTCGACCGGCTAATCAAAGATTCAATCCCCGATAAACCACACCAGCTGTGAAAAACTGCCCATCGATTATGGTTTGGGGAGCAATCACAGCCCAGGGGTGTGCAGGCATTCATCTTCTTGAAAAGGCTGTGATGTATCGCATATAACAATGAATGTTTTTGTTTAACTAACGCTTGTAACTGAACAATTTAAATATACGACGATCTGAGACGAAATAGAAAACACGTGAATGAACGAGACTTGCTTTGTTAAGTAAACGGAACGTTGGCTAGCGCAGGATATATCAGTGGTGCTAGGAGTGAGATTAACTTGTCAACGTCATTCTGCGCCTGCTGTCAACGGCTTTCGTCTGAACGAGTGAATCAGCTGGTTGATTCTTCGTCAGTTATACCACAGCGAGTGAGTTGGTCTTCGCTGCGTTAGTTACACTTCGCGATCGAGTGAATTCAATTCTTCGGATCGTACAATCATTCGGCAAGATATTCGACGTTCTTCGCATCGTGTGTTCTCAAATACGATCGTTCAAAAATGGCTTTATCTGCAAGTGACTTGAAAGACATATTGAAAATCAGCAAGAACAGTTCGAGCTTCTTCTAAAAAGTCTAAGTGTTGGAACTTCCACTTCTCCTAATTTGTCGTTGCCCAAGTTCGAGGCGTTCGACAAGGGAAAGGAAAAGTTTACTCAGTATGTCGAAAGGCTGCAGCATCATTTTGATTTACACGATACCAAGGATAGTACAACACAACGTGCATGTTTGCTGGCATCTGTCGGAGCTAGCACATATCAACTGTTGAAAAATCTATACAGTGGAGAAGATCTGACTTCAAAGACTTTCATTGAATTGATTGAAAAGCTAACAATTCACTTCAAAGAAGCAGTGAATAAACACGCCGCACGGTACGACTTTAACTCTACAGACTTGAAGCCAGGTCAAACATACGCGGATTGGGTCGCTACATTGCGAGGTCTGGGTGCGGATTGTGAATTCGCCTGCCCAAAGGCTGGTTGTTCCGCATCTTACATTGATGACATGATTATTGACGTCATTATTCGACGCACTCCTCATGCTGAGGTTCGACGGCAGTGTTTACAAGACTCGAAGCTTACTGTAGACACAGTGATACAGAAAGCACAGTCGTACCTACAGACATGTAGGTCAGTGCAAGTTGTGCAAGGCGCCGATGTAAGTTCAGATTGTGCTACTGCTGCTACGGTGAATCGAATCGCACCTTACTACAACAAAGGCAAGAGAGGCAAAAGTGCAGCAAATCGACGCAGCTTGCAATTTCAACAAGGGACGAATACAGCTCGCAAAGTTAGTGGTCAAAGCCAACAGCGTTTTAGTCTCAGCAAAGGTTGTCCTGGGTGCTATGTCAAGCACGAGAGGAAAGACTGTCCTGCTAATAATCAAATATGCAGAAAATGCAATAGAAAAAATCACTTCGCTTCCGTGTGTCGTAGTCAGTCAAAGGGTACCAGCAATGCAAACCAGATAAGTGAGGCTGAGCTCGAAGTTCACTATGTGAGCGCGGTTGTTGAGCAAGTGCAAAGGAAGAAGAATCAAATCTTCATTGCTGCAACAGTCAATGGAAAGCAAATGTACTTTCAGTGGGATACCGGCGCTACATGCTCTATGGTTGGACTGGATGGATACGAATCAATCGGATCACCGGTTATCACTGCAACATCCGCTATTCTGAGAACTTACGATGGTCACAACCTGTCTGTTAAAGGGAAATGTACGGTCACAGTGCAAGTAGGCCAGACAACTAAAGTGTTGCCTCTGTTCGTTCTTAACGAGAGAAAGTATG
Organism: Prostheceraeus crozeri; assembly: GCA_907163375.1. Classification (NCBI taxonomy): domain Eukaryota; kingdom Metazoa; phylum Platyhelminthes; order Polycladida; family Euryleptidae; genus Prostheceraeus; species Prostheceraeus crozeri. The sequence goes on along the minus strand of CAJQUW010016879.1, from coordinate 995,479 downwards.
CAAACTTGTTGGGTCTGCCCTGGTCAGATGAATTCGGCATGACACAGCATGGACTGTCCTCTCTTGACAGTTCACCGAGTGAAACATCAGTCTTCTATGTTTCGGAAAATGACAAGAAACGGAAGTTAGACGAGATGATGCTTCGGTATTCTTCGGTTTTCCAGTCAGGTCTGGGACTGTGCTCGAAAACGAAGGCGCACATACAACTGAAGAATGATGCTACACCTGTGTTTCGGAAAGCAAGGCCTATACCGTTTTCCCAAAAGCAAGCTTTGCAAGAAGAATTAAACCGTCTCGAGGGACAAGGAATTATCGAGAAGATTGCATATAGTGATTGGGCTGTTCCCATAGTTGTCGTCTCCAAGCCAAACGGCAAGCTTCGTGTGTGTGGTGACTTCATCGATGTGAATCGACAATCAAATACACAACAGCATCCGCTACCTCATATTGACGATTTGTGCGGAAAGATCAGCGATGGCAAGTTCTTCACAACACTCGACATGTCTGATGCCTACTTTCAAGTAGAGCTAGATGAAGAGTCAAAGAAGATATGCGTCATAAATACGCCATTCGGTATCTTCAAATATCATCGCATGCCCTTTGGGATATCATCAGCACCATCAATTTTTCAGCAAATAATGGACCAAATGATCAATTCACTGCCAGGAACTGCCGCATTCTTGGATGATATTATTGTCACTGGTCGAGACGAAACGGAACATTGGGAAAACTTTGAACGCGTGATAGCTGCATTATCAGATTTTGGATTTCGCATTAGACCTGAAAAATGTTCTTGGGTGCAACCGAAATGCGAGTATTTGGGCTTCGAATTTTCTTCACAAGGACGTCGACCTTCTTCATCGGCAATAACAGCAGTAACATCGCTTCCAAGACCATCCTCGTGTGATGAAGTCAAGGCTTTCTTGGGTAAAGTCGGATATTATTCTGCTTTCATCCCTCAAATGGCTTCCAAAGCAGCACCTCTATATGCATTATTGCAGAAGAATGTCAAGTTTCAATGGAAAGAGAAGGAAGAAAAGGCGTTTCAGGAACTCAAGCAAATCATCGCCGAAGCTCTGAGTTTAACGCACTATGATCCTTCAAAGCAACTTGTTTTGGCAACTGATGCTTCGCCATACGGAACGGGTGCTGTACTGTCACAGATCGAAGACGGTGAGGAAAAGCCAATCGCCTTTGCAAGCAAGACACTGACTGCAGCTCAGAAGCGCTACTCACAATTGGATAGAGAGGGACTTGGAGTGATATTTGGCGTGACGAAGTTTCACAAATTCATTTTCGGACAAAACTTTACATTGCAATTGGACAATAAGCAACTAACTGCAATATTTTCACCTGAGAGAAATATTCCTACAATGGCCGCACAGAGACTGACAAGATGGTCCTTGAAACTGCGTGCTTATGACTTCGAGATCCGATTTCGTCCTACGTCTCAACACTCAAACGCAGATTGCTTGAGTAGACTGCCAGTTGGCCCAGATGAAAACTTTGACAGGATCGAAACTCTCGAAGAAGAAGAAACTGTCAATCTGATAAAAAACACTTTGTTCGAGTCTCCTATTGACTTGACTGATGTCATACGGGAAACAGAGAAGGACAAGACATTGACAGAAGTCAAGAGACACATCGTAAACAGTGACTGGCCTAGAACAAGGCCGAGAGATCAGCAGCTTATGCGCTATTGGAATTTGAAAGACAGTTTGTTTATTCATGAAAATGCAGTCATGCTACAAGCAGATGCAGGAGTTCGTGTTGTTATCCCTGAGTCACTGAGAATTGACATCCTCAAGACTCTGCATGTTGCTCACTTTGGCATCGTACGAATGAAGCAGACCTTGCGACAATACGTCTGGTGGCCTAGTGCAAACTCCGATGTCGAACTATTTTGTAGGAAATGCGCCGCATGTAGAGAGAACGCCGTGAGTCCGCCGCAAAGCTATACTTGTTGGCCTGAACCTCCGCATGTGTGGTCCAGGATACACATGGACTTTGCTGGTCCGTTTCTCGGAAGGATGTGGCTCATAATAATAGATGCAAAGTCAAGATTTCCCTACTTGTCAATGATGAATATTGGACACACTACGTCCAAAGACACAATTGCTGCGCTCGAACAGGTATTGGCAATCGAAGGACTGTGTGATACTATTATCACGGACAATGGGAGCCAATTCATAGCTGAGGAGTTCGAGAACTTCTGCAGTCGATTGGGAATGCTGCACATCACGTCTCCTGTGGCACATCCACCATCCAACGGCCTTGCTGAAAGGTTTGTTGCTACGTTCAAGCAGCACATGAAGAAATGTATCACAAGTGCTGAGCCTTCTGCAGATGAGCTGTGGCAAACAGCGAGACAGGTACTATTCATGTATCGCACAATGCCACACCCTGGACTGGACGGTCTATCTCCCGCTGAAAGCCTTCATGGTAGAAAGCCGAAAAATCTGCTATCCCTCGTATCAAAACAAAGGAAGGCGGAAGAAAGTTGTCCCACCAATAGAAAATGTCAGTTCCAGGTAGGTACACATGTATACTACAAGAATTATGGCAAAGGACCCAAATGGTTACCTGGCATTGTAATCGAGTGCAGAGGAAGAATGGTGAGGATCCTACAAACTGATAGAGGCGTGGTCAAGCGACATGTGAACCAACTACAAATGCGACTGGTCGAGGATGAGAGAGAGCGCGAAGAATCTTCAGCTCGTGATCAAACATTTGTGCAACCGAACACTGACTCAAATGTGTTAACTCAGCCTGACATCACCGACACTCCACGCAGAAATCCTCGTCGAAAGCGTGATCCTCCTATTCGCTATGGATTCAGTGACTGAATGTGGTTATGTGACAATAAATTCTTAGGGGGGAAGAATGATGTATCGCATATACGAGTAACAATGAATGTTTTTGTTTAACTAACGCTTGTAACTGAACAATTTAAATATACGACGATCTGAGACGAAATAGAAAACACGTGAATGAACGAGACTTGCATTGTTAAGTAAACGGAACGTTGGCTAGCGCAGGATATATCAGGCTGAGACAATGAAATCGGAAAATTATTTGGAAATTGTGAAAGAAAAGGTGCCTACGTGGATGGTCAACAAAGAATGCGATGTATTTATGCATGACGGTGCGCCATGCCACCAGGCGAAGAAAGTAACGACATGGTTTCAGGAGAATGAAATCATGGTTCTTGGACCGTGGCCAGGGTTATCTCCCGATCTCAACCCGATTGAGAATTGTTGGGTGAAATTGAAAGCTGAGGTCTGCAAACAGAACTCAACATCCTATCGAGACTTAAAAGAAGCAATACTGAAAGCATGGTGCCATACAATTACCCCTCAATATTGCGAGGCGCTCGTTGAATCCATGCCGAGAAGAATAGATGCGGTTCTGAAGGTACGTGGTAGAGCAACAAAATATTGATCTCATGCTCAAACTGTGATATTTTGGACCGTATGTACGTATATATCTACTTTTGTACACCTTTATACATGTTCAAAGACTCAATACTCTTCGCAACCAAATATAATGCACTAGGGAAAGAAATTTGATGTTTTGAAATAGCGTTCACGTAAAAGTGTGTGGGTGGTCGGATCTTTATGGCCATAACTGTATTTTAAATTACATAAAGTGCGAGATAACGATGATTGCTTTCGAATATTTCAGAATAGTCTACATGGTGAATGAGCTTTTCATCATCTAACTTTACATCCTTTTTCACCATCTCTACCATCTGTCCAAAACATGACAAATGAGATGCTCCCAAGTTCAAGTGTAACATGAAAATCACATACTTGCAGTCCATCCAGACGTTAGCTGATTTTGTTGAACATGCTTATAAGCATAATTTGAATGACTTCCGCCTTTATCTCAAGCGCCATATTTCTGGCAACTGCAAAATGCGCAAGTTCGAGACCCAGAAGCGAGACCACTAAGATCTATTGGTCACAAAGGATGCTATGTAAAACCTAAGATCTCCGCAGATGCTCATCATCAGGATCAAGGACTTTTCAACAAATGCAAGGACAAAAAATTCGCATCCCTGATATCGAATGTTCTCCTGCAACTGGTAGCGAGAGTCTATGCACTCAATCCTCAGAGAGCAGAGACCTTCCGCCAGGTATAAAGTGATAGTAATAACTAGCAATCTCTCACAGGATCAAGTACATATGTATAGAATACATCTACATGCATGGTGCATGTATCAAAGTCATTCAAATTTTGATCGCAGTAAACGAAATAATGTGCAGACAGAACATAATTAATTAGTAGCGCATCTCGAAGTACCTACAATAACGAAGTGTAACTTGATGCTTTGACAATAAGAGCCTTGCACCGATTTCCCAATCTATGTAATAAGAGCAATCATTATGTGCTACTTTTCATTAATGTTTCAAATTTCGTAATCCTTGTCTACAGTTATTGATGATTTCAATAATTTGAACACAACGAAATAATTCAAACTCCAATTAAAGAGCAACATGACATGTCTATCTATTGTGGAAATTAAACTCTGAACTACTGATGCCAACTTCAAATGTTCACACTAGCTGAATGGTGCGTGTCAAATTACAGCTACAAACTCTGCAGGCAGCACCTCAGTATAAATGTCATATTCCTCCGGTCAAAATACAGTGAATTTCTATGTCTATTCTTGACATTTTACAAGCCTGAATGTACAGATATCTCTACTGCGAATACATGTGCTTTTCTTGAATAAGTCAATGCATTCTACGCTGATTACTGTAGCCTCATCCCATTAATGTTTAAACAATTCAGATCACCTGGGGAGATTTTTTGGAGACGCAGACTCCCGAAAAAGACGGAATCATCGCTTTCGAAATACGGAAGCAAAAAACGCATTCAACGCGTGCGTGGTGTTCCTAACTGAATCAAAACTCCTGAAAAACATCTACGCGTATCTCCGACAGATGAAAACCAGGCCTAAGGTTTCGCGAAAAGTCCAATATTTTTCACCCTCACCAGCTTCGGACGATCCGGTCGTTGACAAAGGAAAACGTCAAAACAATAGTAGCCTTTCGCAAAGGTAAATTATCACTCAATGACTCGACGATACACATATAAGTCATGAATTATTAATCCGAGTTAGAAGGAATATCAACCCAGCTACTTAAGTAATAGGGATTAACATCTGGTAAATTTCTCTAGTCAAAGTCAGGTTGACAGTACTCCATGTCTAACATTTGAACCTCATGTATCTCTAAAATATCTTTTAACAACCTTTGTTGAATTGACAGTTATCGCCACGACTTCCGCCAGCAAACCGTCAGGCATTGTAGATGCGTCAGCGTACTTGCACCACTCTCCATCAGCGTGCGCAAAATTCTACGATCTTCAAGACTCATTAGTCGCAAAACGCAGGTATACATTTCATATTTCCGACAATTAGAATGCATACATACTTATAATACATATAATTACAATACATTTCCAAGTACGATCAGTGCAACTACCTTTAATAGTACCCTTAACTATGTTTCTGATGTTTGAATTGGAATTCATTACATTACCTCCCTTCGATATTCAAGTTCTAATTGATCTGATATAATTTTAGTTGCAGATCCATTAAAATGTTCGGAAGCTTATTGTAGATGATACATGACAGATAAAGTAATGAGTTACTTTATAAGAGATGTTCTATTATATGCACGTTATCCAAAATATCTGAAGAAACTTTTATTGTCTCTATTAGTATAGGATATTGATCATATTGTCGGTACTTCTATTCTTCCCCCCCCGCATTTTTCAAGTTTTACAAAATCATCAAATTTCGCCAAAGTTGGTCACATTGGGTTTAGAATAGACTTGATCTGTCACTGAGTGACACTACAGCACGACTGAAAAGTCTTACTTGAACCCTGGGATGAAGGATTGGTCCCTTAGATACTCAGTTAGAATACAAGGTACAGCTGTGATCATGAACTTCGTGTGATTGCTGTCTGCAGACAAATGACGAGCAGTTGTCTAATTCTGATGCTGTAAATGTTCTACAAGTCAGATAAGAGGAGTTTTACACACTCAACGCTATGCGACGTTAGTGAAACTGCCCGTAAGTAAGAGAAAATCGTTGACGATACAATACTTTCAGGTGTCAACAACAGAAATGTTGGGGGAAAGAATAGAAGGTACTTCTATTCTTCCCCCACCCACATTTCTGTTGTTGACACCCTGAAGTGTTGCATCGTCAACGATCTTCTCTTGCTCCTGCCTCTTCTCACTAACGTGGCATGGCGTTGGGTGTGTAAAACTCCTCTTATCTGACTTGTAGAACATTTACAGCATCAGAATTATACAACTGCTCGTCATTTGTCTGTAGACAACAATCACACGAAGTTCAGGGTCACAGCTGTACCCAGGGTGGCGGCCAGATTCCAAGCTTCAAATTCCAGGGCTATTTCATCGAATTTCCACGGTATTTCTTTAATATTGAACAGATATGTTATTCCAATTATACCGCTCGATAATTATCGGGACACTTCTTTGAACTGTCTTGACCATAAAATTTGAGACATTTCCTATTTGAATTTTGCCATCAAATTTTGACGTGAACAATACTTGACTCAACCGACCTCAGTTTTTATTTTCTTTTAAAATTCTGTGAGCGGTGGTTCTTCAGATGAAAACCATCTATACTTTCCTCAATGGCCTGCAGCCAGTGAACTACTTACGGGATCTGAATGATTTCATATCGACAGGAAAATTCACGTCCTGAACTTTCTAACGATCAAAAAACACTACCTTGTCATCATCTGATTCATAAAATTCTATAGATTTGTATTTAACCGTACTTCTATTTAGTTGTACTCAAGCTTCAATTTTCAAATATGTTTAGTTGAAGCAATTATATTTCGGAACACGGCGTTTTGAACTACAGGGTATTCATGCCATGATAGAAAACCATGATATGAAAATGCTTATGTTAATACAAAAGCACGATGACACCAACTTATCAGGAAGAATCGACAAGAGCAGCCAGGAAAACTGCCACAATGCAGGAAGACCGTAAGCGCCAAAAGAATTCCTAATTATCATCCTCTTTTTATTAACATGTGTAGAAACAATGGGTGCATGGTAACCGCCAGTCGTGAAATTTGTGTCTGATGTTTCGAGTAGAGTCAAGAATAATGCCCGAGAATCAAGGTCTTGATCTTTCTTGATTCAGCGAATGCGGTGCAACGCAGTAATGTTACCTCTGTATTGAAGACAATACCATGGCAGAAGCTTCTTTATCTGGTTTAATTTAATTTTAGCCGGTGAAGCACATGCATCCAGGTATTAACCTTTTATCTCCCAATGTTCTCATTTGGGAACATGATATACATTCGTTTCCTATTTTTATACGGCATCTAGCTTTATTTTTTGTTGTGTTTTAATTTTTCTTTAATAACTTGGATTTTAATTTAAAATCACTTTTCGTTTTGAAATCAATGAGTAAAGACTCCAAACAGCGTGATACATTTTCGTGAAAGTTAAGAAAAATTCGTGAAGTGGAATTTCTGATTTTGGATCCAATATATTACCAGTGAAGGTAAGTAAATAAATTTCAGTTTTCTTGTTTGTGCAAGTGACTTACTATACATCAATTCTATAGGGATGAAAATCAAATATAATGTGTAAATATTAAATTACAAGCCATTTATTTTTACGATGTTCCCAAAAGGGAACATTGGGAAGTACGACACCAATATGTCACTGATTTTTTAGAACTTGAGGTATTGTCTATATTTTTATTTCTAGCATGATCAGTTATGTAATTACGGTGAGTATAACTGACATTCATATCACCGTTAACGTATTTAGAACTAGTTTGGGAAAGTAAGCTGCTGTTGGCCCGGCCCTCAGGATATTTGTATGAAAGATGTATATTGATACGTCAAAATGAAAAATCCTATGCAATCAAAAAAGGAAAGGTAATCCTGGAGTGTACGGGCGTAAACTCAAAAAATAAAAATTTCGTTTGTTTATAATTACGGTGTTTAACTTTACATCGTAATTAAAATGTTATCTTCCCTTTTGCATAGTTTCGAAATTAAGCATGCCTGGTGGTCGTCCGAGCGCTCCGCGTACAATTGTGCGTCCTGATGAAATTTTGGGAAATGATGCGATCATCCAGGAAACATACAACATCACAGCATTGGCACAAATTCCAGACATTATAAAGTAGTGTGCTCAACGTAGACTGTTAAAAAATTCACGATTATGTGCCCGTTGTAACAATCCCTGTGGATTAATATCTCGCAACGATGTATCGGACAATAAGACCTGGTACTGCTCAGTGTGTAAAACTAGAATCAGCATACGTTCAGGTAGCTGGTTCCAAAAGAGTCGCCTGCCTATCTACAATCTCGTTGTATTAACATACTGTTGGTCATTTGACTATCCAATAAGTGCTATCGCCCGTGAGGCTTCGTGCGACGAAACTAAAACTGCTATCGACTGGGCAAATTTTTGTGGCGAAGCCTGTGAACAATTTTTAGAGCAGAATCCTACAGAAATTGGTGGATTCGACGATAACGGTGAGCCATTGGTAGTAAAAGTAGACGAGAGTAAGTATTATCATAGAAAATATCACAGAGGGCAATGGCGCGAAGGCCACTGGGTGTTCGGGGGAATAGAGCGTGGTTCGCGAAAATGTTTTGTCGTTGTCGTTCCCGATCGCACTGAACAGACTCTACGAAACGCTACTCTCAGGTGGATATTACCCGGAACTCACATAATTAGCGACGGCTGGCGAGCGTACGCCAACATCGATACTTGGGCAAATGGTGTGTATACCCATAGTGTAATCGTTCACCAACAACATTTTGTTGATCCTGGAGACGACGATATTCAAACTCAAAACATTGAGAATATGTGGATGTTAGCGAAACGAAAGTTACGTCGTCAGTTCGGAACGTTCGACGCTCTATTTCCGTCTTACCTGCATGAATTTGTTTGGAGACAATCAATAGCAGATAAGAAGTTTTTCCAACATTTTCTTACTGTAATTGGTAATATTTACCCACTGTAATGTAATAATATAAAAATTTGCGGAAATTTTTATTTTTTGAGTTTACGCCCGTACAGTCCGGGATTACCAAAGAAAAATTACGCTCGATCAATTGAAAAAACGTATTGGGGTTCGACCTACAGACACTTACTCTATATGCGAGCACCGTAACCACTAGACTAAGCAGTATGCCCTGGCAGCAGAGATACTCTATTGTATTTATCAGTGTTCTCTGATTATTTCATGCTACTCAGTAAATGAATGCAGTAATGACGGAAACGTAATTTTCATGTTTTCAGATGAATTATCGAGAAAAGCTGAGAAAAGACCCTTCGCCTCCTCAAAGATACATTACAATGGGAGAAGCAATGGACAATATCGACGAGAGAGTCAACGAGGTTGTGATATTGCCTCCGGAATCCGGGGACCAGGAAGTTGCCACGGATGAGGAAGACGATCCTTTTGAAGACATTATTGGTGATCCAGCTGGTGAAATTGAAGTTTTCTATAGTGATAGTGAAGATGAGAATGATGTAGAAACCGATCAACGATGGTCCAGAAATGTTACCCGAATGAATATTATGGATGATAACGTACCGATAACTGAACTTGATAATGATTATCCATTGTTGGTCGACAAATCACCTTTCTGTTTATGGAAAGAGATCTTCGATAATGATATAATAATGCTGATCAAAGAACAAACTATTCTCTATACAAGGAGAGATAAAGGTGACCAGATCTTTCAATTAGATGAAGAGGAGTTGTTGAAGTTTTTGGGAATAGTTTTGCTTTCAGGCTACCACTGGGTACCTAGTGAAAGTGATTATTGGTCTAATCAAATGGACCTTCATGTTGACCTAGTAGCATCTACAATGAGCAGAAATACATTTCAGACAATAAAAAGGTATTTACATTTGACAGATAACCACAATCTCGTATCAGGAGAGAAGGCTGCCAAAGTGAATCCCCTGTACGATCTTCTGAACATCTCTCTTCAAAGACTAGGTATTTTTCACAGATATTTATCCATTGATGAATCGATGGTCCCTTACAGAGGTAGGCATTCAATGAGAATGTTTATAAAATCGAAACCTATTCGATTTGGATATAAGTTATGGGTCCTAGCTGGACAGGATCGTTATCCTTACAAATTCAAAATTTATCAAGGACCATCATCAGATAGCCAAAATCAAAGTCTACCTCTGGGTACTCGCGTCGTCAATAACATGTTGGAAACGGTAAAAAAGAACTCATTGCCTGAGAATCATCTCGTATTTATGGATAATTTTTTCACGTCTTACCGTTTATTATCAGATTTGAAAAAAGAAAATTTCAAAGCTACAGGTACCATGCGTCAAAACAGGTCAAATGGCGCATGCAAATTGATGAAGAATGACAAATGCCTGAAACAAGAAGGTCGAGGAGCATTCGATTTTCGAACGGATGGAGATATATATGTTGTGAAGTGGCAGGACAATGCGACGGCAGTGTGCTAGCAATCATCTGACGCATGAGCCCGTTCAGACGACAAAGCGAAGATCAAGACGTGTTCCGCAACCATACCTTATCAAAAAATATAACCAAGGTGAGAGAGAGAGAGAGAGAGAGATGCATGTTCATTTGAATGATAGCAATAAACGGAAGAAATTAATTATCATTCATGTGATGTAAGAGGTGATTTGAAAAATAAGTTATACAATAAATATTCAAATAAACAGTCAAATTATCCGGGGAATGGATAGTAAAATGAAACTTTATCGATCATCTTAGGCATCTGATACAGTATTAAATGTATTATTTGTCTCTCTTTCAAAAAATTGCAGATAATATCTTCTTAACTTTTAGGAATGGGAGGTATTAATCTAATGGACAGACTCGTGGGATCCTACCGACCGACAATAACATCGAAAAAAAGGTGGTGGCCTTTGTTCTTGAACGCTGTCAATGTTTCAGTCGTCGCAGCTTGGAGACTTCACTGCAATCTTCATACTCAAGGAATGACCCACCTAGAATTCAGGAGATCAGTTACCCTGTGCTTACTCAAATCTAGTCGCAAGCGACCTACAGTTGGTGGAGGTGCTCACGCCAATCTTCCTGATGATGTACGAGATGACGGTCACGGTCATAAGCGAGTTGCTGTTGCTCAGGGTCGTTGTGTTCAGTGCAAGAAGAATTGTAGGAATCAGTGTGACAAGTGTAGAGTGCGACTCCATGTGAAGGACTGTTTTGAGGTCTATCATCATCAGTAGTTGGATTGTTCCAGTGCCGTGAAATCATACATGCGCGAATTCTGTTCGTTCTATTGACAACGAAATATTTGTAGGCTACATTATTCTTGTGGAAATAAATGTCGGTGTATGCACAATTATTTTATATAGTATTCCGATGTAATCGACACTTAATATATATAATCCGATTGAAAATTGCAAAATGTATATAAATAAATGAAATTACCTTGCTATTATGCATGCACTCTTTTTATATCCCTGTGTAAAAAAATGCATCGGTCCATTAATGGCCGACTGCCGTCGCATTGGGTGAGTGTCGATGGTGGACGTCACTGCCGGCTGACAGATGGCAAGGTGATGGTAAAATTTTCTCTCTTTCTCCCTCTCCTAATTGAAAGACTAAGATCTGTACATCAGTCACAATTACGCAAGAATCCTCTTCACATCTGTGTTCACACACCTCTCCACTAGAGTAAATAACTTCGTCAATCGCCTGCCAAACTAATGATACAACCGGCCTTCATTCAATGAGTCACATAACAGAGGATGGGAGCGGAGAGAAACTGTATACTGCATCCAGGCGTCATTCATTTGCTCCCGGTCTATCGTGCGTGTTTTCACTTTCATCAGTCAGCTCAGCACCAGCGTTAATACATGTAGCTACATCGTTCTGCGGTCTTAAGCATGAATTTTCAAAGCTTTTAACGACACCTCCAGTTATTCATTCGTGTTTTGGAGATTTAGAGGATTCTGTCGTATTTCGACGTTCACAACCAATTTTCGTATTATACCGGCGCTTTTTTTTCATTTTGGAAATAGTTCTCCATCTTCATCGCTACACGTTTTGATTCACATCTTTCCGACTCATCGACCTACAGTCTCTCCATCTTCGCTGAAAACCATTAAGTTGATGTGATTGATATTATTGCCGAAAAGTCATTTGAAGTGATTTCAAAATGTGATCAAATATTAGAACTACATACCGCTGCAGTCGAATAATCGAATAAAGCAAGGTGAATCTCCGAAGGAGGATTGGAAAACATGGAAATTATAATGTGAGTTTTTAAGGACCTGTTCACGGTCACTTGCGTCATACTACAATTAGATCTGCGTAACTTTAAAAATCAGACAACTACAATTTATGATATTCACTTTTCATACATGTAACGTGTACTTCGTGTATTCGCTATACCTCGCAAATATGGTAATCGGAAAAAACATTTCTGTCCATCTATACATACCTATGCATCTATACATACCGGAATTGTGTAACAGAATGTGTAATTGAATTAATAGAATTTGTGTACAGTATGTTAAGAAATCTCTTAAATAATAAATTTTAGCGATAAATGTAAAAATACTTCGGAAGATAGGTACAATAGATGGACAGAAATGTTTTTTCCGATTTCTGCATTTGAAAACTATATCGATAAAATATAGACGTAAAATATAAAAAACTTTTTCGAATGTTGGATTTGAACGTAAATGTCGTGTTTCAAACTCCAAAAGTCAGTATACTTAAATCTAAAAGATAAAACACCAAACTTGTTGAAATCATGTCTTTTGTATCAATTCACATGTCAGGTTGATCCTGATGCTCAATAGGCAAAAAGACGATTTCACCAACGAATAAGTGAATACATAAAAGGTAACACGGCAGTAAGCACTCACTTAAGTAGATGTACTGCACGTAGCAATAGAATACACAACTGCTTTGAAGTTGAATATCAAGGTAGAAATAACTCAGAATTCTATTAGAATCATTGAAGCTATTAAAATAAATGAAAAATTTCATACATTGAATAGAGCATTAGTATATAGCGGAAAATCAGTGTCTCTAAAAATCTTTTACTAAAATTACAGTAGAATACACGAATTACACGTTGCATGTATGAGAAGTGAATATCATAAATTGCTATTGTTTGATTGTTAAAATTATATGCATACAATTGTAGTATGACGCAATTGAACAGTGAACAGTATTTAAGTACAGTATTTTTTAATGAAAGCAATTCACTTTACATGTATAATATGAGTTTCATTGATTCTCTCATTTTTAAGTTCAAAACCTTAAATTCGGTAGCTTTGAATCCTGATGGATGCTTTGATACATCCACCGGACTCAAAATTACACTTGCTTGAGGTTCGATCGGCATTTCCATTATTTCTCATTGGTTGTAAAATATCATGAAAATTAGTGCTCGTCTGAGTGCATTGAAAGTTCGAGACCATCACTCTCTCGTCCTCTGGTGGAATTTAAAAGAACGCTACTTGAATGCATCCGTAATAATTATTATACCTGATGTTACTATTTGTATATTATGTATTTATTAACTATATTATAACATGGATATTATTGACTTGTCTCAATGCTGCAAGGGCAGGTTTTCATGCAGGATTTGTCGTTGGCATATTAATGGGATTTAGGGCGACAGTTTGATGGCGCTATGTCGATGCAACGTCATTGGCCCGACATCGACGAATCAGGAACCATAACTGTGTCGACCCAATGTCGACGCGACGCTGCTGGCCCGGCAACGTTTTTTTCACATGGATGCTTGACGATATAAGCGTAGATAAAATTATACCGGAAGCTATTTTGAAAATCTGTTGAGGGAAACTTAAACATTTGCTAATCGCAGCCTAAAGTAAGAAATACTCATGGTTTCCACATTTTAGGTAAATTTTATGCCCTCAGTTCCCATTTGGGAACATACAATTTTTAGACAGATAAGTTTAAAATATTTTCTTTTGGGCTGGTGAGAGTCATAGTATTGACTCTTCTTTTGTATAACACTAAAAAAATTGTACATTTTTAAATTTCTTCTTGCCTTGGTAAATAGAAGGTTAAATAGCTAGGCCTTATTTTGCTAGGCATACGGCACAGGCTAACAAAATTTGCTTACTTTGATGCTTAAAACGGTATTTGTTGATTTATTTTTCACGTTTCTGATGTAGTCGTGACCGGCACAGAGAACAAAATCTCTACCACTAGAAAAAGCTCCAGATGGTTGGTTCCCTACACTAGCGACCCTATTTTTGGTCGCGACCCCGATATCTGGAAGCGGTGGTCCATGCATACCGGTAAGTCCCATTGGTTTGGGTAGACTTCTTGTCGCGACTTAATGTGAGGTTTCGAACTCATCACTTAGCTCATCACGAAATACAAACGAAAACTCAGATGCACTTTTTTGTCAGTGGCAACGTTGTTAGAATTATTTTGGTATGATTTTGGACTGATATCCTTCCGCAACTTGGTGTGGGTGAAAGCGTAGGAGTAACCGGCAGTGTAAAAATTAAGCTATTATTGCTCAAAAGGTTTTGTACTCGTTCAATATCTTACAACTTATGAAATTTGTAACGTGAAGATAAACGATGATTTAGATATGACTTTTGAGTGTCTAAAACTCACAACTTTAATTACATCATAATGTGCCAATTTGCCATATTACGAGTCTGTTGCGAATTTATATTTGCATATACGAATTAGTTTATATTCAACCCATCGACTTCGACGTGAATAGCCACACATTGGTTTCGTAAGATGCAACATTACTTATTTCCAGTGCTTCATCATTAGCGACGCGCTAACGACATAACCATCACCTCACAAATATCATTTACAGTCACATGGAAACGAAGCAAATTCATGTACTCGCAAGTATTTCATCTAAATGTGCAATCATATTGTTTATTTCAATTAATATTCGAAGAAATTTAACAGAAATGGTGGGATCAATAAAATTCACAATAGTAGCAGTTGAAATCAAGAAGTATTGCTCATTTAACTTAGTGGCAAAAAATCACAAGATAGCATTCCCGGGATATTTAAGGGATAATTGGCTATTTCGCTTAAGTTTAAGGGCGATTCCCGGGCCCTGACAAAATTCCCGGGCTTGGCCGCCACCCTGTGTACCTTGTATTCTAACTGAGTATCTAAGGGACCAATCCTTCATCCCAGGGTTCAAGTAAGACTTCTCAGTCGTGCTGTAGTGCCACTCAATGACAGATCAAGTCTATTCTAAACTCAATGTGACTAACTATGGCGAAATCTGATGATTTTGGAAAACTTGAAAAATGCGGGGGGGACAGAATAGAAGTACCATATTGTCATATGACTATTGCTTTAATGCTTTCAGAAGTATAACTATCCTTCGAAAGAAACAAATAATAATTCGATCATCGCTAAATTTATTGAAGGAGCCTTCAAGCTTGATGCTCAGTTAAGCGTCAGCTAAAGTTTCTTTGCAACCTGACTCGCTTGTTGATACCCGAGTCCTCACGACGAAACCTGTTGAGCATAGAATTTAAATCATCAAAACAAAAAATGTTCCGACAGCATACTTATGTACAGCCTTTAATTCATCAGATGAAAAACAATTCATTAATTTTTCTTCAGATTTGCACAGAGAAAGTGGAAGAAATGCTAGGGAACATGTTTACCGCTGCTTGGGAAAGTTGACAGTCCGGAATGGCAAATTCGTGTAAACCGACTCGGTACTCATCAGAAAATGAAATTCAAAGAAAATTTGGAACAAATTTTTTGAAATGTCAGTAAAATCTTTTGGGATTCACATCGTTTATGATATATTTCAATGCATGATGCATGAGTCTTTGGCTTGAAAGACTGAAAGCGGATCCTTGACACCTGATCTTGTACCCCCCCTCCCCCACATGGCGGGATACGACGGGGACTTCACCAGCATAGCGCTATATAGATCGTAACAAGCCGCTTAACAAATGATGCTCGCGGGTCACGCTTTTCATCGACGATTTATGAACTTATAATTAAATGGAACACTTATAATCACTCTCCTTTACCCCAAGGATACCAAAATTTTGACACAGTCCACACATATGGACTAGGGTAGTTCACGATAAAAAAAAAAAAAAAAAAAACACAAAAAATCAAAAAAAAAAAACAAAAGCCAGTAGTCAGCAGACAAAAAAAAAAAAAAAAAAATTTAAAGTTTTTTAAACAATCTAAAAAAACGCTCCACCCGCCCAGGCGGGGACCGCCCCGCATAAAACGGCGGGGCCCAGCATATTCTAAAAAGCCTACATATAATGATAATGTAGTAATACTAAAAATACCTGAGTATAATAAGTAAAAACAAAAAAAATAAAACAAAAAATAAGTTTCTAAAAAGTAATAACAAAAACAAAAAAACCAAACAACCAGAAATGGTAATAATGAAAAAAAAAAAACCAATAAAATGTAATGTTAACTGAAATGTTTAAACCAATAAAAAATAAATGTGTGCCTGGCTGAAAAATATCATGGCTTGAAAAAAACTGTGATAATAAATTAACTAGCTCTATGTACATGTTAGGGATTACTTTTTACAATAATTCTCTGCTGCTCTTACACAAAAAGTGGTCATATTTCACAAAAAACAAAGATCTTCAAGTGCTGATCTTTAATGACAATAATATAGAAACCTTTTATTCAAATATATTAATTCCCATGTTATAAAGGTAAACATTATGTTAACAGGTATTCAACATTACAAATGGGAAATCAAAAAATAGGGGAACTTGTTGGAAATGTCAAATTAAAGACCGTCTCTTCCTAGATTTGGATCTCACAGATTGGTAAACACTCACATGGAAACTCACTCCGGCTTTGTCTGTGAGAAGCTTTTCTATCTAAATTTTTCTATTAAGGTATTTTCGGAATTTGTAATTTATGCTCCATATATATTTTTTATATCTCGTTCTATATGACAAGAATTGTTATTTATCAATATCTCGAAGTTTTATTTTTTTTTTTTTGTTTTCATAAAATTTAAATAAAAATTTTATTTTTTTTTTTAACAGTAAATTACACTGCCAACCAGAAACATTCCCTCACAAGTCCGAATTTGTATGAACAATTAACAATTACCCAAAATGTAAGACTTCAAAAACTATAAAATTCAGAGCCGGAAAAAAAGAGTTCCCACGTCATACTATATAACCCATTATAGCCTTAAAATTTTTATTTTTAGAAAAAAGAATACCTTCTTTATATTTGTTTGGAAGAAAACGACCTTTATAATTGGGAAAAACATGAGGATCAAGGATGGAAAAAACATTATTTTGATAGCACTTGAAAAAACATCAGTTTTAGAGTATGTTGAGATCAAAGTTTTGTATAAAGAGTAGAGGTTAAAGTTAAAAATATCCTTTCAAAATTCGTTAAAGAGGCTTCAAAACAAAAAATTAAGGTCGAGTATTACTCCGAAAAACCTGATAAACTTGGAAATTCCTCCTGATCACTTTCATATCTTTGTTGATTTTTTGTTGATACTCACTTTCAGTATTTTTTCGATATCCGGTCTGAATCTAAACTTATTCTGGATTTTTGATGCAATTTTAATAATTTTATTTAATGCAATTTTGGCATCCAGAAAAAAATGTCAAGTTTTTTAAGGTCCTTGTCACAAACATATTTCATTAATTTTTAGTTTTTACTTCCTTCTCCTGTTCACTTAGTTTTCCTTTCAGAAAGTGATTGGCCTACTATACATTTGAATCTATGCTACTGCAGAAAGAATCTATGTCCTCAAAAATAAAGCGTAGAACTTTTTTTGAGATAGAACTTTTTACATATGAAAACTAAATTTGTTGGAGATATGGTTGTCATCGTTCAGTACTGTTTGAGACTGTTTCCTTACTGAGTTTTCGCATATTCACACTTTGTAACTTTCGCTCTATTGTAGTTACAACGATTTGAATTGATGTTGACGACATGCTTCGCTTCTACAAAATTGACATTAATCTGTGAATTCAAATGGTTGAGAAACCAAATGCATATGGTACCCGTATTTGTACATAAAACTATAAATTTTCGTTAGAATCACTGTACAAAGAAACAAATACATGCACCTAAGTAATCATTTAATGTAGTTATCAAAACTGCGTTTTGTTTGTAGAGGCGGGAAATAATAAATCAGATTCAATTTTTACTTTCTAGAGCATGAATGAATTAATTTCATTATTTCATTCTGTCTTAAAGCTGACTCTGTTGACTGTTGTAGTGTTGAATCAGTGGGCATTTAGACATTTAGGGCGTGAACTGATGATTCCATATTTTTCTGCTGCATGTTTATACAGAATTTTACTTTTCTATATAATAGGTCAAGTTCCATTTAATAAGATGATGTCTGATTCTTTCATATAAGCATTGAGTCGTCCTTCCCAACAAGAAGTATCTCATTTCATAATTGCACATAAAACTAAATTTTGACAATATAGCTGGAATTAAATTATTCTTATTGTTTCAGTTTCAGTGCTTTCCTTTTTCGACAATATAACAAATCATGAAATCGAAAGAATTGTGACGCGATTCTTAACAACGCACGGGATCGATTCGGAAAGAGGAAAGATCGGAATATCTTCGACCATATCATGTATGTACCAGGGGCGTAACGTCCACTGGGGCACGAATGTATTTTTAAATAAAATCGCCACCATATTTTAATCATGTACAATATGCATCAGTGACCAAACGCTACATTCTATCTAAAGTCTTTATTTATCTTTCCAACGGATGCATACATAACTGTCGGTGGTTTTATCTCTCTTCCTCTCTCAGGGGCAGTCGCTGGAGTGTCGCCGAGATTCCACCGATTGGTCATAATCTAGCACGAGCCACACATGATCAACAATGGCTCGTTGATGTCATCGACAACTCAGCCAATCTATCAATGTTCACACGCGCCAGAACAGCTCGGCGACGCCTTTCAGCTCGTCGCGGCCACTGTATGCAATCCACGGAGAAGCAATCCATCTCTGTGATTCAACCCGGGCGAAGACAGGGAATTCTTTACCAGAGACACTTACACACACAGAAAACACAATCAGGGCGTGTCTGACAAACGCGTAGCTAATTGTTTACAGATGCATACCTTCACTTCATTATTTGATCATTATTTGAAATCATCAAATTGACTTCTAGATTAGAACCCACCGCATATATGCTGCATGCCATAAGGTATACCGATGCCGAGACTGACTTAATCCCCGGAAACTGTTTGAAACACGTTGCGCCACTGATATATACAAATACATCTTCCGTGGATAAAACAACACGGAAGAGAATTTTGGAAACCAACATTGACTCTGAATGAGCACGCATTCCAGTCATGAATGAACAGTGAACAAATTACACCTTTATTATTACTGAAATAAGTTATATCCTTCATTAGTAATCATGTTATATCATTCATTTGGAAATATCCTCATTGTATCTTCTTCTTTGCTTTGCTTTTTGACAGACGTGTAACAACCAGGCAATGTCAATCAATTAGACAATGAGATTCAAATTACCGGTAATGCATTTGTTATAGATATTTGGTCATCCCTAGAAATTGTAAAGTTATTATTACCGTAAAATGGGGTAACTTTGGCCACGTGGGGTAACTTTGGGCCACTACAGGATATTTGTTTTTTGCATATCTCTCTCGCCAAAATAGCCGTTCTAATTGATATAAATGAGTTTGATGTGTAGCATGAAATCATGGGAACATTTTCATGCATCATATACCATTCTTAGGTTTTTCGTGATGGAATTACAGGCTATTGAATAGGGTGTACTTTTATATGTTAAAAAAAGCACATTCAAACTTCTTTTAGAAAGGTAACTTTCTTGTTGAGGTTTTTGATACTATCGTGCATGATAGGATGAACAATGAATCGATTGACATTGCATGAGCAATTTGTTGCAAATATCCTCTTGGATAAAGAGTTATTGCGGGTGGCCAAAGTTACCACACTACTTGCATTTTGGGGTAACTTTGGCCGCCGGCCAAAGTTTTCCCACGGACTCTGGTCATTCTTATTTGACATCCTGAATAGAAAAATCATGTTTGCAACAATGGTGAAATAGTGTAGGTTAATCAGTATGTATTAGCTCTGACCAAATTTAAGTTAATCTCAGAACTTTACTGTTGTTTAAAATAGTAGAGTAGAAACATGTGCATGTAATATAAGATTGCATCCATCGACTCGTAATTATCGGTTGCAATTTGTTTTCCAGTTTCAGTTTTTGCAACATACGCACCTCGTATACGGGGTGTGGATAAAGTTAACAACAGTCGCAAATTTGTATGTTGATTTGCTTCAATTCCATTCATAGATATTTCACAAACTCGCCGTGCGTTAGGTGATCATAGATACTCATTATAGACTTTTGACTGAAACCTTCTCTATCTCTCTATGTATTTATTTTGGATGCATTTTTTCACTCCTCAATAAAGATTTCGGACATTTGTTAAACACTATGACAATGAGAAAAAGAATTACCATAGATATTTCGTCCTCAACAAAGAAATCTGAAGTTTCCAATTTTCATGTTCAGTCATTCCACGTAACTCTTCCATTTTTCGAAAAAATGAATAATGCTTTGATTTGCTTCAAATTCACGTAACATGTTCATGATACGCCATATTTAAGATATCCCTAATCAAAATTGCAGTACTTACGAAATTTTGGTATTTTTTGACCCTGTAAAAGGAAGGTGTGTACATGCATATCGCATTTCAGTTTGACTAGCAAATTTATTTGATTTACGATTTCTACAGAGGTGAATGAATTTTTTTAGGAATAAACGGTATTTTAGCTTGATCTTTTAGCTTTCGAATGGTGTGCTGCAATCCATATTTCTATCAGAAATAGTCCATTCAATATGGCTTTGAGTTTTGTAAAAACTCGTGTGGTGTACGTTACCAAAAAATCCGAAAAGTTTTTTGTGTTTCAAAATACTAAGTAACAAAGCAAACGATCGTGCCAGAAAATCTCCATTTAACACAGATCATCTCATGGCACTACAAAAACATAATATATTCTAGGTTAACACACCAAAAAACGCAATTTTGATGCGTGGTGTACGTTACCAATAATCAGCACTTTTGTGAATATTGGTCGATTACGCACTAACATAACTAGAACCTTCATAGTGTAAAACTATTGTAATTTGGTTACATCATCGGTGCCTCTCATCTTCGTGCGACAGCACTGGTCTCTATCAGAGAACAATAGCATAAGAATTTCTCATTCCAACGCTCTCTGCCTGCTGCTGCCAACGCTATCAGCCGGCTGTGAGATCAAGTTGGATTTCCCCATGCTATTAGCTCCGCTAAACGGTCACGCTGATAACAATAGCATGCAGATCTCTCTGTTGATCTATCCTCTCTCTTTAAAAAAATAAAAAAAAAATCCTCTCTCTTATCTCTGCGTTATTCTGGGTGACGTCGTTGGTTGCTAGTAACAACCATCTAACACCTCAGATGAGGCTCTGACTCGATCAGGCTATTCTGATTGGATGAGATATTGCCTGAAACGCATCAGCTTATTTGCATTGTGCTATGCGAAGAGCTTCGTTATTGACGAGTGCAGGCAAGATGGCGAAGTCCAGAGCCGAAGTTCAGAAAGCATACCGAAAGCGAAAGGGAGACGAGTTGAGGAGCAAGGAGAAGGAGAGACTCCGAAGAATTCGAGAAGTACAGAAAAAGGATCCTGTGAAGATGGCGAAGATAAGAAAACAGAAGGCTCTTGAGATGAAAAGACTGCGCATGAAGGAGAAGGCGAGGAAACTTATAACTCCACCAACAGATAAGTGTGCCTATAAAAGCTATTCTTCTGAGCGTAGGGCTACTATTAGAGCTCTAGGTCTTTTACCTAATTCTTCCACGAAGAAGCAGGTCGTTGTTAGGAACCTGAATTCTCTGATCTTTACCTCTAGTACTCCTCCTACTCCACGTGAACGTCTTTCTAAGGACACGATAGAAAAGATCACGGATTTCTATCAGCGTGATTCTATCTCTCGATGGTGTGCAGGTAGGAAGGAGTTTGTCAAGGTGGGCAGAGAGAAAACCCAAAAGCGTTTCTTGCTGTATAGCTTGAAGGAATGTTATGCAATGTTCGTTGAGGAGTTTGGCGAATTAGTCAAAATGTCGAAGTTTGCTTCGTTGAGGCCTAGACATGTGTTCTCCTACGGATCCACACCAGTTGAATCCTGTTGTTGCCTCACTCATCAAAATTTCATGCATGTTTGCGACGCTTTGGCTCTTCATTTGGAAAGAGTGAGAAAGTATGATTCCCTATGGGTAGAAGACTATTTGATGTGTTCTCCACCCACCGAGCACTGTCGAAGATTGTCGTGTCCTACTTGTTCGCATGGCCAACTCTTTGATATCAAAGTTTTGAAGGAAGATTCTGATCAGAATGATGTCTGTATTACGTATAAGTGGTGGGTGTCAGAGGGAAAGAGAGTGGAACAAGTTATCAAGACCGAATCATTGCAGGATTGCATAGAGAAGTTCAGAACTCAATGTTCGTCTTTCCTTGTTCATCACGCTACTCAAAAGCAGCAGAGTCTATCTTTTTCTCGCCAGAAACTATCAGAAGCGGATGAAAAACAAAAGATCTTTCACTTTGATTTTTCTGAGAACTTTTCATGTTTCTATCAAGATGCAGCTCAAAGTACCTACTGGGCACAACATCAGATCACTCTCTTCACTGTGGCTCTATACCGACCAGGAGAGTCACCGCAGATGTTGTGCTTCGTTACTGATCTGAATGACCACACTAAGACTTCTGTCTCTTACTTTCTGAACAGACTCATGATGGAATTTTGTGAAGCTGGAGACAACGTCATACTTTGGAGTGACGGTCCCAGCTCACAATTCAAAAATCGCTTCATGCTCGAGTACATGAAAATCCTGACCAACAAGTTTGATCTGTGGATTCTGAGATGGAATTTCTTTGCCACCTCTCATGGAAAAGGGGCCATTGATGGGGTTGGGGGCAGTTTAAAGCGAACGGTTCACACTTGTGTTAAGGCCCGTCAAGCAGTTGTTCAAAATGCCATGGACTTTGTCAATACCATCAAGTCGCATGAGTCTGCTGTTATTGTTCATCATGTACCAAGCACGGCGATCGATGACTTTTACCAATCATCAATCTCAGCCACTCTTGAGTCTGCTGCAAAAAAGCCAGGCATCAAATCGTCCCATTATTGGGAATGCCTTTCTACTGACCTCGACATCAAAATGGAGAGACTAACTCCAGTGTTGAGTGAATCAGAGACGTGGGAAATTCCTCCAATTCATCTTCCTGCATCTGAAACAGCTGGTCCGTCCAGATCAACTGGATCATTGGTCATGGGTGACTATGTCGTAGTGAAGTTTCTATCTGATTGCTGCTAGTTTTGACATTTTGACATTCGCTATGACATTTTCTTCTTTTGATAAATTTATCGTTGCTGCTTTGTGTTCCTACTAGTTTTCACTTTATCAGTAATATGCTTAGTATGGTAAACATGATATGTTATCGAAATCATTGTTGGTGTTTCCTTTGTTCTATTTGTGCTAATGTCTTGTTCTGTCATGTGAAAACTGAATAATGTTCCTGTATATAAATCTGAGTGCGCATGTGTGAAACGTCAATAAAGTTATCTGTGGACACAGGCTGGTGCTTTCACTTTCGACAGCTGCGATTATGTCGGAAGAGTCACTCGAGTTTACAGCACAGTTGACTTTGATGGCACGTTCATGCGGAAGAAAAGAGAAAACATCTTTTCGTTTCCCATGAATCCTGATAATTCTGCTTTTGGACTGGAGGATGTGGTAGCTCAACTCAATCGTCCATCGAAACTACGTCGTGGAGATGCTTATGACTTCACCTCATCACAGTATGACTTTTCTACAGTACGATGAAGGACTTTGATGAACATTTGATACTATTTGCAGAACAAGTTGCTGAAAACTGATGTTTTTTCAAAAGATACTTTTTTCTGGAAATTGTTCGTTTTGATTTCTAAGTTATGATGTTAAAGGGATATGAAAGGTCTAGAGAGGGTCGGCATATAAAGCACTGAGTAATTTAGACACAGTATTATCAATATTGAAGCAAAAAATAAGGAAAAAATATCAATTTAACACGATTTCCTGAGTTTGCATTTTCCGTGGTGTACGTGATGTGGTGTACGTTACCACGCATCGTTTTGCTTTTCGATATGTAAATCAATGGAGATAGCATGGAAAATAGCTGAATTTTCTGTGAGTTATTCTCGATACACTCAGGTACTAATCTGTGAAACTCACAGACACCTGTTTGACTTTGCAGACCAGGAATATTCATCTAAAGTTAGGACAGTGATAAAAGTCGATTTTATCCTGTGGTGTACGTTACCGACTTTGCAACGCTCCTGAGACAAGACTATGAAAGGGATTTTATTCACATTACTACCATAGAACAGTCTGAGGTTATTCTTTCATATGACGTTTTGTAATCCTTACTGTGATTTGTATTTGAAGAATTATACTAATAAATGTAGATAAAATGTGGTGTACGTTACTATATGGAATGACCCTGTTGTGAAAATAGCGTTGTGAGCAAAGCTTTTTAAATTGAATTTTGATTTTAAATGCAAGACAAGTACTGGTAACGCAAAACTTCATTTGACATTTAGTTGCTTTCCTGATCAGTCATATTCGTCGTCGTAATGCCGAGAACACCAAAGTCAAGGCCTGGATGTAGACGTTATGGAGCTGTTACAGACGAAGTTTTGAAGCAAGCTATTACGATGAGACAGGAAGGTATCAGTGAGCGAAAAGTTTGTTTAGACTTGAAGATTCCAAGAAGCACACTCCAGAACAAGATGAAGCAAGCCGACATCAATAGACCAGGCAGACCAACTGTTTTGACTCATGCTGAAGAATTGGCAATAGTAAACCATCTCATTGCAACCTCTGAGTGGGGGTTTCCTTTTGACTGCATGGATGTTTGCTATACTATGAAAGGCTTCCTTGATAAACAAGGCAAGACAGAAAAACGATTTGCCAACAACTTACCATCTAAGGAATGGTTCTATTCTTTTCTTAAGAGACACCACGAAAAGATCGCCGTTCGTTTCTGCCAAAATATCAGCAGAAACCGTGCTTCTGTGACTGCGGACTCAATAAGTGAATACTTCGAGAACCTATAAGAGACTCTTCGGGATGTTCCACCTCAGAACATCATTAATTATGATGAAACAAACCTGAGTGACGATCCGAGTAAGAAGAGAGCAGTTGCCAGGCGTGGAGCGAAGTATCCTGAACGTATTATGAACTCATCTAAATCTTAGACAAGCCTTATGTGTCCTGGAACCGCAGATGGACAGCTTCTGTCACCATACATTCTCTATAAGTCAGAGCATTTATGGGACACATGGACGGAGCGCGGTCCGAAAGGCGCATTCTACAATAGGTCGAGAAGTGGTTGGTTTGACCGCAATTGCTTTGAAGACTGTTTTTCAAAAGTTGCCTTGCCATACTGCCGGAAAACGCCTGTAAGGTGCGTATTGATTGGAGACAATTAGAGCTCCCACCTGTCAGAGTCCATCATTTCGCAGTGCCAGGAACACGACATTGCTTTTGTTTGTCTTCCACCTAATGCGACCCATCTCTGCCAGCCCCTGGATATTGCTTTCTTTGCTCCAATGAAGAAAGCTTGGCGAAGAATTCTTGCCGATTAAATTGCGAATGCTCCTCAGTTAACCGAGCCATCCCTGCATCTGATGCGTCTGACTCTGATGATGAGTTGCTCCCTTCCGTCTTTACGAGAACATCTCGTGGCTATAAACTTGGTTAGTTTCTTATATAATATACATTTTATACATGTATGCTACTCAGTTAAAATAATTTTTCCATTGAAATTATAATCTCTCGAGTAGAGAAATAAAAAAATAGTTTTGATTTTTTTCACATTGGTGTGGACAAGTAGGCCCTACATGTATAAAGATGTATAATGCAGAAAATGGCATAATTGCTTCAATAATTTGTTATATGATCAGGAGAATGAAAAAAATCTGTCCGTGTAATATAAACCCTAAAGAGACAATAAGAAAAAAAGAGGTACACACTTGATGGGGTAACTTTGGCCACCCACTAAGATGTCAAAATCCAACAAATTGGAATTTACAAATCACGAACTTTCAAAGCGAACTTAAAGCTTACCTCCTTCCCCTTGACTTCCAATTTTGAAATCTTTAAAAAATGTTCAGAGCTTTATGGAAACAAAGAAATATTTTGAAAAGTGGCCCAAAGTTACCCCATTTTACGGTAAACAGAATGCCTTCAAATTAGGGCTAGGGGCATATATTAGGAATGTGTACTGAATTGAAATAGCTTTGGGATTACTTAGGGCATCCAGTAAGGGCCACTTCACGAAAGTTGCGGAGCTCCACCTACGGGTTCGTGAAGGGGCCCGCTCGGAAATCGTCTAAAGGCCCCTTAAGAAATTTTTCACCGGGAATGTATCGATGATGGTGAAATTCTTGTAAAATTTAGCCCTTGTGACACTTTCTCGAGACTTCGTAATATGCTGGGTATTCATGTTATTACTATCTAGATCAGTGGTGGGCAACCAAGTTGATCGCGGGCCACCAACTTTAAAAGGCAGTACTGTTTCGTTGTCCTTTGAAACTTTAAATCAGCCGTCTATAATAATAACAGAATATTCTGTTCTTCCATTTAATTAATTAGCGTGATTGTGTGATTGCGTCTTCTAACTGTCCCCTTTGTTGCATCATTTGGCTCACTCACTTCTTCCGGTCGTAGTTTCAGTTCGTGGGCGCTATTGCGTGGCGCAATTGTGAATGGACAATTAGAATTGTGCACGCGCTTGTCCAATAATTGAGTTGCCCACCGCCAGTTCCCCAGCTCCCAACACGACAAGGATTCACAACGCCAACAAATTCGAATCGTAGCGGACCCAAGCTTTTTGTGTGTGATTGACAATTATTGTACATTTGATCCCGATTTGGTTCCTGCTAAAGGCGGTCTTCATAGCTAAACGTCAAAGATACGAATTGTTGTTTTATAATTTCCCGATTCACTGGATTGAGTGAATCAAGTACAGTATTTTCTGGTTAATTCGCCACCTGCTTAATTCGCCATTTCGCTTAATTCGTCATATCTTGTATTCCCCAAATAAAACCTATATATTGCACATTGTAAAAGATACGGATAATTCGTACCCTATAATTCGTAATTCGCCACTTTTCCATCTCCCACGCGCACATTTCCATACAATATTGTATGCTTAATTCGTCAAGCAACTGACAGTTAATACAGACGCGCGGATAACGGTAGAATTGTATGAAAGCGCCTTCAGTAAGTGTCAATAATTATTGGGTGTGTCAACGCGCGCGCGTAAACTCCTACCATTTGTTAACAATGGAGTTGCTTCTCCTTATCATTCATTCCTCTACGCTTCATATAGCTGAATCATTTTGCTTGTTATGCTATGAATTTCACGTCAGCAATCATGAAGAGAACATCGTATACTTCAAATTCGCTGGAGGTCAAATACAAAGCCATCAAAAAAGCTGATACTCATTCTAAGAAAGATGTCGCTGCCGAATTCAACATCCCTCGAAGCACTCTCAACAGCTGGCTGAAAGATCGGGAAAATATTTTTAATGCTTACCACAACTCTAGTTTCAATACGGACAGAAAACGACTTCGTCTATCAAACTTTGACGAACTGGACAAATGTTTACTCATTTGGTTCAAGCAACTACGTTCGAAAAATATCCCTATTTCTGCGTCAATCCTCATTGAAAAAGCCAACAAATTTGCAGCATCGCTTAAACTCAATGATTTTAAATGCTCCGCTAGCTGGATTGAACGCTTCAAACGTCGTCACAATATTGTACTGAAGACAAATTCGGGAGAAGCCAATTCCTGCCCCTCATAACTAATCGACGATTTTAAAGCAACAGTACTGCCAACACTCCTTGAAGATCATGCCCCGAAAGACATATACAACGCCGATGAAACCGGTTTGTTTTGGCAAATGTTACCAAACAAGACTCTCGATTTCAAGGGAACAAACAACAAGGGCATCAAGCAAAATAAAGCCAGGATCACGATACTAGTCTGCGCAAATATGGATGGCTCGGACAAGCGCCCCTTGCTTACAATCGGCAAATCCAAAGCTCCACGTTGTTTTAAAGGGATAAAAAAACTACCAACTGTCTACTTAAACAACAAGAAGGCGTGGATGGTCAGTGATATTTTCGAGCGCTTCGTGAAAGAATTTGATAAGGAGATGACCAAGAAGAATCGCAAAGTGGCCCTTTTCGTGGATAATTGCACTGCCCATCCCCACATTGACAATCTTCAATCGATACGTCTTGTTTTCCTACCGCCCAACATAACGGCGAAACTTCAGCCAATGGATGCAGGCGTCATCAAATCGTTCAAGGCTCACTTCAAACGATTGATGATGACACACCTCATCTCAGCGGTAGATGCCGATACACAATTTAACCCAAACCTCTTGTTGGCTTTACGCCTGTGCAAGGAAGCATGGTCATTCGTCACTGCAGCCACAATCAACAACTGCTACAGACACTGCGGATTCGGTGAAGTCGTGGCGGTTGAGCAATTAGATGACGCTGGTTCTTCGCAATGTAGAGTCACTTTTGACAAACTGAGCAGCATGATCTCTCTACAGACTGATTTCGACGCCTATCTAAACTACGATGACGACATCCCAACTCACGCTGATATGGATGAAGAAGATATCATCGAGCATGTTACCGGTGGTGCAGAGGAAGAGACTGCTGACACAGAATTGGAAGACGAGGGACAGGTGAAGGAGGTAAGTCACAGAGAGGCTTATGAGGCCATTGAATTACTAAATTTATACATCGCTCAAAATTCAATCGATATCGATTTGAACAATCTTTCCAGAGCTGTTTTTGAGCGTTCTGTAAATACCAAAGTTCAAAAAAAAGTTGACGATTACTTTTCCAAATTGTAAAGAGTGATGTACTCAGACATTTTTGCTATCAATATTTTACATGTACTTCTCTTGTATATTATTGTGTTTTGCTTGCCTTATTAGACCTTGACTGGAAATGCCACTTGTTTTATTTTGCTGAGAGGATGGGAGGTGTGGTCGGGTAGGGAATACTTGATACTATGAGACTACATGTAAATACTGTTAATTCGCCAGTATGCTTAATTCGCCACTTTTACTTTACCCCCGAGGGGTGACGAATTATCCGGAAAATACTGTACTATGTCTAAAACTACTATATTCTGTACTTTTAATCATGCACAAGG
Organism: Prostheceraeus crozeri; assembly: GCA_907163375.1. NCBI lineage: Eukaryota > Metazoa > Platyhelminthes > Polycladida > Euryleptidae > Prostheceraeus > Prostheceraeus crozeri. The sequence goes on along the minus strand of CAJQUW010016879.1, from coordinate 966,116 downwards.
ACTGCTGTAGGCTACTGGACATGGTAGTTATCGTATGTCGCTTTATGGCTTAATTGTACATATAGATTGTTGTGAGTCTTCACTCTTACAAGTCTTCAGTTAGACATGATAGTTTTCGTTCATTGACGGCAGGCAAATCTATTGATTCGAGTGAGATCAGCGTTACGCCAGCTCTCGACATCAGGGTGACGTCAGTATAATGAAGCTCATCGTGATCCCTCATAAACAATAGTTGTTGAAGAGTCAGCGACACGATAGCTTTTTACGCGAGTCAGTCGGCAACCCGCTACGAGTGAGGAAAAGGCGGATCAGAGGACAAACAATCGCGGCAAGGGTGGCCGAGCAGAAGACAATCGATCAGCGTCCTGCTTGTAGAAGCACAGAGGCAAATCAAGTGCGAAAAAGGCGCTGAAGTGTGGTGACAGCGACCTATCAATTCCCGAGACTGTGCTGCTGCTGATCTCTTGGTGTTGATGATCTCCTGAACTTATAACATTGTGTTGACGTGAACGCTGAAAAGGTTCTTTTAAGGACCATCACCTGCTCTTCATATTCATTTGAAACTCACATTAAACAATAAAGTTGTTTAATCATTTTCCATCTTTTATTTGGGTAATACGGAAGCGTAGCGTAACAAGATGTGCACAGCAGCATCGTACACAGCTAATTTGTTTATTATCAAGAAATTACATTTTTTTATTATAAAGGATGAAATGAGAACATAAAAAAGTCAATAAAACACAAGAAAGTTGTGACAATAAAATAATCATGTTACACACGCTTCATTTATCGCAAATTACTTGCATTGTTGTTGACCAAACCATGACGGTTGATTTAGAAGAAAATATACTGTGCTTATTTACTTGTTATCGGACTCTTTAGCCATTAAAGATGATGCCTCAATGTGTTTTCCATCTCAATCTTCGATTTGACTGAATAAATGTATTATTTCTTATTCGTTTCTATTTTTTAGATGTGACCTATGAGTTGAAAACCATTTGGCAATCTCGCGACTCTTCCCAAACTCGGTACTGCTCAACTTCCCAGCCTGTCAAATATCGTTTATCGCGGCAGGATGCAATGTGTCCATCTCACCTGGGTACAATATCTCCCAAACATCGCTTGTCACAGCAGGAATTTCGGAATTTCAAATCTCGTGCATCAAAGGAGGACATTCAGATACCTCAGATTGATCATGTTCAGCATTTTGCTAAACGAAATGGCAGAGAAGCAAATATCGATAGAAAGCAAGGTAGATCAACTTCTCCGTGATCGGTCGAAGTTATCGTCTGGCATTCTGGAAGAGACTTTCCTTGAGGACTCCGGTAAGCCGCATACTATGGCGATAGAAAAGATGTCAAGTCCTAAACCTGAGATACGCCTTCAAGTTAACCCATTAACGCCCATACGCAGGATTTCCTGCGTACAGAGAAAATGTAGTCCAGTTACTATAATTTATTTCTAAATGTAGTTTTTTCTAGTTGGTGTTGTTGCGATGTCAGTTGGAAGCAATTATATACATCACCTTGTAGATTTCACGATTGTTGTTGATTACATACATCTATTTCAATCCATGCATCCATGAGGAAAAATATATAGCGCTATAAAACTTTCTATAGAGCACAGTAGTCATCCAATTTGTACATAAACTTTACATCGATGATTTGTTTGTATGTCCCTTATACGAATAAATTACCTTGCGCATAACTTACAACCATGGTATTGACACAGGACTAAGTTTAGTACCAAAGCAGCATTTCCTGCGTGTGGGCAGATACGTGCAGCATACGTGCTCAATTGATGAGAAATGATTCTGAAAAGATAACTTGAGCATAAATAAGATTCCATCATGGATATTTTCTGCATAGTCTCGGTCATGGAGTAGTGATAACCCTACGCTGATTTGTGAATAAAATTTTTTGTTTTAGTGACAACGAATTTGAATTCATGATATCGAATTTGAACACGTGATATCGATTCATGCGGCAATATTTTGCAATTCGACATGGTATCAAGGCGGAAGAAGAAGTAAGTAAAATTGGTGATGCATTCAAATACATGTAATGCTACTATACATTTTTAGCAATGGGTCGAAACTCACGGTTGGCCATGCATACTTTTCTAGGGCTCTCTACACATGAACAATGTGTTGAGCATTCTTGCATAGTGTAAACTTACTTGGCTATACAATATTCATAATTTCAAACACACATCAGCCTATCTCAAGCAGGCATGTACGATGCAAGGGCCCCGCCTACTTCTATTCTGCACTTCGCTTTGTTCTTCAAAATATCAAGCAAAGTAAAATCTGTAACAAATTTGAATATTCGTTCCAATACTCTCTTTGCAATTTTTTATCACAATTCGCAATTTTGTTGTGTTGTTTACCATTTGATGCCATCGTGTGTTCTGTCAAACATCGTTTTCGTATTTGCAATAGAGACGCGCGCAAAAAGTTTTCGCAAGAAGAATGCACAAAGCGAAATTAAACTAATTGCCCTGGTACACTGAGGCAGACGACGTAGCCTCCAAGCTACATAAGCTTACGCTGATATAGCTATTTGCGAAACGTATTTATTATGAAAGTCCACGCTACTGCAAACTGGCAAGTAATATGATGCCCTCTTCATTCCAGGCTTACAGTGGATGGAGCGATCGAGTTTTTGACAGCGGATATTGAGAATGAAAACATCGAAGACGTTCGGATAACAATGGTTCCACCAATTGAAAATCCACAAACTCTGTCCGACCAAGATTCTGACAATGACGATGATTTCGAATCTCAGCTGAGCCACCTTCCAGGACGTCTATTGAGATCAGAATGCTCTGTCCAAGTGACCACCTCTGATGGCAAATGTGATGACGATCAGAATGCAGATGATATTCAAGATGACGATGATCCCGATGTGGTTGACGATGTTGCAACTTCTAGTCGCAACCCTACTTCTGAGAAGGTCCCAAGGAGGAAGCATGACAGAAAATGGTCCCAAGTGCAGAAGCATACTATATTCTCGCCTGCTTTTACCACTAGCGTCGAAGCAGAGGATCTTACTGAGTATCATGCGATTAGATCAGGAATAAACAGTCCAGTTGATGCCTTCAACGCGTAGGTCACGGATGATTTCTATAAATTGGTAATCCAGGAAAGCAACTTACACGCAACACAGAACCATCGACAGCTTAGCTTGGATTCTGATGAACTCCATATTTTTCTAGGTACATGTCTATTATCTGGCTACCATAGGCTTCCAGATAGACGAATGCATTGGTCTGAAGACATGGATGTACACTGTAATCTCATTTCTCAAGCGATCTCTCGAAATCGATTTGATGAGATAATGAAAAATCTGCACTTCGCCAATAACATGCAGATAGATGATGACCCTCTCTATAAAGTTCGTCCGATATTTGACATCCTCAATTCCCGCTCAAAAATTGCTCCTATCGACACGAATGTTTCGATTGACGAGACCATGATCGAGTATTTTGGTCATCATGGATGCAAACAGCGAATACAAGGAACGCCGATTCGGTCAGGATATAAAGCATGGAATCTGGCTACTTCAAGTGGTCGTCTAATCCATACCAAACTATATTGTGGCAAGAAGACAAAACTCGATGATTACGGCCTTGGCCATGGAGGAAAAGTTGTCATCGGCCTACTCCAGAAATCTCAAGTTCGGTCCGGAGTCAAAGTGCACTTTGACAACTATTTCACGACCTTTTCACTAATTGAGAGGCTGGCGGAAATGGGCGTTGGCGCAATTGGAACAATTCAAGACAAATATCTAGGAAATGCGCCTGTTCCAGATAAAAAGGCCTTCGCAAAAACCGACAGAGGTGAATACCTTTCCTGCAAAACAAAGGATATGCTCCTGGTGCGATGGAATGATAACCGACCAGTCACTACTGTGACTAACTATGTTCCTTTACACCCAGTGACCAAAGTGAGGCGATACTCATCTGTACATCGTCGAGCTGTCCATGTTGAAATGCCCGGTCCACAACAAGCTTACAATCAATACATGGGCGGTGTTGATCTTTTCGATCAAAGTTTCAATAACTACAAAGTTCGCATTCGGTCAAAAAAGTGGTGGTGGCCTTTCAGGGATATATAGAGGTAGGGGATTGATAACTACATCTGCTGTTAGCACTGACCTTACCAAGTGTAGGGTTAAAATTCTGGTGTGCTGTAATTTGGGAATCAAATAGATTTCGTCACTATGTACCGTAGTCTTTACAATGTGTACTTCGTGTGTGCGTGCGTGGCGATGTCTGTCTTAGATCAGCGGGGACACACAGCCTCAATAACCGCGTGCGCACATCAACCATCGATCGATCGAATGCTGATTGTATTACTTCGGTGAGACATTGCTTCAGTCACACACAGCTGCAGTCAATATCATTTCCGCTCACAACTTCAGTGCAATATCACTAGCATTCGTCGTTCTTCGATGGTGTACACGTGTTGTGTCCCGAAGTGCCGTAGCGGCTACAAACCGCTAAAGAATGAAGATTCTCCACAGTCTCCGGTGTCCTTCTTCAGATTCCCAACTGATGAACAACAGCGTGATCTTTGGCTTAAACAAATACCAAGACAAAATCTAATAGTGACCAACTCAACAAGAGTGTGCTCAAAGCATTTTTACGCCGAGGATATAACATTTACGTCGCTAGATAAACGGAGAGATACAAAAGATTTGCGAACACCTAGAGTACGACCCGGTGCAGTTCCTCGAATTTTCCCTGCTTTACCTCTGTATCTATCAAAACCACCCGAAACCACCAGACCAACCCATTCATCGACGTCATCAGTACGACTTCTACTTGACAATTCACGCATTGAAGAATTAAATAACGATCTTTTGACGGAGAGTAGCGTTGAAACATACGATGAATTTTGTGATAAAATTTCCGAAGTTTCGTTGCCATCTGAATTCGTATTAATCAGAAAATCTCCGACTGTTGTTTTTGCTTATATACCGATACCAATAACTGACGACCAGTCAAACTTTCGACCTCGAATTTTATCTTCGGTCTCTGTGAACCAAACGATGGAGGTTAGTGCATTTATTGATAACTCGCCCATTGCAGGAAAAACATTTGCTCACATAATTGATAATAATAGAATTCGATCTTTGGATCAAATTTCAAATGTGCTTGCATTGTGCAAATCTCTGGTCAATAATGAAGTCTCACATGAGACCGCAATGAATATGTTTTTACTTTCCTTGCAATATTCCATCGATCGACTTGAAACACTTCTCTTGGAGTCTGAAGATATGGACTCAGAAACGTCGAAGTTGCTTCATATTGTTCAATTCTTTAGTGAGCAGATAAGATTGTCTCAAGTAAATCCCAATGCCCGTCGATATTCGTCTAACATGATAACCCTGTCATTCATGTGGAAAATGACTAGTACTTCCTTGTACAAAAGATTATCGGATTTTTTTGTGCTCCCATCAATGAGCAGAATTCGCCAGCTATCAAAAGCCGCATCAGTAGAACTAGGAGAAATCGACATTGATTTTATTAGGGCTACGTGTGCCTCTTTGAATGAAAGAGAAAAGATGATGACTCTACTAATCGACGAAGTGTATACTGCTAATAGAATAGAATATGAAAATGGGAGATACATCGGTCTTACAGAAACTGGTGAACGAGCAAAAACAGTGTTGACTTTTATGGTGCAATCAATTCTCACTAAATATAAGGAAGTGGTCTGTCTGATCCCGATTACAACTTTAACGACACAACAGCTGCGTTATTGGTTCGAAAAGGTTATGAAGAAACTTCATGAACTTCTATTCATAGTTGCAGTTTCTGTTGACAATCATGTCGTGAACAGGTGAGATGATTATTATTTACATTACATTATACCGATTATATATATTGACAAGAATATTATTACATTATTTTACACTACACTACATACAAGGTATTATGATGCATCTCTAAATTGTACGATACATATAACTCTTTATATATAAATAACTCTTTACTATAAATAACTCCTAAGGGACAAATCAAATTTTTTGTGCATTGCATTCATATCATCTCTTAAACGAAGTATAAGAGACAATACTATTCGCTGCCAATATATATATATATATATATATATATATATATATATATATATATATACATATTTGATACACGGTATATTGACATAAAATGAATGCTCCGTAGGACTGCTTGATTATGATATAATGATAATTTACCTTACCTTAATTGATGTATTGAGAGATTATTCAATACGTTTTACTGTAATTTTATATAAGCCTAACTAATAACAAAGCATGCATTATGGTTGCAAATGAAGAAATACTTTTTCCTTATGATTACAATTTGTTTTTAGATCGCTCTTTATTGAGCTTTGTGGAGGAACCATCAAGCCATACATTGAGCATCCGTTCAGAGATAATGAGAAGTTGTTTTTGTTATTTGACTTTACCCATAACTTTAAAAATTTATTTAACAACTGGATCAACAAAAGTAAAATGGAACCTCCCGCTTCAAACTTTCCGGAACTCTTTGGAGGGGAATGTACAGCTTACTTCAAACATTTGAGGCAGTTACATGCTCATGAGGAGAATAAACCTTTGAAGGTAGCCTATTCCCTTAAACGCAAATCACTGAATCCTCACAGCATAGCAAGGACATCTCCACAACATGCCTTAAGTAAGTTATTGAAAATATTCATAAAATATTATTGATTAATAAATTTCAAGTCTTAAATTAATTGATCGATGAAAATTGATTTGATATATATATATATATATATATATATATATATATATATATATATATATGATATATATACATCATGCAATTATTTACAATCCCTGACTACGAGACATACCTACAAGTTAGCATAGATTCCATTTCATTATTATGCAAATATCATATCAATTTTTTGATTTACAATTCAACACATATTATATGAGTGATTGGATTTTCCACTTTCATGCGCTTCAACTATCAACTGAACTCCTTACTTTCATTTAGTGCAATACCGGTACTCAATATACAATTTATAGCAATTTTTTTATGATTATAACATGGAGCATGGACTGTATGTAACATGTAGGCTACAACACATATGATTACATTTCCTAATGCAAAACATTTCTTTTTTAGGCATATTCAGTGAGTCCACTGCCAGAGGACTATTCTTCTATGCAAATACTGTTAACCAGGACTGGAGTCAAACTGCAAAGTATATTGATTTCATCACTACAGTGTGGAAAATCAAGTCAGTGAAATCCCCAACAAAAGGTAGGCAAAATGTGTTTATGAAAACCAAAATCAGGAACTGAACTCCTTGTTGCAGATATGTATGAAAAAGCGACACTCAAATTAAGTTACGATGTGTATTGAAAAAGTAAATAAAAATAAATCTACAGGACGTTTCGGACGTCAGCTGCGTCCGAAACGTCCTGTAGATTTATTTTTATTTACTTTTTCAATACACATCGTAACTTAATTTGAGTGTGGCTTTTTCATACATAAAATGTGTTCATAATAACATAGGGTGGGTCGGATTAAGTCGGACCCCATTTCAACTTTAAGCTTAAATTATCCAATAAACTTTGTCTGCTCTTGAAAATCTGTTTCTCATCTAACTTCGCAAATGATCATCAGAGAAGAGAAAACCAGTAAACATTATTTTGAAACTTACCGGTAGTTATTTTTTATGTTATTATGTTTTTGAAAAAGCTGTTCATAATTTTGATCAATATGCATACTCTTGCCAAATCACTTAGATAAGATTCACAATATACGCGTAACATAAATATGGCTACTATATCTGGACTGAAATGCCATCTATCTACATGTAAGTTTGTTCGTTGAATACAGCTAATTTTTTCGCGATTAAATTACCTTTGTTTCACAGTTTACAGGCAAACAGTGAACATGTAGGAAAATGCCTATACATGTGCATATGCTAGCTAACAGAAACATTTAACTCCTATCATTCAATAGACTACTTCATTCCCAGCTCTTTGTGTATTCACAAATGCAAAATGTCCTTTGTTTAAATATATACCTGTACTTCTACAGTTACATCAATTGCATTTCAGGTGCTCGAAAGCTTAATGATCATTGCAAACCAATTCGATCGAGACAGGATGTCCCGGTATTGTTTCTGAAGCAAGCAATACAAGTCTTCAAAACCTGGAAATCATCTAAAATGACTGGTTTAACCTCAGAGACATTTCTTGCCTGCATACAATCGATGACAGCAATGGAATTACTAGCATATCATTTATTGGAGCATCACGATTTTGATTACGTCTTAACTGGAAAATTTTCCTCGGACCCAATTGAAGGTAGGTTCGGTTGGTACCGTCAGCTTAATGGCGGAAACTTCTACATGTCCATCAAGCAACTCCTACAAGCAGAAAAGAAAATTCGAGTTTTGACAGAAAAACATGATCTTCCAAGCATCTCATCTAGATGACCGATCATCTTTGAGTGTTGATGATTACGCTACACTATCGAATGATCTTTGTTCAGATTTTATTGATGAAATGAAAACTTTATCCTTGGATGACGTTTCGGTGAATGATGCAAACATCTCCTTTTTTGTTGCCGGATATATAGGCAGAAGCATTAGTCGCCGGAGACATTGTGATAATTGCAAATTACTGTTAGTCTTACAAGACGAAGAATCCTGCAATTTACCAGAAAGTATTGAGCAATTATTCGAGATGGCTGACCGAGGTGGCTTATGCAAGCCGACGGATTTCTGTTTCACTGTCACATCGTTCGCAGTGATGTGCTATGAATTTTTGATTAGTCATGAAAGTATTCGCATGAAGTTTTTATCGTCTTTATACCCGCGTAAACTATTTCTGTGTATTTTATCTCAGATTGTTTCGTCTGATACATCAGAAATGAATTCATTGATTCAACAGAAATGTACCTCCGGGCACCTATGTTTCGAACCGATTGTAATATGCGCATTCAACTGTTTTGCAAAAAACGAGTTAAAACGAATGAATACTGAAAAAGAACCTGAAAAAAATGAGCGAAAGCTCAGAAAAATTACTGGTTCATATTAAAATAAGCTGATATTTTTTGTCAAAATTAAGATTATTTCAATAAAACGAGCTTTCGATTGTATTTGGCAGTTCTCACTTCAAAATGTAGATATACATAAACACAAATTTAAGCTTTCATTATAGTTTTGAAAATATTTAATTTTAACCCTACACTTGGTAAGAGCGTAAAGGAGTTATCAATCCCCTACCTCTATATATCCCTGGTGGCCTTTGTTTGTTTACTTTCTCAACGCTTCAGCGATAAATGCATGGAGACTGTATATATATCTGAAAGGCCTTTGCTTGAATTCCTACGCTCAGTTTCCTCCCAACTGATTCGTTGCCACGGAACAACACATAGAAGAGGGCGCAGTTCCATCATTTCATCTGCTGCCGATGTTGTCAGGCGTGATGGCCGTGATCACTGGCCGATCGACTCAAATATACTCAATGGTGTCTGCCCAATTTGCAGAAGAAGGACCAAGATAAGATGTGAAAAATGTGATACTGCCCTGCACATTTCGTGTTTTAAAATTTACCATCGTCGATAGTGACATGATTAACAGAAATTTGACTGTTATGATTTGGTTCAGTGCATAGTTTCATGAAATATTGCATATTGCCTATACGTTGTGCCCACTGTGCATGTATACACACACACACACACACACACAATATACTGTGTATGCACTTGAATAAGATGTGTTTTCTGCCTCCTTGTTTCCTGGGATATCATACACATACTACACTAGCAGTTTGCTTTTATACTCGTAAGTTCCCTTATATGAACTAATCATTTTGCGTATCTGCCCACACGCAGGAAATCCTGCGTGTCGATACCGACGAAACTAAAAATGCTATCATATTGAAACTTTAACATCACTTTAGCATAGTCCTTAAAGTAGATTTCTGAGATTTTCAACACAATATGACGAGTAAAAAAATTTGGGCGTTAATGGGTTAATAAGATTTGTTGCTTACAAGATTTGGGTTTTCCAGTGACTTCATCTGTCGACGTGGTGAGTTGATGTTGAAAATTCTCGTTTTATAAAAGTGAAGTGACGCGTTACTAGTGTCATCAATTTCGAAAGACAGGATGTGATCATTGTAAGTAGTACAGGGATGGTCCGCAACTTCAGGGCTTGTGTCACATTTTGTCACATTTCGGAAATGACAAATTGTCACATTTTGTCACATACCAAAATTCAATTTTGACATGTGAAAATACGTACATCCTAGGCGCGCAATGCAGTTCCACAGCGCAAGCCTATTCCTTTATTTCTTCATCTCTGGTATTTGGTACCTGGAGCTTAAAATATAGACATCGATCGACTCATTCTACGGTCTAAATGCTACAGCGACGGAAAAGCTCTTTTCACTTAACCTCTGTACTGAATTTCATATCATTAAGATTAGTACCTGCGTATTGTGTACATCAAAGGTAGTACACAATCCCATCCCAACTAGTGTACATGATCAAAAGGCTGATATCAACAGTAGAGTAATTCACAACGTATCTATATTTACAAAAATTGGAATAACAACAATATGGTACGCCTATACCCAAGGCCTATTTTCATTTATCTACATATTCATAAAAATCATAGATACATTCTCAAAGAACATTCAACAAAATAAGGTCATCTCATTTATCTGTAAGGGTCCATCTTATCTGAAATATGTCAAAGTTTGAAGAAATTAATTCATAATGTCATCAGATGTAAGTAGACCCGGCCCAATGTCGACAAATACTCAGTAGAATTTCATTTTGTCACATTTCGTCAGGTTTTTTCGAGATTCCTAAATTGTCACATTTTGTCACATCGGACCATCCCTGGTAGTATATAATTAATGACACATCATGCTGCCTCCGTGGAGAGTACATTATGTGGCACTATGGTATGTAGGTTGAAATAAGAAATCGCAATGATTTTTTGAATCTCAATTTCCAGATGAGTGGACAATAACTTGAAAACCAAAGATTTTCAATGAATGAATTTATTATTAGTTATTTACATTCGGTGACGACCTAAACGGAGCAGACGGAGGCTGTGTGTGATGTATACTCGTAATTTCTACAAATTTGTAATTTCTATGATATTTATGAGCCCTTCTTAATTCTTTCTGTTCTTTGTCATTAGCAGTCAAACTGTAAAATGTCAATCAAACCTTAAGTGTACTTACGATTAGAAGTCTTTTCATCATAGACTACTTAATTTTATTTTTAGCTAAAGGAGAGACACAACATGCTTCAAGGCGATGATGTACACAGCATCCGACGTCGAAATGCCTTAGCCAATGCCTTAACATCAATGATACCGGATGAAACCAGAAGAACTGTGAGTAGCTCAGTAAGATCGTGTCTGTATGCTATGGCGCCATCAGCAATATGGCAGTTTTACTCAGGTCATGGGATGGCGGGTTCGAACAAACTTAGCTTCACTGACACTGCCATATTTGACAAAAGCAGTGATTCTTGCGGTCAACGAAGTGACGAAAGCGGACCAGCCAACAGTAAAAAGACACATCTCCGAAGTTCTGAAGACGATGCACACAAGGAAATCTGCTGCAGAATATCGCAAAAACCACCCCACCACAGTTAGCCAAATTATGGGCTCTGAAGATAACAGTGCAATTTTTTCAAAGAAAAGACGTAGTGACATGCTTCAATCTGACAGCCTAGATTCTGATGCATCTGATTAGCCTACCATTGATGTTATATGGCTATCGTAATTCCAGTTTCACCATAAGTTGAAATCAGCGGCTATTCAGTGAAGCAGCGATGCAATCATGAAAATATTTTAGGAAAGTAGTAGGCCCTATACTCTTAGGCATACTCGTATCTCGATCTTTTATGTTCAATGTAATTTTTTGTGATTTTCTTGTTACTTCTTACATTTCGCCATTATGTGCACATCCTACATGTCGGCAAGAGTGTTTCAGGTATCTGCGGAAAATATTCTTAATCGTAATAATTTGTTAGAAACCATTAGATCAAAATAAATGCGTAATTTTTGTTATGATATGATTATATGAACGATTTGTGTCCCACGAGATTTTGTTTTCCTCAATATATGCTGATCAGTTTCCTGTTATCGTTTTCTGGTTCTTGTTTTAGTTCTTGTAACACCTGGGCATAAAGAATTCTTTAAGGAAACGTTCGCTGCTCGAACGTTTGATTTTTGAATGTTCGAGAACATACCACAAACGATCGTAGATAGTAGCCGTTTGAACGTTCTGCTTAGGTTCGTCTGCAGTTCGCTAAAGTACGAAAAGCGCGTTTAATTAACGTACAATAAACGTTCTTGTTCTGGCTGGGTTCTAATTCCGCTCTTAATTCTTTAATGATTCCTGAGACATGACACCCTTTTTCGATAAAACTACCATAACGTAGTTTACCGTAAACTTAATTCTATTTCGAAATGTTTCTTTTTAATAGCATGACGACGTTGTCTTTATTTCTTTGCTTTTATAACAGATCGATTATTGACCAGTTTGTGTTTTTCAAACTTCCTCTTTTACTGACTTTTGATTTTTGGTTCACTTAACCTAGTTATTGACCATGTCGATCCTACTTCATTTTGCAACAGGATTATTTTAAGGGTACAATTTTTGCATTACTGTTCCCTTAAAGGAAAATCATTTGTGTAAAAATTCAACAACTACATGTAGACTAAAGGAAACATAACCTTAATAAAATGTTAAGATGAAATATTAAAAAAAGAGTATGTAATTAGTTCTCCACAACACTCGAGCATTGCATTGTGCGCTATTTTGAAATTTCGATGCTTCTTATATTCGCCTTTTACCGTTTGCTGCTTTGAGATTCGCTGTCATAACACTAAGCAACCAATTCTTCATCAAGTAAAATCAAACCTAAGCTTACATTACATCATGTATACAAGCAGACCCTTTCAAAATACTATTGCTATTGCAATATATTGCAATTCTAGTATTGCAATATATTTATTGAACCCATTTCGTGGCGCCAATACTATTGCAATATATATTGTAAATTTGCAATAGGGTAAAATGGTGTAATACCGTACACTTGGGTAATACCGAACACCCAATATCTAACAAAGTATGCTATCCAGCCCATTTCTGTACGACGCAATTTGATTGTACAATCAAAACCGAATCATGTTTCTCCATTTCCCGACTACACCAACTGCGTTAGTTGTCAAACTCACACGCGCTTCATTTTGTCTACGGGCGATATATGAGGAGGTCAACTACGGTGAGTGTTGATGCATTGGTTTATTAGTCTAAGTGCGTCGAATTACCGTTCTGCGGTCCATGGCATCATGTACTTACAATATAGAACTTTCCCATAAAAGTATGTTGGACAGTTTCGTGCAAAAATAACTTTAAAGTAGAGTAGCCAGTTGGGGCAATGGCGTACGTATTATGAGGTAATATCGAACAGTTGCGCGTTGAATGTACGGCATTACCCCCGGGTATTGTTTGAATACTATAGCCTATATCTGCTATTCCTGTTCATGCATTGATAATTTTGCCCATATTGTTGTTGCCAGTCCTGTTGTAAAAAATAATGTGTACATCCTACTCCTACATTCTAAATATTAGGTTTAAGCTTCAAAATCTAAATAGTATAATTATCTACAGTTTTATGAAGTATACATGCATTTAGCACATATATATGTTATTTAAGGTTCCACATTTCAAGCCTTAGGTCCATTATCTTTGTTTAGGCCTACATGCCTGTTGACATGCCTGGCTGTTTCAATTTCTAAGTCAGTTCTCCTTTATCTAATTTTGGATTGCTACCTATGCCTCGAAAATATTTCAGAAAGACAAACAGGGGGAGTGGAGTCCCGAGGACCTTAAACACGCGATGCAGGCAGTCATTGATGGAACCTTGAGTAAAAGAAAGGCGAGTCAAGTCTACGGAATACCTCTTACCACACTGTGTGATCGAATAAGACAAGGAATCAAGACAAAAGCAAGACTTGGAAGAAAATGTGTATTGGACCCGGAGATGGAACAAGGATTGGTCAAGAGAATCAAGCAGCTCGGTCATCTACATGTATTTTATGGAGTTACCGCACAACGAGCGAAGTAAGTGAAATCGATAATCTCTTCGCCTACTTAAAAGAATCAAACCTCACAAAAATCAGAGACAAAAATGTCTTTAGACGCAATTGGCAAAAATGTAACAAGTTTTATGTTAAGCCTACCCAGGTCCCATTAGGCGTTCAGGCTTAGGGATGAATATTTCACTGATGTAATTGGGTTACTGTAATTGGCGTACTTGCACATTTTCTAAAAAATCATCTTGTTATTATCGTGTTGAGGTATAAAGAGCCTCAATTCTGTGTTCGTGTTGCTGTAGAAAATTTGATCCCGTGTTAAGGACAATTGTCCAAGATATGTATCTATTAACAGGCACGAGACAGTCCAACACATCATTTGAAAAAGGCATAAAATTGGTTAGGAGTTTAAGGAAAACAAATTTAGGGGTTTTCTTTCTTTGCAGATCAGCTGCCTACGATTTCGCAACGGAAAATGGACTGAATCACAAGTTCAATAGAGAAAAGAGAATGGCTGGATATGACTGGTTTGTAGGCTTCCTTCGTAGCCACCCTGACATCTCTTTACGCACGCCACGCTCTACCGTGGAGGAGCCCGGCGCCATCTCATCCAATCGCGAGGTCTCCTCCAGTAAAGAATTTGCTAACTTCTTTACTGTTCAGAAAACTGTGGGTAAGCCAAGTCAGCAAAATGGAAATAGAAAACGTTTTAAGTCTATGATTCTGAATTCGACTGAGCAATCCAAGAAGAGCAAATCTGCAAATATTTCCGATCAGTCAAGTCAGGAAGTTGATCATGCCAACCAGGATGAACCTCAGACGTCAAGAACACTGAACACGCGATGTTGTGTCTGTGGAAGTAACTGGAGAAATACCAATTCAGAGTGGTTTCAATGTGTTCGTTGCAGCAACTGGGCATGTGAAGATTGCTTCGGCACAAGCTCTTGTGTGTCTTGCATGTAGACATTTTATTCTTTTACGCACGTAGTTAATGATAGTTTTTATACGCAAAACTTTTTTAGTCGCATTTTATTCAAATACACGCAGTGGACACTATTTGTCTAATTTTGCTAAGCATTCTTAGATACGTTTTAGTAATATAACGCAACTCTTATATAACAAATCGTTTTTCATTTTATCGTAGTTTGGGAAGTTGTACGTTATACTGTACAGCTCCATGGGACACAACAAACTAACAGTATTGTTAGCAACAATACCTTTATTTGAAGTAGACCTAACAATAGTCTGTCTCTTAGATGTTCTCGTGATGCCTATAATTTTGCATTTTTGTAGCAGTATATGAAAGAGGAAATGAAAATCGTTTCTATTTCATACATGTACGAGTTGATTACATGCATAACAAGAATAATAATAGGCATATCTCTACTGGAAAACATGTAGGCCTAAGTTTATGTTAATGAGATAGGAAATAAAGGAAGATAGGCCTAAATAAATCTACGTGCCGTAATACCCCCCAACAAGTGACAATGTACGGTATTACCCCAACTACGGGGGTAATACCGGTGTTTTTGATAAAAAAGAAGCGACATCCTAAGAAGAATTAATGGCTTTCTTGCAAGTTTAAATAGTCGGATCCTTTACTTTAGGTTCATAACTCGTCATAGACGCTTTGTATGATCAACTGGAGATATTTTTGCGAATGATAACTTTTCTCGCGCTTAGGGATAGGCTATAAAAGATTTTTCTTTTATAAATTAAGATTTTACAAGACGTGAAAATATAAGGATCATTACAAATTCTTACACTAAATGAATAATTCGTTACGCAATAGATTTCCCCACCAAAATGACACTAAAACAATTTTTTATTTAATATTTCATGGTGTACGGTATTACCACAGCCACTGTGGGTAATGCCGTTTTCGGTGATTTTTGAAAAAAGATACACAGTGAAATTAATATGTTTTCCAGACGAAAATAAACAATCAATTCCACAAGCCCAGATTCATATCATTTTAGGAATATCTTTGTTTGGATACAGAAATTCATTTTATAGACGAAATCTCTTTCGGCGCTTAGGGGTACGGCATTACACCATTTTACCCATATATTGCAATAGTATTGTTTCAAAGTTTCAGCGCATCATCATCGATTTTGTTGAATAAAAGTCTGTGTTTCAGTTGGATGAAAGACAATAGACTTAGTAAATTTATTTTGGGACACACAAAATTTTTCTACCTCAAAACGCGTGCGCTTATAATGCACGCAGCTGAGACGAATGATTTTGCCTGACGTTTTATTCATACAGACATCACCTGATATGACATCACAGTGAATCAGTCAGACGCTTTCATAAACAACCTACTGCCTCTGTGGCCTCTGTTACTACTCGGCGAGGATACAATGCAAGGTCATTTCCTCAAAGTGCTCGTCACTGTCGTCAACTTTATCGTATTAGGTTTGACGTTTGACACAGTGGAAAAACCATTAGCACCATTAGGGAACTACAATCTACATCGTATTGTCGTCATGACACCGGATATTATTCCTCCAGTTCGACACTTAAGTCAGACTCAGTTCAATCTATTGCATGCAGCAGACTCATATGCTCATTGTTCGCGTTGGCTCGTCGACTGACTGTTACCATGGCGTTAAGTTCAAATGTGATCCTTTCTTCCAAACAGATAGCTCTCCATTTTTACAAACTTGTTGACAATACCAACGATCAATACAAATGTGCTTGTGGAAATATAAGGAAGCAGAAAGCAAATACTGGTTGGATGAACCTTCTCGGTCATATTAAGGCACAGCATCGTCATGAATATGAGACGCTTACAAATACTAAATCTTCACAACGACTTCTTACTGACTTAATGCCTTCAGTGTGTTCATCGCCATCGGACAAAGCCAAAAAGGCCTTCTCATGGATCGAGTGGGTAACAATGGGGTTGAACACGAGATGAATAGAAAGTACTCGGCGTTGCCTAGTATTTCGCGGAACACCCTGATGAAGTACATGACTGATCTGACAAAAGTAGTTGAAGTGAAAATCAGAGACGAGTTGCCAGATAAGTTTGCTTTGATGTTCGACGGCTGGTCCTCTGGAACGACCCATTACTTGGGTGTATTTGCATGCTATGACAAAAATGGAAAGAGTCAGTGCGCTTTACTAGCATTTTCGCCTTTACTCGACGAGAGAAACTTCTCCGCAAAAAACCACCAGGAGTTTATCATTTGGGTGGTTGAGGAAGTCTTTCAGAAATCGACGTTGAACATAATCGCCATCATAGGAGATAACTGTTCGACAAATAAATCCGTTGCTGATTTATTCAAAGTTCCTTTGGTCGGATGCGCATCTCACAGGTTCAACTTAGCTGTGGGACATTATCTTGCTAATCACGTTCCTTTGCTAGAGAAGTTACAACATCTTATGGTGAAGTTATCTACGTTAAAAATCGCCGGTAAACTACGAGAACTGACAAATCTTCGGCCGAAACTGCGTGTGGTGACAAGATGGTCAAGCCTCTATCAACAAGTGAAACGGTACTTCGAATTACAAGAACATATTAATTTACTCTTGTCAAAAGAAAGACTACATGAGTATATTTTGTCACCAAGTGAAAACCAAAACCTTGAAGATCTTCTACTCCACCTACAAAACTTTGACTCTGTCGTGAAATCTCTTCAGGAAAACGTGAGAACTCTGGCTGATGTCAGATTGCTTTTCGACGAACTGATACTCCGATATCCTTCCATGGAAAAACACTTATCAGCGAATGCTGGAGTAGTACATTCGCCACTATTTGAATCTGCTATCGTAAAAATTCAAAACCGACAATTCGACAGTTTGTCCCAACCAGAGATCAACGCAGTGGCCCCTTTGAAAAGAGGATCTTCTGACGAAAAGGAAGTTGTGCAAATTTCAGGTACTGTTGGAACATCGAGTAATTTCGCAAGCGAAATACTGAAGAAAAGAAAGTTAAGTGCCGTACAGGAAGTGAAAGACCCCAACGTAGACTGCTCTTTCATTTTGCCTACTAGTAATATTGCAGAACGAATTTTTCAGCCGTGCTGGTTTCTCTTATTCAGATCGACGTCAAGGAACTCTGCCTGTCAATTTGGAATGTCAGTTGTTCCTCAATTTCAATCGAGATTTCTGGGATATTCAGACTGTACAAAACATTTTGTTGTGATTGTGAAGAGTTTAGTTATTCAATTTTGTTACCGAATCAACATGGTACCTGTATACTTTCCGCTAGATATCAAAGATTTATGGAGAACCTGAAATGATCGATTTGAATTTGTAATTAATTATTTTGCAGCTCCTTTATTTCTTAGCATTTTTTATAAGAGTTTATAATTACAGTTGATATGTGCTAGTGCTAATGTAGAACAGAGAAGCGTTTTACCAATTATAATGACATTTTCGATGCTGCTTCGAAATAGAGGGGCTGTCAGAAATAGGACATATCACATAGCTAAATGTTAATAACAGTCTATACATGTAAGTATTAAGGCAACCATAGTGCATGTTGCCCAAATCGGCCTATACAAGTGCAAGTAGACTGGACGGATTTAGGCCTACTAAGGCCTATAAGATAGCTAGAGATTACAGTTATGCTTGCGTACACTCTGAAGTTAAAATAGAATACATGTTTATGTACATGGTGCAGATAAAAATAGACAGATATATCCAAACGTTCACCAGCCAGCTGTTAAGTCATGGTAAAGCCTAATCTTACCGCTACATTTCGTGATGAAGCTTCGACATGAAAGCCGAAGTTCGCTGTCGCGAATACCATTTTTTCTATCTTTCTGTAGTATAGTTTACATGCAGGTATAGGTAGTTAATATTGGTACCGTACCATTTTTCAGAAAAGCCAAGAGGTTTCAGAAAACACCATTTGTAACACACATGTGCAATATATTGAAATATTGCAATATATTTATTGGAGGGGAAACGGTATTGCAATATATTTATTGCGCTTATTATTGGTTGCAATATTATTGCAATAGTATTTTGAAAGGGTCTGTATACAAGTTATGCGAAGCATTCTCAGGAAATATACAGGGTGTCCCGTTTTAGACTGAAAAAGTAAAAACGGTACTGTGTGTGAATGGAAGATCATAGCTCAGTGCTTTCACTTGTAAGCTTATCTTCATGAAACCGGATTTTGTTCTATGCTTTGAAATTAAAATAGCTATCAATAGTTAAGGAGCATTATACCTTTATTTATAGTCATGAAATTCCAAATTTTTAATGCATAAGTTGAATTAGAATAAATTCAACTTATTTGCTATGAATAACAAATGAAAAGAATTATTGTCATCCATACACACACAGACAGTCATGAGATGAATTCACATTGGCGCACCTGTTTTCTCTTTGTCCACATTCCAATGATCAATCGCTATTGTCATCAAGCAATCAATACTCTTTTCAATGAAGAGCTGTTGGTGATGATGAATTACGTGAATAGATTTCATCAATAGCTTGTTTATATTCCATCAATCGATTTTACACAGCGATAAGACAGGAGTAACGTCTGAAATTAACCATCTGTTTCTTGTGCTTTCTGTTAATCGAGTCAGTCATGCCGCGCTTAACGATACAAGACAATGTTGACCTTGTCAACCATTATTATCAGAATGATGAAAGTATCTCGGCTGCCATTCGTGCAGCTCACAAAATACAGGAGAGAAAATATGCTCCAGTTTATAACACTGTGAAATTAATGATAACACGATTCGAGGACACATCATCTTGCCTTGTTGAGCCTTATGCCCGTCGGGTTCGTGAGGATGAGGAAATTGAAGATGTGAAACATGTGATTGATGAAGAGTGCAATACAAGCACCAGAGCTATCGCTAATCGATGCCTCTTCTCAAAAAGAAAGGTTCATGCTAACCTGACGAAGGAATTAGGCACAAAGTTTACAAACCAAGATTTGAACAGTATCTCTCTGATGGTGCTATTGAAGAACGAGTATAGTTCTGTCAAGAATTTCTTAGTGCCGTTCATGGTTCCAGCACATTCTTGGAAAAGGTTTTATTCAGTGATGAGGCCATGTTTGATTTAAACCCTTCGCTGAACAGACAGAACTATCGCTTCTGGGCTAGTGAGAGACCTGTTAACCTTTTCCACTCGAATGGTCTAGTTTACTGAACCATTCATATTTTTACTCTAGCACTCGTATGGTTCAATAAATTAGACCAAAATTTACACGCCTTTGTATTCAATTCACTGACGTTAAACAACGACCAATCACGGCTTGTCTATTGTCCGTGGACCTTCCCTAAATGACAGAGCGCCGAATATCGTGTTTCATATCGCTTCATGACTGTAAGGAGTGATGGCAAGGCGTGCCAAATTGAGTGCAGAAGAGATAGTGGCGCGAATTCTATCGGACGAAGAGTCGGACGAAGAACTGGAATCTACCGCAGATGAGGACAATGATTTGGATGACATTGAGAGTTTGAGTATGGATGATTTAGAATCCGATGAATCCAGCAACGAGGCAGAGAATAATGAGAATTCTGAATGGCAAAGTTGGCGTAATGGCATGACTATTCCTACGCTTCCATTTACAGTTCAAAATGTTGGTGTACAAATCAGCGACCCAAATGTGCTAGAAAGAGAGATAGACTATTTTCAACTGTTCTTTAGTGATGAGCTACTAATGATGATTGTGACAGAAACGAATCACTACGCAACAGAAAAATTGAGTGCTAAGCAACTGGGTCGGAGAAGTATTTGGAACACATTGAACAATGTATCCTTGGCAGAGATGAAGGCCAACCTTGGTGTTGTGATGAACATGGCGATCAACGAGAAAGGAAGTGTTCAAGATTACTTTTCTAGAGATTGGATCAAGGATCAGCCATTCTTTACAGACGTCTTCTCACGGGATAGATTTATGCAAATTCATTGGATGTTACATGTCAATCCACCTACACCTACCGGGCAACATCTGCAAACCAGAGGTCAGAAAGTGAGAAATGTCGTTGAATACATGAAGGAAAGAAATCTCGAACATTTCATACCTGACAGAAATTGCCGTCGATGAGTGTACAATCGGTTTCAAAGGCAGAGTCGCATGGAAAATGTTCAATCCTCAAAAGCCCACAAAGTGGGGACTGCGAGTTTATGCTTTGTGTGATTCGGCCACCGGTTATGTGTGCACCTTTGAACCATACTATGGCCAGCAAACGACACAGAATTTGCCTTATCCTAACCAACAGTTTGCTGTACGGGTTGTTTTACATCTGATTGACCAATTGCTGCAAAAATCAAATGGAACTGGTTATCGTCTCTTCACTGATCGATATTATACTAGTCCTCGTCTGGCAACAGCATTGCTTGAGAAAAACGTTCACCTGACGGGTACTGTTATGAGAAACCGACAAGGACTACCACGCGCTTTGAAGTCAAGAAGAAGAATGCAACCACTTGATTCTACTGCGTGGATCAAAGAAGACACTTCTGTTTGTCTGGTATGGCAAGATAAACGTCAAGTTTTGATGTACAGTACTTGCTTTGGAGCTGAAAATGAAACCATCCAACGTCGTTGTAGAGGCGGCAACGAAACAATTAACAAACCTAGCATGATTGTTTCTTACACAAAATTCATGGGCGCGGTCGACAGGGCGGACCACTATATGTCTAGCTATGCCTTCACACGCAAATCCCTCAAGTGGTGGCGAAAGATGTTCTTCTGGATTCTCGAAATGGCAATTGTCAACATCTTCATTATTTACCGTCGGTGCACACCAAATTTTACAAGCCATTTGAAATACCGGGAGCGTCTGATCGTCCAGCTTGTGAACGATGTCCGAAATTCAAAACGAGATCAACGAGGAAGGCCATCAACATCGGATCGTGCAGAACGTCTAAATGGCCGTCTGCACCTCATCGATCAACTACCAGACGGAAAAATGAAAGATTGTGCTGTTTGCAGTAACAGAAAAGTGTCAGGAGGTCGACATAAGACAACCTACATTTGCACTACATGTGTGAGGAATCCTGGACTACATCCATCGGGATGCTTTTTCTCGATATCACACTACGGACGAGTATAAGGCATATTAAAACCGTTTGTTTTCCAATGACATTTGCTGGAAATGATATTTTTTCTGACTCAAATTTTAAAAATACAACGAAAAATTAGTAGACTAATAATAATGATAATAATATATGATATATAATAAATTATAATAATATATAGTAAAATATTAATTATAATACTCTAGATATTAAGTTTAATACATCTAAATACATATTTACACATGTTGTGATGACTGGCGATGTGCATTGCGACATACAAACATGATAATTACTGGATAATTAAATATTAAAAAATTTCGTCAAAATTGAAAATATAATTACGCGTGGAACGACCTAACATATGCAAAACAATTCGAGTGGAAAAGGTTAACTCGTCGTTTGTCGTTCGACAATTTTCTCAAAAGTTGATGGTATGGATCGGCTTTTCAAAGACAGTTGTCATTGGTCCGTACTTCTCTGATAGGTCCGTTTATTCGACATCATATTCCAATATGATAACAGATTTCGTCATTCTAGAGCTTAAACGAAGAAGGAAATTGTTGTCAACAATTTTCCAAGCAAGATGGAGCAACCCCCACACAGCTAGACCAACGATAGCTGTTCTCCAGGAACACTTGGCGAGAGGTTGATCAGCCGAGGAACTCCCTTCAATTGGCCTGGTTATTCATCTGACTTGTCACCAGTGGATTTTGCCTTCTAGGGATATTTGAAATCTGCTGTATGTGGACGCAATCACAGCAGTCTTGCGTCTTTGAAAAGTGATTTAAAGAATTTTATTTCCACATTGTCTCACGACTATTTTTCCAGTTGTGTTGACAGCATCATCACACGCTGTCAGTTCTGTTTAGATAAGAATGGTGACTTCTTCGAATAAATTATAGTTTTTTCGGCATTAATTTTTCATTGACGGTTCACGAACATTGTTGGTGTTTATGTTTTTCGTAAATCTGGTTTCCTGTCCTACCTAATAATATATGCTTTCAAATCATTATGCTAGTTTTCTAAAAAAACTATGAACATTTTATTTTTTCAGTCTAAAACGGGACACCCTGTACACACATTCATTTCAAAAGAACTATGCTTAAATTCCTTGATGTAGACAATCGTGATTAAGCACAATATGTTTCACAAAAGCAAGCATGAATATTTAGCAATATATCTATTGAAATTTTAACTGTTAGTTTAGGTCCTGAAGGACCTTAATGTTCCCACATTATTTTCAGTCAGCTGATTTTCGTGAATACCCGATTTTTACTACAAATTATTTTAAATGCATGCATTTGGCTGTTTTGATAGATTATATACGAGTTTCAAGTGTTCCATTTGTGAGAATATAATCCTGGGCTGTCCTGTAAGTTGGCATTTGGGGTTCCTAATGTGAGGATTTTTCATTCGTTTGGTTGCTTCAGTGGTGCTATTTTCAAACAATAGGAGGTCCATCAACATACAAAGGCAGGTTTGAATATAAATTTAAAAGAATTCATATGTTGCTACACTGCCAGTACTTCAAAATGGTCACTGTCACAAAAAAATCCCATGTCAAAAATTATCATGTAGGCCTTCATTATATGCTTGCGGTTTGCCAATGTGTGTTACAGCCATCGTTTATTGCTCAGTGGATCATGACATGTTCATATGTATGAAAATTCCCGTTTAATATTCGTTAATTGAATTAATGTAGCAATCATTGATAATTCTATTTCCATCTTCTATCTCCAGAGTTTCGCCTTTATGCATCTCAAGTCTAGAATTGTTTCGCAGCAGAAATCGACTATACAAGGTACACGTGGTGAATGAAAAAGCTTTGAATCAATCTATACTATTATAGATGAATAGATAGATATATAATAATCTATATCTGTAACAATATCGTAGATATTTTGATGAAAATCATCCTGATTTTCTCGACCACTCATGTCACCGAATTATTGTACAAGAATTTGGAGGATGTTGACCCATTTGTGCATAGTGATGAAATGCAGCACAATGAACCATTTATTGAGATACACTTAAGAGTGCAGTTAAGGACGCCTATCAGATGAAAACGAAAGTTCTGACAAGTCGTGGACAAGTGAAAAATCTGAGCTTTCATTATAACTATGACTGCAATGCGAGTAGATGGCTTACAGTTGAATGATTTAGTGTGGGAAATCTTTATCACACTGTTCATATATCCGACGAAAATCATTCAACATTTTTATGTGTCTTGATTTGTGGGCTGGACCCAACAGGTCTTCTATATCGCAATTAGTTTAAAATCTAGGTTAATTATGATTAATCACGTTTAACACGCAAGCTTAATTATATCACAAATAATTTTGTCTGAGCTATTTATACTATTAGAGCTAATGTTTGTAAGTTTCCATTCGATTCTGCACTAAGGAAGAATTGTAGAATTCTTCCACTTCAGACGTCCTTGACACACCTAGAACTAACTATTATTTCATGCATTTTAAAGGCTGGTTAATACTTTCTCCGTATTGAGAGCGGAGACAGCTCCTGAAAACGCAGACATCTCCGTTTTACAGAAGCTGCACAAGTCTGCGTAATTTCTTGTAGGATGCGGAGACTAAAAAATTCGGATGCATGTATATAGTCCATTTTGTCAGTTGAATGTGCACGGAGGCTCGATTCCCTGTCATAATCTTTATTAGCCTCTTCGAGTATGGACGATCTGATTCAGTTAGCAATCATTAGGGCAGTTCTGAAGAAGAAGAAGAGCAAGCGTTCGATATACAGAGTGGTCAAAAAGTTACTATACAGTTGATGTTAAACTAATTATTCGCGTAAACTAATTATAATTTCTCTCATATATATGGTATTCCCTTTTCTATGGTATTGCTATCGATATCTCTGAACCGCGGATTCAAAGTGTTGAGATTATTGATTCATTTTGCGTAGATTGTGCATTTTCCCCTACGATCGATATCTTCAATTTGCTATCTCGAATGCGCTTTCTTCAGCGCGCGCGTTGACTGAGTGCTTTTCATTGAGCGACGTAACTGATTTCCGGCTGTCTGCCTACCTCAACGCAAACCGAATACGTGTATTGTGTGCAATAATGCCTCATAAGTTGACGTTAGATGAAAGAAAGTTTGTCTTAAAAATGTATTGGAAGTATGAAAACGCACAGAGAGTGATCGCTATGTGGAATACTACTTTTTCAACACCTGCTCCTACAAGGTTGACAATTTATCAAATACGCGATAAATTCGAAGAAACAGGGTCAGTGTTTGATGCTCCACGATCTGGACGCCCTGTGAGTGTAACAACTGAGGAGAACCAATACCTTGTTGCTCAAGCTTTACAACGAAGTCCCAATATGTCAGTCAGACGTTCCAGTCTCGAATTAGGAATTCCTCGTGGATCCTTAATCAATATCCTTAAACGACTGAAGATGAAGCCATACATACCACGTCTCCTTCATGGCCTTCTTGAAGATGACCCTGATCGTCGAATGCAATTTGCGGAACATTTTATCAGCGAAGCGATCGATAATCCTCAAATTTTGAACCAAATCGTTTGGACCGATGAGGCGCAATTCAAGCTCAATGGACATATCAACAGACACAATTGTGTCTATTGGACTTCAGAAAACACTCACATCACAATCGAGACCCAGCTAAACCAACCAGGCGTGACTGTTTGGGCTGGCATTACGTCTGGAATAGTGGGACCTATTTTCTTTGAAGGGACAGTTACTGGTGATGCTTACTTGAATGCCTTGAAAATAATTGTCCCTCAATTACAACAACGTGATGACTTTCAACAACTTTACTTCCAACAGGATGGAGCCCCCGCTCCCTATTCTTTAGCTGTGAGACAGTATCTGGATGACGTTTTCCCCGGAAAATGGATTGGGCGCCGTGGCGCCGTGGAATTCCCTCCTCGTTCACCAGATCTTACCCCGATGGATTTTTGTGTGTGGGGAATTGTTAAGGATTCGGTATTTGCTAAACGTCCCAAATCTCTTGCTGATCTGCGAGAATTCATATCTGAATCGCTCAGTGACATTGGCAGGAACACAGATTTATGTCGCAAAATTTGCCGAAGTGTTTTCTCGAGATGTCAAGAATGTGTTGAAGCAAAGGGCGACGTTGATTAGCGTCGTATTTACGTTGATTAGCATTTATTAGAGATCTTTTTCACTAATATTGCCTTTTAATGTTCGTAGTGGACTCCGTTTACGCGAATTATAGGCTTTATTTAGTTTACGCGAATTATACCAGCTCTGTTTACGCGAATAATTAGTTTAACATTAACTGTATAGTAACTTTTTGACCACCCTGTATGTGCGACCTCTCTTTGAAAACCGGATGCGAACATGTGAAATGACCCTTGTCAAAGAAATACGTAGCGATGATGAATACCATTTCCGGTATTTTCGCATGTCTCAAGCAAATTTTGACTTTCTTTTGCGACAAGTTGAACCGCTGATTACTCACCGACCATCTCATCGTCATCCTATATCTGCGAAACAAAGGTTCACTATAGCCTTGCGAATACTCAGTACAGGCATGGATTACTATATACTAGCACCTAGATACGACACTTCGCTGTCAGCATGCGTGCGCTTTACTCTAGTTGGCCAAGTTGGCAGGGAACTCGTCATCGATCAGCC
Source organism: Prostheceraeus crozeri (assembly GCA_907163375.1). NCBI lineage: Eukaryota > Metazoa > Platyhelminthes > Polycladida > Euryleptidae > Prostheceraeus > Prostheceraeus crozeri. Next base: position 939,369 of record CAJQUW010016879.1, on the reverse strand, counting down.
GACAGCTGTAGCCTTAGTTGCGGTGCACGCGACCGGCAAGACAAGAATGACTCTTCATCACTTGCCTGTTCGACTCGACAAGCATCGTACGTCTGACGAAATGGTGCTCAAGTGTGTCGCTTACGGTTGCCGTTCGGGCTATGGGAATAGTATACCTGACGGAGTGTCCTTCCATAAAATTCCAGAGGATAATTTTATTCGAACAAAATGGTTACGGAGGATAAGTCGATCAAACTTCGTACCAACAAAAAATTCAAGACTTTGCTCATTGCATTTTAATGAGTCTGACTTCATTACTTTAAGACGTGATTCCAATATTACGAGAAAACGGAGAAATCCATCGTTGCGAAACAGGCGTCAGTTGAAAAGTGATTCGATTCCTTCGAAATTCGAAAATGTTCCTTCTTACATGACTAACTCTTCTACTACACGGGTGCGGAATAGTATATCTCATTCTGATGTGAGAAGAAAAAATGAACAAATGAGGTTGCAAATTGAGGTCGATAATTTCATTAATTCGGATAGAGTGAATTCTTTGAGCGATATCGTTAATCAATTACATTCATGTGTTTCTCTACCAAATGGATATATTTATCAAACTGAAGTTTCCGATGTGGATTCAATTAAACTGCACCTCCTCTTTGTCATCTTCGAATCTCTTCCGACCATCGCTATTTCAGTGACAATTTTTGATGACTTGAAGTTTCATGCTTACGTACGTGCTGTGAAAGTACTTCATTCAGAAATGGATCATATATCAAGTGGAACGATAACTTTGTTCAGTCAACTCTTGAATTTACTCACTTTCTTAAAAAATCGTTTAGAATCTTCTCCACTTTCCAATGATCATCAGATCGTCTCAGCGATTGATTCTCTTACTTTATTTAAAGAGTGTGCGGATGACGCCGATGATGTTCGATGGTGCGATTTTATTTTGGAACAGTTAGAGTTTCGATTAGTAAATCGGTTTGGACGCCGTTATTCCTCAAATTTGGTTGTGTTGCTATGATTCAATTGACAAAACATTTACTTATCAACAAAGGATTCAATTATGTTCTTTTGGGTAGTCTAAAGGTAAGGTCAGACATGAGAGAAGAACCTGATAGTTGACCTCGAATTACCAATGTTAGCTGCGAGAGGCCGGTCAGACTGAAAAGAGGGCTCTCATGAAAAGTGCTACCCCTCATTCTCACGCGTCGCCCCTCGACTTATTTCTGACTTTGCGAGTGACTAGAAATGTACCTGAGAGCTCACTCGCAAGCCTTGTCACACTGTACCTATGAGGTAGCGGATATTTCGAAGAACGCTTCTATAATTAGCTTCAAACACAACTAGCAAGTTGTGTTGCGGTCAGACTGTGCGAGAGTTAGCTGATAGTAGCTCCCTTCAGCCATTTCTTCATATATCGTCATGAAGGATAGACGGCAGCAAGCTGCGGCTATTATCACCATTCTGCGAAAAAGATCATCGACAAAACGGAGAAGTTGCTGGGTTCGTGAATGGATTTCGGAACGGACTAAATACGGTGCTTTTCACTCTCTAGTGCCTGAATTGAAGCTGACTGACAAAAATGGTTTTAGAAATTTCTTTCGAATGAGCAGCACAGAATTTGAAGAATTGATATGTTTGATTGGACCCAACATTAGTAAAATGGATACACACCTTCGCGAGTCCATCCCAACTAAAGAAAGGTTGGCTGTTACGCTGCGCTTCCTCGTTACCGGTAAGTGTTTTTTTTTCACTTCATTGCGGTTTCCAAGTAACCTAGGCCTACGTTAGCCCGTTTTGAAAAGTAGAGCATATCGCCCTTTCCCTAGATCCAGCCGACAAACACTCAGACTTTTTCATTTCCCCATGGCTAAATAGATATACATAAATATGTATGAGTTCATGTGAAGGAAAAGAAACATGAGCAAACTTGATGATTAGATGAGGTTTGCAGACAATCTATAATTCATAATACAATTCATAAAGACCCCTACATGTAGCTCGTCGAGTTGATGTAATTTTTGGTATTAATTAATGTAGTTTCCACTCGAAATAACATAGATATAGTAGAGAGAAACATCCTCGCGCAGCTCTGCGAACATTTGCCGAGCTTCACAAATTATCGTTGATGTCCCCGGGTTGAAAAAACTAGGTATTATTGTTAAAAAGTTTCTTGTTTTTTCTACTTGCTACAATTGCTAAATTTGTTATATTTTTTGTATGCACTGCTAGTCGTAAGAAATGTTTGTTAAATTCTTGAAAAAAAATATTAAAACATACAGATGCTGCATTTGCTTGACTTCATAATTACTTTAATCAAAATCAGTAAATACTAATAATAGTAAATAGATGAAGAATTTAGATGATAGGCCTAATGATTCTGTATCACACTAAATAATCTGACACTAATATAAAATAACTGAGCCGTTATCTTGCATTGTATGGCATTATTTTGCCACATCTTTAAAAACATTATCCGTTACGTCGAAGAAATAACAAATTATCATGGTTTTCATAATGCCGTCTTTTCCTAATAGGGGCCTAACGGTTATGAAATAACGAATAAAAGTGGTGCTATTTTTAAATCTGACATAGAGTAAATTCGGGAGGAGGATAATGCACCTTTATTGCTAATCATCGGTACAGCGTGCCGTCTTACATCCATTAATAACACGACAGCAGTAAAAACTGTCGTGTGCTGTTCTCATAATTATATAAACAAGGATTCCGCTGTATTCAATCAACACTCAAAAGTGCATATCAATCAGAAGTGCTGTCCAGCCACTGATTTAGAGCGTTAGCAAGCGAAGTGATAAATACTTTTGATACATTTGATAAATACTTAAAATTTTTATGAACGTGTTGTCAAGGTTGGGGCAAGCCGGGTCATTAATACGACTTTGATGTATGTGGAGGAGGGGAGCAGCAGTAGGCCTACCCTTTTGCTCTGAGAACACGATCGGGAGTCGGAACTCTCAGAAAAGTTGAACCGCGTTCTACTTTTGCTGATAGATCGTGGAAATCTCATTCAGAGCTATCAAGGTAGTACACACTAGAGAGAAACTTGATGGAGTTGAACTAGCAGGCATTCTAGCAGTCTGTAGCAGAAGTCTCTATCAAGACGCTGTCACACTATCTCTCAACTAACCGAGCGCCCCGCTCCGGTCGCCCCTCATTAATGACTGCCAACAAAGTTAGTAGCTCGCAGGAGGGTGTCAGACTACGTTTAGTTACTCGCAGTAACATTTTGATTGACATTAGAAATCCGCCTTGGAATCACTAATTCTGACTGCTGATTGGTTGACTGCCTCACTCTCAGCTTCTAGCTCTCATGTCTGACCGTACCTTAAGTTCTGATCCTCTAGAGCAACGATACGGATGGTATCGACAATCTTCCGGCGCGAATTACTACATATATTTCAAACAAATACTAGACAGTGAACGGAAAATCAAAGTTATCAGTCTACTGAAATATTCTGAATGCTCCCCCGAAGACCTTCGTTCATTGAAAATCGTTGATGTAAAGGATGATTTCTCTGAAGACATTCTTACTGAACTAGAAATGTCGACACCACTAATTCTTGATAACAGTGAATTATCTTCAATCTATTATTGTGCTGGTGCACTTTCTAGATCTACACTCAATCTAATAAAATGTCAATCTTGCCGTGAAATACTCGTTAGTGCAGATGAATCTCTCGAAATTGAAGAAACTGATGCTACTTCTTTCCTTGTTAATATCGATCGTGGCGGTTGCTCAGACCGACTGACTTCTCATTTCAAGTTGGTGTGAAATCATACATTATCTTCAAATTTATTACTAACTGCAGTATCAAAAAGAAATTTTTGAGCTCTTTGTTTCAACGTGAAATATTTTTATCGACTGTTTCCAAGGCTTTAGAAAGTGATGACGATTTTTCTATTCATCTTTACCAAAGTGTCTGTGAAAATAGGCATGCTGTGTTGAAATCGCTGATAATAAGGTTCTACAATACTTTGTGCAAAAACTTTATGCATAGTCTCAATGATATGACGAAGGAAGATAAAACCAAGAAGCATAAATCCATGAGGAAATCGAAAAAGCTGTCCAGCAAGTGATGTTCTTTTGTCTCTCTTCAAATATTGACATCTTTATGTAACCATGTGACTGTTTTGAATGATTAAATAGATATACAATTGGGCATCTGTAAATATCTATAAACATCTATACAATTGGGGAAATATAAAAAACAAGAGAGTTTAACATATCACTCTAACAATGTGAGATTCAATCATCATAACCATATCATTTAATGGGATAAATAACACTTGTGTAGGTATATGGGAGTACATGTAGGTATATTGTACGTACATTGAGGTCTTAGACTTTGGGTCTATATAATAATAATGACGGCCAAAAATAAATTTTGCAATGCCCTGATGAACTTGAAATGAAAGTGTAGACCGTTTGCGCTTTATCAACTGATCATTTGAAGATTTCAACCGTTTTCGATTTTAGGCCAACTTATGTAAATGCTGCCTATGACTGTCGTATCCAGGTGCTAGTATATAGTAATCCATGGTACAGGCGACAGCCTACAATGGATTATGCTTCCGCATGCATTGCACTATTCCCACGAACAGAACACAACCAGCTAGACGTCACGTGATGACATCGCTTCATCTTCAATTTCATTGGCTAACAGTCAAACTTCAGTCGACTGAAATACGGAGACATTCAACCAAATTAATGTCTCCGTATCGTGATTTTTGACCCTCCGTTTCATGTCTGATGATAAAAAAAATACGTAGACGTCTCCGTTTTCGCACAATATTTCCCGGAGACGTCTCCGTACAAGAAGTATAAACCAGCCTTAAGTGGTGCAGGGTGGCGAACGACCTGGAAAAACTGGAAAACCTGGAAAAGTCAGGGAATGTCATTGTGTCTGGAAAAGACAGGGAAAAGTCAGGGAATTTAAGAAAATTTCTGGAAAATTGTTTGACTTGCTTTATTACTGATTTTAAATGTCTCAAAAATATGTTAAATTTGAAATTATGTAGTCAGTATCTGTATCAAAATTTTCTTTTTCCGAATATACATTTCAGTTTTTTGAACTTCATATATCTGTTAGCAATCTTAAGTTTTAAGATAGACCTATCAGAAATTCAACAAGATAAATCTGTAATTCACCTGTAAATGTCTGATCTGGAAGGATTTAAAATATACATGTACTTGGAAAGGATATCTATGAAGATTTTGTTACTACCATCTGCCTACCTACATTGAAATTCATTGTACTATTGTTCCTTTTATTTGTCATGAAGAATATGATAAACTAATCTTCAATATTGAAATTTCAGGAGTTCAAATTGTCGAAAATTTGGGGTAATGAGTCAAATAATAATTCGAAGATTTTTTTGATTTTTGTTTCATTCTCAGTCTCATTTCCGTGCTTTTTGTGGGGGAGTATAAGAAGATCACATGCTCGTCTGACTACATAGCAACTGGAATATGGCCACCAAACTGCTTTCTTGTTTCACATGGAGCCAGTAGCTCGACAAGCAACATTTGTGTTTGAATATGTTTAACATTTTGTGAACTGTCTGACTTACGACAACAACTGAATGGTACGCACTTCTGAAACTTCCTTGTAAAGTTAAATATAATGTTTTTTTTTCACTATATAACTTTTCATTTCGGAATTCATGTATCATGGTACGTGGGTCTTTTTTAAATTATTGCACGGATACTCTTACAAAATATTGGCTATTGATTTTTTGCCTCTCTTTGGGAACATGCTTACGGACAGAAAAGGATTTTATAAATAATCCACATTAATGAAAACATTAACCAATGCTCAGTTTCAAAATCGAAATTATTTCCCAATCGTAGTAAAAAAATGTTTTTCACCTGAAGCTGATATTTTACTCATGATTTTACTATAAAAAGCATATTGTAGCGAATTGCACAGCTGTTAGAATATTAGCTTATTGATGATTGTTTCAAAATGCTTTCACTTTCACGAAATGAAACTTCTTTTCACGACACCGACACGGTGGAAAAAACCATAACACCGAACAAAAAGCATTAACTTTAAGTGAAGCAATCTTTAAATTTTGGTACATAGATGAGTATTTAGCCTACTTGAGAGGTCATAGAGTAATGAAAACATGTGGGCAAATTCGGGAGTGGGTCATTTGTGAATGCTGCGTTGTTTATTTGAGCGAGAAAATTCGTTTTGCTAGCTGGTAGAAGTTAGCATTAACTTGAGCATTAAGTTTATTATTTTAGATGACCTTTTGACCTATCTTTCAGGCTTTGAGATCTCACATCTCACATCATCAGTGTCATTATGGTTACTTTTATGAAGATAAACAGTGTGCACTACCTATTAGGCTTAAGCAATAAATTTTAGTTAATGAACGATTTAGACGATTCATAAGAAGAGAATTAAAAAAGTAGGAAGATCATCCTGTACATAATAATGTACAGGATAATTCAAATACATACAAAAAATCAACAACGAAGTTTCAACAGGATTTGGTATGATAAGAGGGATGGATTACAGCAATGTAAATACATACGAATGGAACTTTTTCATAAGTAATTCTGTGATTTAATATTTCATTAAATTTTTTTTAATTACTACTATATTTTTTGATATTGGGATATAAGCTTTAAAAATGTTTCAGTTTTGAAATCTCGAAAGATGAGCAATATCAACTACAGTACCTGTCATAAGTTTGGAAACCCCATACACGAAAGCAATAATTTTGTTAAATCAAAACTATACAAAGTAATCCAAAATTTACATGTATTTCTGAAGTGACTATGAATGTCTTTATTATATTATATTATCGTGGCAGGCTACTTACATCAGTATTTTGATGGATAATACTTATTCTTCATCACTGCTTGAATTCTTGAAGGCATTGATGCCAGAAGTCTGTTGCACAACATTGGATCAGTTTGTTGGGTCCACAGATCAATTATTGCTTGTTTCAACTGCATGATGGAGGTTATCTTCAATTTGTTGATTTTTCTTTTCATTATGCACCATAAATTTTCAATGGGATTTAGGTCGGGTGAATTCGGTGGCCACTTCAGAGTCTGGATAGCATGATTTTCAAGCCATTCTGTGACTTTATTTGATCTATGGCATGGTGCGCCGTCTTGCATGAAAATGCTTGCGTCTCGGATCGTCATGAACAGAAGGAGATGAGACTGTAGAGTTTCTAAATATCTTGATGAATCCATATTGACATTCTGAGGTAAGATAGCCAAACCTCCTCTTCCAGTGGCGGAAAAACAAGCCCATACCATCACGTGCGGAGGATGCTTCACCGTTGGTTTGGTAAACCGATGATCGGACGGATCAGATTGTTTTGGTCTTCGGACACGCCACCTTGATTGATCAAACAAATAAAAGTTAGACTCATCTGACCACATGATGTGACCCCAATCGTCAGCTCCCAGTGTGAAAGCCAAAGTCGGCCGGAAGTCGGTCTGACTTCCGCCGGTTGGCATGAGTCGGCATAATTTTTTAATTTCGAAATCTAGTACTTTTGAGTAAAGAAATCATGATAAAACAAAGTAAATGATGCTCACAGTTGAATCTAGACAGTTTGTGATTGATCTTTTATCAGTGTATAGATTTTTATTATGTTGGCAAAAGTTGGCATGCCAAGCTGGCGCATAAGTTGGCAACCGAAATTGGTCCCACTTCCCTCAGAGTTTGGCAACACAATTAGTAGTTCTGCTTACTTCTGTGTTGTCGTTGGTTTGGTATTACATATTTTTACCTGTTTATGAATTGTTTCCATTGTATATATGCAAATAAGGTGGAGAAGTAATGCATTCTTTCACCACAATTGGAATAATTTTCAATTACGATTATGTGATGCATTGATTAAACTTTCAGTATAAATTATTTGCATATCACCTAAGCCTACCGGAGTTCCGGTACTATTTTTAACAAATGCATCATTTTGGTCTCTTCGGGTACCAGTTGGACCTACTTCATTATTAAGTGCTATCGATATCAGTAAGCCCTAATTAGGCCTAATTTTTATTGCGTTATTAGGATCTTTTTAATTCATACTTAACAATAATTTGTAGACCTGCATTTATGGATAATACTCATTACTATTGATATTGATCATATTGATTTTGTGTTACCGATGTCTCCTAATAATTCGTCATAATCGCTTTCGAATTTCAAAAGTAAGGCAAAAAGCCTGAGGACTCGTCACTTTCTCGTTTCTTCTCTTTCTACTCACTTATCTTCCTCTTCCATTTCTTGTCTCTCCTCAGCTCACTTCTCTTCTTTATCTTCTTGTTCTCTCCCTCTCTTCGTCATATTTCTTCTGTCGTTCATCTTCTCTCTTTCTCTCTCCCTCACTCACTTCTTGCTGTCTATTTCCTAAATAGTTTTGTAAACTCTACTTATGTTCATCCTCGAAAACAAATTGATCTTTATGCATATCCTGCGTAAAAATGCATCAAAAATTTCTCCCCATAAATTTCCTAAAAATTTGATTCATGAAATCATAATTATTTCGCATGATATGATATACTATTATGAAATCAAAATTTTGCGTCTGCACTTTTTTGCATTTATTTCAATTGCAATAGTTCAATATCAGAAGAACGCACTCCAGTTGATCCTTTTTATGTAGGCCTATGTCTTCCGACGCAAACCTCACATTTCATTACTGAAGGAGAACTGCGCGCGCAAATTATTTCCATACGCCCACCCAGGCTATTTAGCGACCTTCAATCGACGCGCCTCATTCACATGACAATGACAGGGAGAAAAGATATCGCTCGCGGACATCATTTCATGTTACTTGTGCTCCGCGAGTAAAGGAGAATCGCGCGCACAAAATATTTCCGTGTTCCCGCCTGGGCTACTGATATTTAGCGACCTTCAATCGGCGTGTCTCAATCATCACATGACAGCGAGAAAGGATGCAGAGGTCATGGAGTCATTCATATTCTACTTGCGCAGCGCATCGGTCTTAGATTCGTGTCCTGTGAAACAGTTTACTGCCTACGATCAAAAGTACTACCCAACTTTTTAAAACGATGCCTTGATCACCATTTGCTTCTTTGGACATTCAGAGGAAATTCAAATCTGCTACCGCTGTTCGACCTTCACAATCAATTCGCAGAAGTCATTTACGGATCTTTTCAAGTTGCAGATATAGGCAGTTGCCGTGATTAAACTTCTGCCTTTGTCATCTTACAAAACATTTTGTGATTTGATTCACTCTTCATATTTAGCGACTTTATATCCGACATTGTTCGCTGACAGAAACAGATCTTTGAAAATCATCTCATGATCGGCATTCTCACGTAGTCGGGACCCTGATGCATATGATCTCAAAATGTGTTCCAATGATTGATATCGTCAATGGCCTGAACTTGCAGGTGAGATGTCTATTTCTTTTCTGCACATGTAGGGGTTGCTGAAAATAAATGATCAACTGCATAAGTTATATTTCACGAAATTATTTTTATATATAGTTTTGAATAAGCAGAATTACCCAGGTGTAAGTGATCTTTCTCTTTATTATGCAAGATGGCATTTACATGCCATCATGACATCATTTTGCAAAAAAAGAAAGATCGCTTGCACCTGGGTCCGTCATCTTGTCAAAACTAACTGCATATGACTCAATCTCTGCTCGGCATTATTATATAGATGCTGAAGCTTACCAAATAGTTTTGGAATGAAATATCTATTCATCTATCGTGCGCCAGCTGTCAATGAGTCTGCTTATATCTTGATAACTTTCAAATAGTCCTATTCGTTAAATATTAAAACATAATAGCCTAATTTTAATGAAAAGACAAATAATGAGAAGTTATTGATTTCAAATTTCAAGAAATTATATTGATGATTGTATTGGTGCGATTGGGTAATATGCAAGTTAATAGAGTGCGATGCGGTTAATGGATATTCAAAAAACAAAACTTCCATATTTAAATTCTCATGCATGGATTCTGTCTGAATCTTTGTGAACTTCGTATTTTATTCGATATGACGAAACCAAGGTGTTGGACGGAACAGTGCAATTTAAAAATAGAAAATATTTACATGTGAAATATATAGTGCATGTACAGTAAAATCATGAAACTCCGTACTTGATCAACATTCAATGAAATCATTGCCCTGAATGTCTGCGTATTTGATAAAATCGCGAGATGTTCGACACTGCTCCTTTCAGCAAGTTGTCAGTTTATCGACGAAAATTTGGATAATTTAATAGAGATATTTAATAATTACATAGCTTCCCTTGGATATATGATTTTGTGATCTTTTGAATGTACTCCGTTCTCGAATGGTGCAAATGGGAAGCTGTGCTTCTTTAGGTTGGATGTAAAGACTATCTCTAGAAAATTTCTATTCCTAGCTGTCATTGACGATGACATTATCTTAAAACTGAGTAATTATATCATTTTATGATTCTTGTTTGGAGCATTCGAAACTACAATATCTAATTTTCCGTATTATTGTGTTTGGTGTTTGCATAGTTTATTTCTCATGTACATGTTTAACATTTGTCTTTTTTTTATCCTCCTTCATTTAGTTGTCTACCTATATTTCTTCCTTGTTTTCGTTGTCTGAGTGTATAGTCAATTAGTATTACGCAATGTCTGTTGCTGTCTATGACCTCCTTTGCGGAGCGAGCGCAATCTGTATTTTGTGTCTGTTTGCCAAGATTTCCCGTGTGTTTGGCCTTGCCACTCGCATCACATACTTGCTCACCTGTATTTGTTCTCCCCCTCTTATTTGCTCATGTTCAATTCACGCGGACCAATGTGTGATACTGCTTTTGGTGTGTGACACACATTCTGACTCGCAAAGAGTTAATCGTATACGAATCGTGCAGCTGTGTGCCGCATGGAGTAGTATATCCTAGCTGTGCGAATTGTTGGGGCTTCTGCTTTGATGAAAGAGAAACTAGCAATAATAATAATAAATAAATTATTCGGTTTTAATATTGCATTTCAGATTAGCAACAATGAAATTAAATAAACGATATATCAAATTGCTATGCAAAAGATGACAATGTGCGGCTGAGACATAGACAATAAATACTATCAATAAATTATATAATTTTTTAAAAACAGCTGCGTTCAAAAAAATTTATGAAATCAATTTCATTGCGACAAACAATACGCACTCGCATAGAAAAGTAGAATTTAAATGTAATGAATCATTTCCCAGTACGTATCTAACGATGGTCTGTCAACTTAAGCGTAATAATGAAAGCTATCTAAGTACCTTGACCACGTTTTGCTCTCTCTCTATTGAGGCATGCGTCTTTCTGTGAAAGATGCAATTTGTATTTGTCATTCCTTGATGCTTGAATAGAGCAAGCGTGGCCAATAAACGCGGATAGTTTTCATTTATTATCATTCAAGTGGATAGCATCACTCACTCAGTTTTCTAAAAATGTTTATTAACAAATAATGAAAGGTTATGAGCACTTCGCTTCATTCTATCATTTTATTTATCAAATTTCAATTTCAATGACAATGTCTTCTTCATCAGTGGTTTTAGTATAAAAGCCCACATGTCAAAATCAATCATTTTTCAAAAAGAAATTTTGTCCCATAGAAAGCTAAGAAGTTATAAACGTAAAAACAATGATACTGACATTGTGTTACTATTTAACAATTAAGACCTGTCAGTAGCGGCAATGAGTAGAGATTCTGCGATGCGAGTGTTGTTCCTTCGGTCTGTGGTCATTAATCTGTACTCATTGCCGCTACTGACAGGTCTCAATTGTTAAATAGTAGATTGCGTCTGTATAATTGTTTTTGCGTTTGTAATCTTAGCTTTCTATTGGACAAAATTTCTTTTTGATAACTGATTCATTTTAGCATGTGTGCTTTTATGTCTAAACCACTGATGGCATTGTCTTTAAAATTGCAATTTGGTAAATAAAATGATAGAATGAAGCGAAATTCTCTGAAGCGCTGTGGCTCAATCTGTTGCGAATGAATGATTGATAGCAAGATCATAGAGAAACATAATAATGCAGTTTTAAAAGAATGCACATGAAATTATCTTCTGTGACATAAGGCATTGAACAGAATTTCATAGAGATTTGCATGCATATATTTTTGGAAGAACGGAACAATAATAACAAAGTTGTAAATCTTGAAACGCTGAATACAAAAATCAAATTCTTGAGTGTCACAGCCAGTCGCTTTCGATTAAAGGCAAGGTTAAAGGATTCCCATTTGAATCCAATTCTAAAATTCAAGAAATATCTATGGTTTGTGAAATACCTGGCAATTTTCGTACATTTTCTTTTGCAGAAAAGAAACTATTTATCAGAATGCCATGAAATTTAAAACATGATTGAGTTCAGAACATCAACTTCGATATAAAAGTTGAAGTGAGTCACATGATTCAGCATTTTATGTCTGAGATACTCTACAAAATCAGTAAAATTACCAAAATTAAATCAAAGCATGAAATTTGCTCATTTTGTAGAGTATCTCAGACATAAAATGCTGAATCATGTGACTCACTTCAACTTTTATATCGAAGTTGATGTTCTGAACTCAATCATGTTTTAAATTTCATGGCATTCTGATAAATAGTTTCTTTTCTGCAAAAGAAAATGTACGAAAATTGCCAGGTATTTCACAAACCATAGATATTTCTTGAATTTTAGAATTGGATTCAAATGGGAATCCTTTAACCTTGCCTTTAATCGAAAGCGACTGGCTGTGACACTCAAGAATTTGATTTTTGTATTCAGCGTTTCAAGATTTACAAATCCATGCTATTAAGTCCTTTGTGCGCGAATTTAGGAAGAAAGTGTCAGTAGCACCCGGACTAATAATCAATATTGATCATTTGCCTTTCCTTGATGAGTTAAAGGTCGATTAGTCAAATATCACATCTTTTTGTATGATAGGCCTCCGTTAGCGTTATAAAACCAGCCTCCAGGCAATGAATTTACTGCATGGAAAGTTAGCAAACATAGGCATGCCGAAAAATCATAATGAAGAATTTTTTACAATCAATGTGTAGGAATACATAAGCTAAGGCGTATTTAACTTTTTCATATTATTCTCATTATATTATACATTAATTAATTATTACATATTTTTATATATATTATTTTATTATAAGCTCATATTAATTATTAATCATTATATCATTGTAATTAATTGTAAAACAACAAATGTATTGTGAATGATCAAAATTTACTTGAATTGTGAACCATAAAGTCGCAATTTAAAAAATATGTATAGATCTATGAACCTGTTGTTATGATTAATTGATTATCAGTTCAAACTTCAAGTTCTATTCAAAATTTTCAATGGATCATTTTTAAAATAATTGAAAATTTAAGTTCTCTTCAATTTTTCATAGTTGAATGTGTCGTGATAAAAATGACAGCCTTTCCCATGTGGCCTGAAGTCTGGTGGTTATTGACATTGTTTTCATGTAATTGACATATCAATAGGATTGGCTAAAGCATGCTGGTAGGCATCATTATATTGTTATCGCATTTATATTGTGTGTGACTCAGAAAGAAACGCGAAATATATAACAATCTTATAAGTTCTATTTGTTGTCAAAAAATGTATTGCACCGAAATATGCAATAGTAGGTGATAAAGATCCTGAATACTTAGCAACTTGCATTCATAGAATAAAAATATGATTTGCTATTTAAAACTAGAACAGCACTGATAATTTTATTATGATCATGGGCGGTGACAAAGAAGTATTTGTATATTTATTTAACTTGTTAGATTTGTCAATTGATGAACTGATTGTTACAAAAATATTCATAAATATTGCTTATACACAGAAATGATGTCTTTTATCATTTGAAACATCAATTTTCTTCAATTATCTGCTACGACTATTTCAATTGATAGATTTTTCGTTGCGTTTACACTACGTGGCATACAGATTGTAGTACACAAATCTACAGAGAAAGACATGAAACTTTGGTTTAAACATCTATGTCTATTTTTCTCCAGTCATCAAATTCTATATCTGATAGGTACCCACAATTTCTGTGCCGTAGGTATATGTTATATTTCATTATGTCATAATTTTTTACAGGATTGTGGAAGATGTGGATTCCCTGGAAAATTCACAGAAGATGACGAGGGACACTTGATCCAGCTACCTCTTCTTATGCGGATCAAAAGACAAAGAATATGGCTCTGTGCGAGGAAAAACAGTCGCTTCTTGTCAGAATTGCCGGATGATGAGTATCCTGATTTGTGGGCATTATAATATAATATTTAGATGGTGTTAAAAAAGGTGTTTTTATATCCCGAGATTGAATAATGATAACCGTCAACATACTACTTGATTAAAAAGAATCAAGTAGTATGTTGGCGGTATTTTTTTTTGGCTGGAAGTCGGCATGCCAACTTTGGCTGGACTTCCGCTCTCTTTCCCACTGCCAAAGTCGGCAAGAATTCGGTGCCAAAGTCTGCCCGACTTCGGCTTTTTCACTGGGCTGTCCAATCTTTTGTTCGAATACAAAATCCTTTCCTTTTCTGCGAATGGGCTTTCGTCATTAGAGGTTTCCGCTGAACTTTGCGAGTCCATAAGTTAAAGTCTTTCCGCAAAACACGAGAAACTGTTTCCGTAGACACACACCGCAGAGGAGATACTTCTCGGATGAGATCATTAGAAGTTAGGAAAGGATCTGCCGATATGACCTTCTTCATTCGTCTCTTTGTATGTTTGGATACCTTGGAAGGTCGACCGCAACGGCTACGAACTGAGAAATTTCCTTCCATGTTGTATCGTTTCAAAATCTTTGATACAGCTGATTTTGAAACTTTCAGCTGTATGCAAATCATCTTGTGGCTAAGTCCTGCTTTTTTCAGCTCCACAATCGCGCCTCTCTGTGCGTCAGTTAGTTGTTTTCCTGATCCCATTGCAATGCAAGAAATGAAAATGAGATGACTCGTCACTGATACTTAGAACATACACCCGTATTAGTAAGCTATCTATGCTATCGCTATGACGACGACAATGCAGTAAGCTCGAATGGGATTGACAGCCTAGATATCTGATAATCATTAAAATCATTAACTGCTATTACCATAGAATCTCTGTTATCTAGGGGACATTCCAAGCACATATTTTGCAATCAGTTGAAACGCAACAGCCTATGACAATAGCAGGCTTCAAGCGCACACATAATTGTAACCGATCACGGTCAAATTTGGTCAAATACCCGAGATGAATTGTAGACGAAAATCTGAATTTTCATGTCCCACCTGGAATAATTGGAATCGGACAGTCCTAGCGGAATCTACAGCTTCCCCAGTCCACATCTACTCTCATTTTTCAATCTCAACAATGAATTTTGATTCGGAGCATGACCCGCCTTGCTAGTCTTCCATGGTGCCACTGGCATTTCGTCATGTCTCCTCTAGACAAGCAGAGGAGGGAAACATCCATTTCTATGGTTATTACTGTGGAGTAAGATAATTTTGACAAAAAAATTAGGATACGAGTGAATGCAGTATGAATTTCATAAAATCACTGACTTGTGACACGGGGTTTCCAAACTTATGACAGGTACTGTATGTGACTTGTAGAAATCCCAAACAATCCTATTGTTTAACTTGCATTATGTAAATTATGTACAATGTAGGCCTACGAAATACTTAAGGCTGACAGCATCGGTAGCTCCGGAATTACTTTTCAGCAGGCGACGCCACTGGTAATAAGTAAAGCAAAGACATTGAGATTTTCCCAATTTGAGAGAATGTCTTGACTCTATCCCCGAACTAATAAATTGTGCAAATATCTTTCGATCTTAGTACCAGTATTTTCTGTCATGAAGATTTCCACTTCTGTAGTAAATGTGATCTTTTGTTGCTGCATTATATTTGCCTACGAAATAATTTTTATAATCTATAATAATTCATCTTCAGTGATGTCGAAGAATTGTCGTTTCAATCGTCTGTGGTTATCGAATCCATTATGGAAGGATTGGCTTGAACCGCGTACTTCTCCAAATGAAGCATTTTGCAAATTATGCAGTAAAACGATAATGCTAAGCAATATGGGTGTCTTGGCAATCAAAAGTCATGATAAAGGGAAAAAACATCAATCAATCACGAAAAATGAATCGACAGCGACACTTTTCAATTTTGGAGTTACATCAAAGTAATTTACTTTTTAACTCTCTTTTTTTACAGTTTGTAGTTATTGAATCTGTTGCAGTTAAGACCGAAATGTGGTCACGATGTTTTTGGTACATGGCTTCACTCATAGCTATCAAGATCTTTCTGGCATCAGTTCATTTCACGCGTTCAAGACATACGAAACGTTGTGACATATATATAGAAAAAGATTATACCTATGAAAGGCGTTTTTCGCATCAAAACATTTTTAGACTATGCTAGATTCAGGGTTCATGAAAGCATATGATTATCACATTATGGTGAACAGATTTCATCTTCATAAGGAAAATTGAATGAACTAAGCAGTAACATTGAATTAAGAAAACAGTAAAATTTATTTTCTCTTAAACTTGATTAAATTTTGTGACATACAGTAGCTTATCGTTGCACGACTTTTAATTGCTTGACCTAACGATCTTTTGGTCTAGAGGTCACTCCGAAAGTGTCATTCGAAATCAGCAGGAAGAACATGTAGGCTAAAAATATCACAACGCTCCAGTTACTGACTTAAACTTGTAAAAAACTTTAAGCATATTATAATATTTTCCAAACCCTACTTCTGTATTCTTTTTGCTTACTCACCATATCTGGACACAAAAAATTAGATTGTGCACCTAACTTGACTTTGAAATATAAACTATGAAATGTTGTTTTGTTCATGTGCGATGTCATTTCTAGACAGAAATGTGTTTAAATACTGGCATGATCCAGGTGGCCCATTTTCTATGACTAACCTGTGTAAGAAAACATAGTTATTCCACATGTGTCTTTATAGAATCGTGGGTTGCTTACAAGAAGTTATACGGATTGTCCATACACGTATACATGTATATGTTCATATTAAATCTTCAATGCATTCATGAAGTATTTTTTTCTTTTTCAGTGAGAGCTCGAATCAAGCGATTGCATCAGAAGAACTGCCTGTTCAAAGTTCATCCACTGGACAAGTCGAAAAGCAATCTCAGGGTCCACAACATTCATCTTCGAATGACGATCGCAAATCTACGACTATGTCAACTTATCTGAAAGGAGAAGAGATAACAAAAACAGAGATTCAGTGGTGCTTATTTTCGGTCCATGCCAACTTGTGATATCGCGTAGCCTCCTCTTCAGTTGAGGCCATGCAGGTGATATATCCGAATGATCAGATGTTACAGAACACTCGCTTGGGTAGACATAAGATGGCCTACACCGTTGCTTACGGAATTGCCCCCTTTTTCAAGAAAGAACTCGTTGATTCACTTTCCTCTTCTATTGTCTTTGTGGCATGTTTCGATGAGTCTTTGAATAAGATTGCCCAAAAAGGTCAAATGGATGTGCACGTACGATTTTGGTGTGGTGATACTGTTAGAACCAGATATTTAACATCCAAATTTCTCGGTCACGCAACAGCAGTGAACTTGCAAAGTGCAATCTCTTCAGCATTGAGAGGCCTAGATCAAGAAAAGCTATTACAACTAAGTGTGGATGGTCCCAATGTTAATCAAAAGACTTTGAAACTCATCAACGAAGAGCGTGATCATGATACGAAATTGATTGACGTCGGAACATGTTCCTTACATACGATTGATGGTGCACTTCGCGCAGCGGACAAAGCGGAAATTGGAGTGATGGAGTTTCTTCGATGCGTCTGGCAAGTTTTCAAAGACGTGCATCACGTCGTGCTGATTATCGTCACTTAGCTGAAAAAAAATGACGCAAAATTTCCTCTAAAATTTTGCTCAACAAGGTGGGTGGAAAATGTTCGTCCAGCTGAGAGAGCAATTGAAATCATTCCTCATCTGAAGTCTTACGTTTCTGGTGTACAAACTCAGAACTTTCGCGAACCGGATTCAAAATCGTACCTCATTATGAGAGGGATGTTGAGTGACCCTCCTCTAATCGTCCGATTGCACTTTTTGTCTCGGTAGTCAAAGAACTGGAGATATTTCTCGTTATATTTCAGACAGACAAGCCTATGCTTCCTTTTTTGTACCAAGCACTGGAATCACTGATGGGGACTTTGTTGCAGCGATTTGTGAAAGACTCTGTGTTCACAGAGAATATGTCGGGTTCTAAAATGCTCAAAGTTTCTTTGAAGGAAGATAATTTATTGAATGAGAAGTCAGTTGACATCGGATTCGCTGCAAGAACTGCTTTGAAGTCACTGAAGAAAGAAGTGTGTCAACAAAGAAAGTTTAATTTTCTTTCACAGTGCCGCTCTTTCCTGGTAAAACTAGTTACTAAGGTACAGGAGAGAAACCCAATGAAATATGACCTAGTTTTGGGAAGTGCATGTCTCGATCCTGACGTTATGCTGCACGATGAAGTTGCCATCAAGTTACGCCTGATCTCCAAAGCACTAGAAATTTTAGTAGAAAACAACCGGATGACAGGAACGGAAGCAGACAGAGCTAAATCTTATTATCAATCGCTATGTTCACGCCCATCAGCACAAACAGTCCTGAAAAAGTTCCATCAGGCAGATCGGTTGGATGATTTCCTAATGGATCTATGTCGTTCTCAACAATCGAACGATGAATTTCTCAAGTTCGTTAGAATAATTCTGTGCCTCAGTCACGGTCAAGCGTCAGTGGAAAGAGGCTTTTCAATAAACAAGAGTCTCCTGGTTGAGAATTTGTTGGAGCAATCACTGATTGTGCAACGGATTGTGAAAGACCATTTGAGAGCAAACTACGATGGGAGTTTTTCGAAGGTAGAGATCACCAAACCTCTCATCTTGTCAGCGAGGAATGCTGCCTCACGTCACAAGGAAGCCAAAAAGCTCGAAGACAGCAAGAGGGTCGTCGAAGAGGGGGAGTCTCGTGAGAGAAAGAGGAAAGCAATCGAACTGAAAGAAAAGGAGGCTGAAAGAAAGAGGTTGAGAATGCAACTCTTAGAACTAGAAAAGGACATCACATATCTGCAGAAGTGATTACATGTGTCATTTTAGTTTTCTCTGGAACGAGTTATTGTTAAGAATTTTTGCTTTGTAATTTTGCGAGCGAGGAATTACCGTTATACTGTTTACGTTATTTTTACTGAGTCTTGAATAATATGCATTTCATAATATCGATATTTTTGAAATTGTTTATCAATACAAACTTGTTTTACAGAATAAAAAATGTTTTCAATGCATTTCTCTAGTATGGAAACAGTTTGATATTTAGAATTCGTTTAATTTAGAAACGGTTCGTATATAAAGCTGTCTTAGTAAAATCACCAACCCTACTTACTGATCAGAATTTATCTTTAAACATCTGAACCATCAATCACCCAAGCATTAGCAAAGGAATATTAGTGGTTTGCGACACCTGGAAATTCTGGAGAATTTCTGGAAAAGTCAGAGAAATTTATTCTTCGGAATCGTTCGCCACCCTGTGGTGAGATGGCTAGGCTGAGGGATACTTTGTAATTCAACATCGAAGTTGATTGTGTGATATGATGTCAGTTCTGATTGCTTCTAGTGAATGTCAAAAATCTCCAGAATCCCCACAGAATCCCCATAGAAGCGCTATGGGAGCTGTGCGGATGGCCTCAATACCCATGCCCACCTCATACCCATGAATATCCCCACAGAATCCCCATAACCACGGCAACCTTGCAGATTGCCCAAACGTCAGGCAGTCACTAATAGAAAAATCAATCAATATTCAATAGTTTTTTGTCTAAATAATTTGCATACAAAACATCTGTTTCGATTGTGTAACAGAAAAAAATGTCGACCTGGGAAATACGATGCAAAGATTGTGGAAATGTTTATCGACGGAAATATAAGTTTTATTCACATTGTTATAAACATATTGCAAAGAAAGGGAGGTAAGGAAATTCAGATGTTTGGGGGAAAATGAATATCACATGGTTTGACCCGTGGTTTGATCTATGGAATAGAGACAATGCATTACAAATAGCACCAATATTTTCTTATTTCAGTAAGATGTTATAATCTTTGCTTGCAAAAAAATTAATGACTATTGTGACGCATTCTCATTTCTCTCTCTCCCTTCAATTATCTGCTGCGTCATCACTTTTACATACCGCAACGAAGGTCAAGTGAAGTTTCCTCTCCATACTCCCGCGCGCGGAGCCTTGCCCATGCCGCAACGAAGGACACTGTGATGACATTGATTGTTCCCCTCTCAACTGACTTTAAAAGTGCCAGCCAAGAGCGATCGTCGCCCAATATCTTGCGTATCGTGAGACGAGAACCGGCGTATTTCTCTTGGCGTGGCTGATTGAGCGGCAACGCCGACAAGCCGAGACGCACCAACACGCCTTAAGCGCACGAACTGGCCCTGGAGGATCGGCGCGCTCTCATTCTCTCTCCCGTTGTCTTAGTCAAGCCTGCTGCTGTCAAGTACCGAACTGTGTCGCTGCTATACGAACTGTGAACGCCTAACTTGCCTTTTAAGGGCTGCTTTGTGTCATTGCTTGTACTACTGGACCCTGTCATCGGGGAACGTATGTTTTTGTCCTTTAATAAAGTATAAGTCATAACAACTATGTTTTGAATATTTACTACATCATTCAAGAATTATCACTGTTCTTAGTAGCTCTCCGAAAATTATACTTCGATAATCAAACAGTTCTTATATGGATACCGTGTCTGATATATGAAAACTTTTGTCAATATTAAATTTAATTATCAATGTAATTTTCAGCTATCTATAAATCAATATATAAATCTCCTTTCATTGAAAATCAACATCAAATGCTGGATATGGTTGCTTTTCATGCATGAGAATTAAAATTAAATGAACGTGTCATAAAAAGTTTGATTTCTAATTAGGCAGTTGATAGTCGTCCTCAGCTGATCATTGACAGGATAGCCTGATTCCATAATTTTTTCATTGAGAGGCACACTGCGGCTCTGATTATTGAAATTCTATTAATACATTATATAGTTTTAACGTTCCCGTAAGTAGCTATTGAAATACAGCAAATGAGGTCATTAAATCAGCAGTGTAACCTGTTACCGATTTACTGCCACTGCATGTTTGCCTTTGATTCTGTGATTACTTTATCTACACGGTTGGCCGTTTGTTTGACTTAGTGTCCTGACGAAAGTCAGTCAATATTCATGACTTAGAAGCAGGATGACAGAACTAATATTGAGAAGCATGGATGGATTTGTCCTTGAAATTATATTGAAATTTCCTCTGTTGTCATACAAGCATAGATGTCGCTATGCCATTGTATTGTTACTTCAGGTCGTGACACGCACGCGCGATATAATACACGCACTCAAGAATAAAAAATGGGGCCCGTAGATTGACGGAGGAATGAGTCAGACCACTTCTTATCAATAAGGAATTGATATTAATTTGAATAAGTTGCACATAAATTACAAAATAAGTATCAGCAATAGCCTATATACGCACTAGCCTGATAAAATGTCAAAACAACCATTGTATTTGCTTTTCAGGAGGTGATTTTCATCGGCGGAGCACCTGCCGCTCCGGAATCCTTTGTAAATGTCAACGGGGCCAAAATCAGAACAACAGATTCGATTGAAACCATTGCATTATTTAGTGCAAGCTACATAACTTTCAATTCAAACCATGCAAATTGCCAGGAACCTGTTCTAAAAGTGTCAGAATACATTCTGGGATTTCGCAAGCATTTTGAGACCAAGTCGGTCAAAATGTTTGCGAAATCTTTACCATTTTAAATTATATTAGCTTTTCACATTAGTTTGTTTCTATCAATCTTTCCTTCTGTAATTCTTTCATGTCGCTGTGACATTGTATTATAAAATCGTGATGTCTAAATTATATAGATTCACAAAATGTATTTGAAAGAACTTTTTGTTGAAACTTAACCAATAAAGTGTATCTTCGATGCCCATTTTAATGATTTCAGTTACGATTTTAAGCAAAATATTGTCACTGCAGAATCTGATTTTACATGTATGTTGAAGTGCGAATTAGCTATTTCATCATTTATTTTACCTCTTTTTAAAATTATTCTTGTTATCGTCACCTTTAGAGGCTCCGAAATATAACAGTTTTGTTGAATTACAAATTATGTGATAACTTTACGGAACTGTGATTGAAATGACTCTAGCTTCTTGGTAATTAATTTATCATTCAAGTCCAACATTGACTGATTGTTTAAAGCTATGATTGTATTGTATGTATTAAACACTATAATTGCTTAAAGCCAAATTGGCAACCTCATTCCTCATTTTCTTATCAATTCCGTACATTTTGAAATTATTGTTTATAGTGTTTTGTTGATCGTGAGTGCCTGAAGGCATACTGTTCTTCTAATAGAGGGTTTTGAGTTTCAAGGAAGTTAGCAAGAAGTTGGTTAATCACTGCTTCAAAAATTTTGCCAGCAATTGGAAGCAGGCTGATAGGACGGTAAAAAGATGGAAGAGATGAATCAGAGCTTGGATGATGAATCTTGGATAAAAGTGAGGAAAGCTTAGTTGAGAGGTGTTTGAAGACCGAAACCGGGATACCATCTGGTCCACTAGAGCTCGAGCTACCGAGACCTGCGATGATCTTTTTGATGTTTCGGACTGTGACTGATGGAGGGCTAAGTGTTTCATTAGTGCGTGTGGGAACTGGAGTTGGAATTTTACCTCCATCGTCTTAAGATGAATTCTTCGCAAATTCGCTAGAGATATTCAGCTTTATCTGCTGAAGATGTCGACATCGAAGTGCTGACTTCATTATGACGAAGTGATGGGATGAAGGATTTGTTCCTATTGGTGAAACCTGTAAATCCTCCAGAAATCTTTGGAGCCATGCTTTTGGGCTGATGTATGGCTTCCTTGCTATTTCTACGTGCGGTCTTGTGCAATTCAAGATTACCAGTGGTACAGTCAGGTTTGTACTTGTGGAAATAGTGGTCACGCCAGCAGGTTGCAGCTGCACACTCTAGTGCAACCCAAGGCCAACATCCCTATTTTCAGCCACTCTGTCAGTTCTTGCGCCGACTTGTGAACGTATTCACTGAGAATCAGATTCTCAGCTTGAACTTGACTAAGAAGAGTGCGGAAGCCACATCAATTTGCCTTGGAAAATTGATTCACTGACGGCATGTAGTACGTTTGCTTGCAAGAAACTCACGGTGTGTCGGAAGCAAAATTAAGCGAAGAAAAATGCCCATCAATAATTTTAAGTTTTTCTAGATCAGAATTTGACGCTGAATCCAATGAGACCAAAATGAAAATCTTTCATCGAGGGGTTCTCGAGATAATCGATAAAATCGATTTTATCGATCACTAGATTTGATCGATACGTCCCATTTTATGATTGGAAAAATGCCCATCAATAATTTTAAGTTTTCCTACATCAGAATTTGACGAACATCAGAATTGAGACTAAAATAAAAATACAATATTTAGGGGGTTTCAAGATTTATTATCAAGTTTGTCGCACTGCATCTTAGGTAGCGCAATAACTTCACATAATTGTTTCACAATCGAAATTCAAAAATTAGAATTGACATTAGAACGTGAAACTTTACTTTTCATCTTCACTTAAGCTACCAACGGAACAGAAATCCTACCCTGGTGATGAGAGCCGGAGTTTATTGTTAAATTTCTATGGTAATCTCTCTGATAATGCAAACTGAAGGGATAACGACACTCGTAGCACAGTGTGTTTATTACTCGAAGCACAGTATTATAACAGCAACGCCGGCCAAAATCTGGCCAGCCAATTACAATGTCGTCCTTGAGGCGACAGCGCGTGAGTCATCTCCCCTACAAGCAGTAAGTTGCGCGTGCACAGCGCAGACACACGTGACCCCACAAGACAGATACATTGATTGATCATCTTTGTTTATGTCGATTGACTTTCTTAAGCAGGCTAGTTTTGGTTTTTCATCAGTAGACAGGCTACTCTCGAAGTGGCTTCACTATGCCTCCGCCATTAACGCATTTGCAGGCTAGACGTGTGATTTGTTTATTGTGCTTTGACAAGGATAGAAATGCACGACCCATCAACGATAATCAGCTACGTATGATCAATGAATTTTGCCTGATTGATTATTCTACTGATGATTTGAGGCTGCCGACGTCTCTTTGTGGTACATGTCGTCGAATCCTGTGTTCTTATGACAACAACGATTTCACCAGAACAATTACTCTTTTTGATTATTCTTCCATTTCGAATTCCCTTAAATCGCGCAGTGCTATCAACATGGAGGGTTCCTGTAGTTGCTGTATTTGTGAAAGAGCGAAAAGCAACTTCCTCAGACCTGCAACAAGAAACAAATTACTCAAAGGAAGGCCGACATCTCGACTTGATGATGATGATAGTGATGAAATCAAGCCAAAGCAAGTACGACTTTGCTGCAGTTGTTTTTCGATTCTTTCTCGTGGATTTTCTCATGTGGGTTCAAAGACGAAATTGAATGAAAACATTTCAAATGTTTTACAGAAGGTAGACGCGACTGAACAATTTACTGCACATGTTGTGAAATCAAAAGCTAACTCTGGAAATTGCACCTTGACAACCGAACGAGGGTCAACGTTGAGGTTGTGTATCTCTTCACCTGACAGTGACTCGTCGACGATAAAGTCTGATGATATTCTTCAGATTCGTGAGGATCTTTCTTTAAGTACGAGAAAGACGATTAAATTGGTCAGTGATCTTCGAAAATCTGTACCCAATCCGCGGAAGAATTTTGAATCGAATTTGAAATTAACTATGTTTGAACAAGACCATATTTTTGATGAGTTCTTCGATGTTGTTGAGATGGATTTCCTCGAGGTTGCAAATGATACAGTCATTGGTCATCCTCGCCGTCCCGTCGTATTTTGCAAAGACTCAAAGAATTTTCTCGAGTATGTCATTTCCGCAAGAAATCTGAATAATGACGACGATTCAATCATCAAAATCTGTGTTGATGGAGGGCAGGGATTTGTAAAAATCATGTTGTCCATTGTCAGCGGCATCAAAGCCGAATCGGATAACCCGGCGTCCATTTATGGAGCTTGTTCCTCAACTAGCAGATTCAAATATTCTGGAGTAAAAAAGATTTTTTTGTTGGCTTGCATTCCCGATATACAGGAGAATTACAACAACATCAAACAATTATGGATACTGCTGAAGCTGGACGAATTGGAGCGAGATTTTTTCCTTGTAAGTGACATGAAACTCAGCAATATTATGATTGGCATTATGGCTCATGGAAGCTCATATCCTTGTTGCTGGTGTGATACGCGGAAAGAAGATCTTTGTGAAAATGGCCCACTTAAAACTTTCAAAGGCATCAAACAGGAATTTTGGAAATATCATGAAAATGTACAGAAGAAGTCTCAAGCCAAGCAATTTAAGAATGTGATTCATCCGTCGTTGATTATGCCTTCCCAATCTGCATCAGATACTGTTCTCTCAAAACTGCCACCTCCTGAGCTTCATCTCATGACAGGATCAGTGAAAACGATTTTTCAATCCCTCGAAAAAACAGCGCCAGTCATTGCCGAGAAATGGCTAGAAAGGGCTTCCGTGACAAAAGAGTCCCATCATGGAGGATGCTTCAATGGCAACTCGGCAAAAAAATTGTTGCAATCTGTGGATTTGCTTCAGCAGTTGTGTGATATCTCGACGTTGCCACATGTTCGGGCATTTCGTTCTTTGAACGCAGTGGTGCATTCTTGCTTTGGATATAACTATGACTGCAATTTGCGCGACAAGATCGCCGAATTTAAGCTTTCTTTCGACGATCTCCATGTACCATACACGCCGAAGGTTCATGCAGTAATCCACCACGTTCTTGATTTCTGCGAAATGAACGAGTCCGGTCTCGAACCATACAGTGAACAGGCGGCCGAATCTATTCACAGAGACTTTTTCACTGTTTGGTGTAACTACAAGGTAAATAACATTTCAAATCCCCGCTACAAGCGGAATTTGCT
Source organism: Prostheceraeus crozeri (assembly GCA_907163375.1). NCBI lineage: Eukaryota > Metazoa > Platyhelminthes > Polycladida > Euryleptidae > Prostheceraeus > Prostheceraeus crozeri. The sequence continues at coordinate 913,343 of CAJQUW010016879.1, read as the reverse complement.
GTGTGCAGTTTCTTCCTACAATGCGCGCCATTTGTGAATTACAAAGTGTTATCAATTTGGAAATCCTGCAGATTGCTTTCTATATCTCTCGATATTGTGTTTTTATCTACAAAATATACAGTTTATATAATCTCAAAATGTTCGAATTTTTATTAAAGAAAGACTGATTAAATGCATCAGTAAACATTTTGGAATTAATTCAAACAAATTGCTTAAATTTATAAATAGTGCTTATAAGTGTGCGTTATCAAAACTAATATTGTTGATCAAATCGATTTTATCGATTATCTCGAGAACCCCTCGATGAAAGATTTTCATTTTGGTCTCATTGGATTCAGCGTCAAATTCTGATGTAGGAAAACTTAAAATTATTGGTGGGCATTTTTCCAATCATAAAATTGGACGTATCGATCAAATCTAGTGATCGATAAAATCGATTTTATCGATTATCTCGAGAACCCCTCGATGAAAGATTTTCATTTTGGTCTCATTGGATTCAGCGTCAAATTCTGATGTAGGAAAACTTAAAATTATTGGTGGGCATTTTTCCAATCATAAAATTGGACGTATCGATCAAATCTAGTGATCGATAAAATCGATTTTATCGATTATCTCGAGAACCCCTCGATGAAAGATTTTCATTTTGGTCTCATTGGATTCAGCGTCAAATTCTGATGTAGGAAAACTTAAAATTATTGGTGGGCATTTTTCTTCGCTTAATTTTGCTTCCGACACACCCTGAACTGTGATAGCACAATTATCATAGGTGCCAAGAGAAAAAGTAACTTTGTGTGAAAAACAAGTTGGATTTGAGGTGAGAAACAGGTCAAGAAGATAAGGGTCAAACCATCAGATAGCGTAAATTTCTTGAAAAATTGATTAGTTAATATTTTCGCCGCGAAGGGACATTTTCAAAATTGATACCTTGACATTTTGTATAACGCAAAAATTTCAGGTCCACAATCAATTTGTGCCCTGATACACTCATTTGAATTTCGAAGCAAGTTGAAGGCTTCTTGTGATTAAAAAAGTACAGTTTTAATTTTGATCACACGTCAGAATTAATAGCTATTTTTTGGCCCCGACAGAGAAATGTTCGATGCATAACCTTTAGTCAATTGTCACGGACGCAGTTAAGTTAAATACGTTACGCCAAATTTGTAGTCATTCAACGAAACTTAGTTGGATTATTCTGTCCCGAGCGTAACGGACGTTTTATAAAAGTTACCGCTGTTTGTTTGTTATTCAATCCAACTCTCATTATTCACGACGAAGCATCTCTACCTGTGTTCAGATGCTAGGATATGAACTTCCCCTCTTTGAAAGCAAAATATCATGACTTTTATAAAGGTGGCCAAAATTGTCACGAGCGTAACGGAATTTTTGTAGTCTACCTCTTACCGCGGGCCGCATCTCTGGCCAGCGTCCAACTCTTGGTCAAACACTCAACAGAAAGCAATTGTTCAACAAAATACAAATATAACTTGTTGATGCATGCCTTTTTGATGCAGTGAAAATCTATCTAACTTCCCTAATAGATATTACTGAATGAAGTATTTGAGACACAGCCGCTTCCATGACAAATATTGTCAGCAAACTTGCATTTCTCTAATATTTTCATCGACGCGACATATTTCTTGGCTGCAGTCTGTACAATTTGACTTGAATACAACAGGTCGTTAGTTATTTTGATTGACGTGCGCGCGCGGCCTAGCACGAGAAACTTGTTAAATTCAGTATCGACGGGTTCGTTCACTTCGCACGACGTGAGCTTATATTGTTTTGCAATGTCGAAATCTGCAGCTGAGCGTCAAAGGCAGTACCGGCAAAAAAAACAAAGACAATCTACGATTCCGTCTAATGGAGAAGGAAAGACATGAAGAATACAGAAAAAGGAAAGGAAAACCATCAAGAGAGTACGAGAGATTGAGAAAACAACGTTATCGCAAACGAGTGAAAGAGACGGGTGAGAAATTGTCACAAGGTGACATCAATTCAAGTTTCTCAACAAACGCGAGTAAATCACGATCTGTGAACAAAGCTTTCAATTCAATACCGAAATCACCGAGAAAGAAGATTCTTGACGTGAAATTGCTTGCCAAGAAATTAAATGATCATGTATCCTTAACCAGTTATTCTGAAACTTCGTTGAGTGTGGAGCTAACTGACAAAGTCCAAGAATTTTACAGGTCTGACAGTATTTCTCGAATGGCTCGTGGTCGAAAAGACAATCGCAAATTCATTGTTGATGGAAAGCGTTTAAGACTGCAAATTCGTTATTTGACAATGAGTCTTCGAGAAGCATACAGTCTGCTCAAGGAAGAGAATCCGAATGACAAAATCGGCTTAAGCAAATTCCAAGCATTTCGTCCACCAAATGTTTTTGTCTCGGCAAAAATTCCGCAATATGTTTGTGTTTGTCCTCATCATGAAAACATTGGAATGAAATTGCAAGCACTGTCAAAAGTCAACGAATCTATCCCTGATAACATTACTGATATGATTCAACTTTTAGTTTGTGATCGCGAAAATCATTTGTGCATGTCACGCCTATGCGAGAATTGCAATACTATGAGCTTATCAGCAGGCCTGCTAAGTAATGCGGAAGAACGAGATGTGGATTATTTTGAATGGTGTAAGGATGAAAGTGGCCGCATGACAAAACAAAAGAAAAGTGGTGAAATTGAATTCTTGTTTAAAACGTTAGACGATGGAATGGATTCTTTCCTTTGGCATTGTTTCGTAAAGGACTCACAAAGTAAAGCATTCAAATGTCAACACGAAACAGGCGAGAAAGTTTTGCAGCTAGACTTTTCTGAGAATTACGTGTGTAATAGTCAGAATGAAGTCCAAAGTGCATACTGGTGTCACACGTCTATTACTATTTTTACTGGTGTATTCTGGCATGGAGAAATTACGACGTCTTTTGCCGTTACAAGTGATGAACTCGAACATGATAAGTACATTCAAGGGAAAATTTACTTCTGAGGATACTATAATGTATTAAAATACAAATATAACGCCCGACGTTTCGCTGTCAACCAGCTAGATCACGAGCAAAATTTATAATGGCACAAAGGTGATAAAAACTGGAAGCGTGCGCAGAATGGAGTTACACGTCAGTGCGGGATAGCCACGTGAATAATCAAGGTCCCCTAAACATGTCTAGGGGTCTTGAGGTGCTACTATATTTACGATACAAGTAGTAATGCTAAAAGTTCAAAAGCTAAACGAGAAGTGAAGCAAAGTAGTAGCGCACACATAACCACAGACAGATAATTTCCTACCGATGCAGCCATTCATGAGGGCCGTTGAGTTCACCTCGCTTATACAAATGGCTTCAAGGTAGGTCCGTTTATGCCAACTTCTCACATTATGATGCAATACTTCCCATTTGATATTGTGCTGGACGATATGGTGCGGATGAGATTCTTTGAAATGGTTAAACACTGTAGATGACTCTCTCTTGAAGTGCTCGTGAAGTCGAGATTGTACAGTGCGTGTTGTCTCCCCAACTGTACATTGTCTCCCCACTGTACAATCTCGACTTCACGAGCACTTCAAGAGAGAACTTTTCATTTATCAACTGATCAGTAATTTAGTTCCGTATATCTCCTGATGAAAAAATTGTAACTACATACTATTCATAAAATGTTTCGAATCAAAATTTTCAAGTGCAGTCAGATTCGAACCATGTATATCGTAGTTGTGTAACCTACCTACATCCCTGTGCACTTTGCTGTAACACAACACCTATTACATATCTACTGTTGTAACCAGAGTTTCGACCTCGACCTCGCGTCCTCGATAACTTTTTCCCGACCTCGACCTCGACATGAAACATATCGAGGTCGAGGTCGGTTGGTTGCTGAAACTTATGTAATGAAAATTTCCCTTAGGGAAACTATTTTTTTGATGTTAGGATAACATCACATAAAAAGATAGTATCTCATTGAATACTTACTTATTATTATGTTGAACAGTAGAGTGTATGCATGTCGGGAAATCTGCAGATGAAAAGAACTTTTAATCACCTACCTGTATGTGATAGGATGTTCGGGGCAATCCTTCTTTCAGATTGTCATCAACTCATCATTCGAGATTTTTATTATCTTATGTCCTCATTCACTTTTGTGATTGTGATTCGTGATGGCGCCAAAGCGACCGAGATTAAGTACCGTATACGATTTTTTTGTTGAGACTGAAGATTGTTTTAAATGCACCATAATAATCGACGGGGACCAGCGATGTGACTGTACCATCTCAAAAGGATCATTTAATGCCTGCAGCACATTAAAAGCATGTGAAGAGGGTTCATCCCGATGTATCCTTTCAAGAAGTCCAAAACCCATCGAAATCTTTCAAAGGACCACTGGACAGGTAAGCAGCCACAAATGTATTTACTTTATTCTTTATTAATACAACTGGTAGTCAATGTTTACAGAGGTCGAATAAGTATACATCTATGTAGGGTGTTTTACAGCAGTTACATCTTACAACTACATTATATAATATGCTACAACATGCATTGTGATTGTGTGGATAAAATGCCTATATTCATGTAACCTATACTTATGATGAGTAAATCAACAATTGTATATAATACTCATGATACGATTCATCGATTAAGAAACGTATGGTATTCGTTGAAACTTGTAAGTCACGATGTAATTAAGAGAAAACATCAACAAACATAGACTTTCACGCATGCAGATTTCAATCTTCAGCTAACGAGACTGTTTGGGCAAGATCCTAAACCTTCCCCTGGCCGGATGATTTTCGGGTGGATGACACTTTGGTCATAAAACCCTAACCATATAATTCTTTCATCATAAGCCCTAAATTTTTTTATAGCTATTAAATGCTAGAGTACGCATATGCTTACCGCATGATATGCTTTAATTACAGTAAAAAAATCAATACTTGAAATACTTGGATTTCAGGCAATAGGTGGTAAATTGGCCCAAGAGTTGCATATCCCGTTGGGTAATGACTCCGTCAGACGTATATTGATGGATAAATATTTCCATGAAAAATTGAGGTTGAAAGACGAACTGAGTGGCAAAATGATTTTCATCAAATTCGATGGAGTCACCATTCATCGGAGACATTTCCTTGGAATCAACGTTCAATTCTGTGACAACATGAAGAAGGTACAAATTAGAACATTAGCCATTTCGGACTCCGATGCCAAGTTTGACGGTGTATCGACTGCCAAACTAGTAGAAGATGCACTAGATAAATTCGGCATTGACAAAACACAAATTTTAGCATGCGTTGTTGATAACGCCTCAGCCATGACAAAGGCTGTGAATTTGATGAAAGAAGATGATTATCCTACTGCTGATGATGGTGATGAAGACGTTCATGATGACCATGATGAAGAAGACCAGGAGCTTCTCAGATCAATAATCCAGCCCCAAACATCGGTCACTCATATGAGATGTGCAGTTGATACACTTCAATTAGCGGTGAAAGATGGCCTACAGAAACCGGGCGCTGAGAAATTATTAACGAAGGTAAGTGAAGTACACTATCATCAAGACTTACTGTTTGACTTACGACTTACATATTTGACAAGCTTATATAATTTATAAATTATAAGAGATGATAACTAGATTTGATTTGGTTCATTGCGGGAACTGCAAATGTTTGTGTCTTTTTATGACGTCATCCGCACAGTATACCCTATTACAGAAAGTCAGTAATTCAGATGCAGATAAATCGTAAATATAGTTTCCAGACATCTACAAAAATAATGAAATACCGGTAATTGAAATCAAGTTATCAGAGCTGAGAACGACAGGTTAGGTTGCGTCATTAAAAAAGGACAATCAGACCTCTCCTAGTTTTTTGTTTCGCAGATAAAGTGGAAAAGCAAATTCGTAAATCAACCGGGCCCTAACGTTTCGAGCACTACGCTCTTGATCACATAAATGTATCATTTCTTATTCCTGATTATAAATTCATTATTCACAATTACACAAATTTTGATAGTCCGACCAAAACGGTGATCACAATGTCCCTTGACCATACTTAATGATCAATATTTTCTATTTTAGGGTTCGAGCTGCTGTGGTTATCCTTCGAACACCTCACGTAGATTCAGTCTTACGTCGTCGAGCAAAAATAGGCATGCTTCTTGACTGCACAACGCGTTGGGGAAGTTCTTATTTGATGGTGGAACGTTTATTGCAGTTGAAAAAATACATAACGGACATGGCTGTTTCAGAATGCGACTTTACGGAAAAGCAATGGGAAGATATTGCTGGACTTAGCAGAACCTTGAAAATACCATATGACGCGACAATACGTCCACAGACAGCAACAATCTCACCTGGAGAATTCTACCGTACTTGGAAAGAGGCTATTTTCAAACTAAATCAGATGAAATCTACTGCAGCTAGCAATATTTCTGAGTCAATGAAAACGAGAGAAACGCTTCTTCTCTCTAACGGAATTCTTCTGGCAGGAATCTGGGTGGATCCTAGATACAGGTACAGACTAACATAGTTTTAAGTTGGTAAACTTGTTTTATAGTCATAATTTGTTTGTTTTGTAGAATGCTGCTAACGGAGGATAAAAAACGAAGGCGAAACAAATCTTGCAAGCTTTGCTATTGAAGTCCGAAAGACGCTTTGAGGACAATGCCGAAGGATTACTTAGTTCAGTCGGAGATTCCAAAAATGATAACATTGAGAAGAATGCAAATGAAGAGGACGACTTCGAAAAATACCTTACAAATTTAGCAAAGAATGATGAAACATTGCAGGTAAATGTAAAATAGATATTCCGGAAAACACCCAACTCATGTTATTGATCATATACTTGTAGAGCATCTTCATAAGACATTTTGAAGAGATAATTTTACCAACTCATCTGAAATGAATATCAGTCATTCCACGTAACTCTTCCATTTTTCGAAAAAATGAATAATGCTTTGATTTACTTCAAATTCACGTAACATGTTCATGATACGCCATATTTAAGATATCCCTAATCAAAATTGCAGTACTTACGAAATTTTGGTATTTTTTGACCCTGTAAAAGGAAGGTGTGTACATGCATATCGCATTTCAGTTTGACTAGCGAATTTATTTGATTTACGATTTCTACAGAAGTGAATGAATTTTTTAGGAATAAACGGTATTTTAGCTTGATCTTTTAGCTTTCGAATGGTGTGCTGCAATCCATATTTCTATCAGAAATAGTCCATTCAATATGGCTTTGAGTTTTGTAAAAACTCGTGTGGTGTACGTTACCAAAAAATTCGAAAAGTTTTTTGTGTTTCAAAATACTAAGTAACAAAGCAAACGATCGTGCCAGAAAATCTCCATTTAGCACAGATCATCTCATGGCACTACAAAAACATAATATATTCTAGGTTAACACACCAAAAAACGCAATTTTGATGCGTGGTGTACGTTACCAATAATCAGCACTTTTGTGAATATTGGTCGATTACGCACTAACATAACTAGAACCTTCATAGTGTAAAACTATTGTAATTTGGTTACATCATCGGTGCCTCTCATCTTCGTGCGATAGCACTGGTCTCTATCAGAGAACAATAGCATAAGAATTTCTCATTCCAACGCTCTCTGCCTGCTGCTGCCAACGCTATCAGCCGGCTGTGAGATCAAGTTGGATTTCCCCATGCTATTAGCTCCGCTAAACGGTCACGCTGATAACAATAGCATGCAGATCTCTCTGTTGATCTATCCTCTCTCTTTAAAAAATAAAAAAAAATCCTCTCTCTTATCTCTGCGTTATTCTGGGTGACGTCGTTGGTTGCTAGTAGCAACCATCTAACACCTCAGATGAGGCTCTGACTCGATCAGGCTATTCTGATTGGATGAGATATTGCCTGAAACGCATCAGCTTATTTGCATTGTGCTATGCGAAGAGCTTCGTTATTGACGAGTGCAGGCAAGATGGCGAAGTCCAGAGCCGAAGTTCAGAAAGCATACCGAAAGCGAAAGGGAGACGAGTTGAGGAGCAAGGAGAAGGAGAGACTCCGAAGAATTCGAGAAGTACAGAAAAAGGATCCTGTGAAGATGGCGAAGACAAGAAAACAGAAGGCTCTTGTGATGAAAAGACTGCGCATGAAGGAGAAGGCGAGGAAACTTATAACTCCACCAACAGATAAGTGTGCCTATAAAAGCTATTCTTCTGAGCGTAGGGCTACTATTAGAGCTCTAGGTCTTTTACCTAATTCTTCCACGAAGAAGCAGGTCGTTGTTAGGAACCTGAATTCTCTGATCTTTACCTCTAGTACTCCTCCCACTCCACGTGAACGTCTTTCTAAGGACACGATAGAAAAGATCACGGATTTCTATCAGCGTGATTCTATCTCTCGATGGTGTGCAGGTAGGAAGGAGTTTGTCAAGGTGGGCAGAGAGAAAACCCAAAAGCGTTTCTTGCTGTATAGCTTGAAGGAATGTTATGCAATGTTCGTTGAGGAGTTTGGCGAATTAGTCAAAATGTCGAAGTTTGCTTCGTTGAGGCCTAGACATGTGTTCTCCTACGGATCCACGCCAGTTGAATCCTGTTGTTGCCTCACTCATCAAAATTTCATGCATGTTTGCGACGCTTTGGCTCTTCATTTGGAAGGAGTGAGAAAGTATGATTCCCTATGGGTAGAAGACTATTTGATGTGTTCTCCACCCACCGAGCACTGTCGAAGATTGTCGTGTCCTACTTGTTCTCATGGCCAACTCTTTGATATCAAAGTTTTGAAGGAAGATTCTGATCAGAATGATGTCTGTATTACGTATAAGTGGTGGGTGTCAGAGGGAAAGAGAGTGGAACAAGTTATCAAGACCGAATCATTGCAGGATTGCATAGAGAAGTTCAGAACTCAATGTTCGTCTTTCCTTGTTCATCACGCTACTCAAAAGCAGCAGAGTCTATCTTTTTCTCGCCAGAAACTATCAGAAGCGGATGAAAAACAAAAAATCTTTCACTTTGATTTTCTGAGAACTTTTCATGTTTCTATCAAGATGCAGCTCAAAGTACCTACTGGGCAGAACATCAGATCACTCTCTTCACTGTGGCTCTATACCGACCAGGAGAGTCACCGCAGATGTTGTGCTTCGTTACTGATCTGAATGACCACACTAAGACTTCTGTCTCTTACTTTCTGAACAGACTCATGATGGAATTTTGTGAAGCTGGAGACAACGTCATACTTTGGAGTGACGGTCCCAGCTCACAATTCAAAAATCGCTTCATGCTCGAGTACATGAAAATCCTGACCAATAAGTTTGATCTGTGGAGTCTGAGATGGAATTTCTTTGCCACCTCTCATGGGAAAGGGGCCATTGATGGGGTTGGGGGCAGTTTAAAGCGAACGGTTCACACTTGTGTTAAGGCCCGTCAAGCAGTTGTTCAAAATGCCATGGACTGTGTCAATACCATCAAGTCGCATGAGTCTGCTGTTATTGTTCATCATGTACCAAGCACGGCGATCGATGACTTTTACCAATCATCAATCTCAGCCACTCTTGAGTCTGCTCCAAAAAAGCCAGGCATCAAATCGTCCCATTATTGGGAATGCCTTTCTACTGACCTTGACATCAAAATGGAGAGACTAACTCCAGTGTTGAGTGAATCAGAGACGTGGGAAATTCCTCCAATTCATCTTCCTGCATCTGAAACAGCTGGTCCGTCCAGATCAACTGGATCATTGGTCATGGGTGACTATGTCGTAGTGAAGTTTCAAGGTTGCGATTATGTCGGAAGAGTCACTCGAGTTTACAGCACAGTTGACTTTGATGGCACGTTCATGCGGAAGAAAAGAGAAAACATCTTTTCGTTTCCCATGAATCCTGATAATTCTGCTTTTGGACTGGAGGATGTGGTAGCTCAACTCAATCGTCCATCGAAACTACGTCGTGGAGATGCTTATGACTTCACCTCATCACAGTATGACTTTTCTACAGTACGATGAAGGACTTTGATGAACATTTGATACTATTTGCAGAACAAGTTGCTGAAAACTGATGTTTTTTCAAAAGATACTTTTTTCTGGAAATTGTTCGTTTTGATTTCTAAGTTATGATGTCAAATGGATATGAAAGGTCTAGAGAGGGTCGGCATATAAAGCACTGAGTAATTTAGACACAGTATTATCAATATTGAAGCAAAAAATAAGAAAAAAATATCAATTTAACACGATTTCCTGAGTTTGCATTTTCCGTGGTGTACGTGATGTGGTGTACGTTACCACGCATCGTTTTGCTTTTCTATATGTAAATCAATGAAGATAGCATGGAAAATAGCTGAATTTTCTGTGAGTTATTCTCGATACACTCAGGTACTAATCTGTGAAACTCACAGACACCTGTTTGACTTTGCAGACCAGGAATATTCATCTAAAGTTAGGACAGTGATAAAAGTCGATTTTATCCTGTGGTGTACGTTACCGACTTTGCAACGCTCCTGAGACAAGACTATGAAAGGGATTTTATTCACATTACTACCATAGAACAGTCTGAGGTTATTCTTTCATATGAAGTTTTGTAATCCTTACTGTGATTTGTATTTGAAGAATTATACTAATAAATGTAGATAAAATGTGGTGTACGTTACTATATGGAATGACCCATATGGCTAATGCACAACATAAAGAAATATAAAACGATGCTATCGCTTGAAATAAAACCATGCTAATGAAATCTTCGTACGTTTTTCATTGGTTTCTAAATGTGTTATTATTCAAAAATGTATGACTATTAAGGAATTTATTATTATTATTTAAATGAAAATTATTAAAATTATTTATTTTAATTATTATTATCATTATTTATGATTACTTATGAATTTTATTTCCATCCCAGGCTTATAAAGAGATTTTCGAGGATTAATTCCGGATAAGACCTTTATTGACCACATGTTAGAGACTTATTTCTTCATAAAACCTCACATATAAGGTATACGGTAGTACGGTACTATAAGGAAGCATTCACGACGAGTATGAATGACTTAAGCTTCGATCTGCATTATGATCTTAAAGCAATTTCGTCTGATGTTCATATCACAGTTAATTGATTGATCCATCAAAAGCTTCATCCGCGTAGTGTTTCGGATCACCGGTGGCATCGGTACAAACCTTTTCCGAACTCGAGTATTTTTACCTCTGAGCAATATTCATGTATCATGTGTTTTGATGAAAATCATTGATCTAGTTGTACATACATGTAGTCATGGACTATTTGTATTATAGACTTAACTATTTTTCAGGAGGAGAAAGGACAACAACAGGAACGATTTATCTTGAAAATTCAGGAGGAAATTTCTACGATTGCGAATGTCAAGCGAACGAATGAAGACTTGGTGAAGATAATCGACAAATATCCGACCACCATCCAAAAAATGGCACGCTGTTTGTCAGTGTTGCCAACAACACAGGCCTCTGTTGAACGACTGTTTAGTGCAATGAAAATTCTGCTGACTGATCGGCGAACCCGAATGAAGCCTGATTTAGTACAGGCAATATTGTTTTTGAAATCAAACAATCGTCTTCAATAGATCTTGTTATTCTGTTTTTGACAATTTTCCCCACCTTTATGTAGATATACTCATTGACATAATTAATGAAGCAAACTATCATTGGCTTGAATTGAAGTATGTTTCATTTTTTTCTCAGGCATGATGCAATATCTCGCTTTCTATGCATTACCATTCAACACATTAGAGAATGGAGAAAGATCTATGGTGGTCAAATTTCAAATTTTGATATCGATACAACTGTCACAATTGCTTTTACAAATTGAACATAAACGTGAACTGAAATCCAGCTTTTGTAAAATAAAATGACCACATCGCTCCTCGGCTGTCATTGCCACTGTTAGGAGATTGAACATTCAAACCCTTGACTGGCCTGCACGCTCACCTGACTTGTCACCCACTGCACAAGTCTGGGACGAGCTTGGGCGGCGAGTGAGAGACCGCTATTAACTTCCACCAGTGTCCCTGAAGATTCTCTCTGAAAGACTGACAGAGCAGTGGCTTCTCCTTGAAACATCCTTCATTCAGAAACTTTGTGAATCCATGCCATCTCGGATTACCGAATGTATTGGAGCTAGAGGGGGGCACACGCGCTATTAAAGTTGAATCTGCTACATGTGTTGTTTTTCTGTGCTAGCGACTTGGCGGAGATTGTGACTAAATTATCAAGGTATCATACATACATGTATACATACCAGTCAAAAATGAAAGAAGTTAAAGAAGTAAATGTTTCAAAATTTTGTCAATGAGTATATATGAATCCATTATTTACATGTATTGGTTTGTAATTTAAATTCCTCTGTACCACAATGAGAAAATACGAGGTGTGACAAAAAGTAACCGAACTTCTTCTCTTAGCAATATACAATCGGTCTAAACTCTTATTGTTCGATATCAGTGACAAGCTATGACCTTGACCTTCTCTTAGATCACGAGACACGATTTGAATCGGCATAGATATCCAGCTACAGCCAATAGCAATAGAGATAACTGTTCTCTCGCTGCGAAATCTGCTTTTCTCGATAAATTGATCATTCTTCCGTCGATCTTCGTCGAAAATGGAATTTTCTCACGAACAGCGTGTCAATGTCAAGTTTTGCTACAAACTTGGAAAGACTTTTACCGAGACATTTGAAATGATCAAGCAAGTTTACGGTGACAACTCCCTCAGCCGAACCCAGTGCTACGAGTGGTTCCGAAGGTTCAAGACTGGACGGGAATCAGTTGAAGATGACCATCGCTCAGGCCGGCCTTCAACATCAACAGATGCTTACCATGTGAGCCTGGTCGATGAACTAGTGCATTCGAATCGACGGTTAACAATTCGAGAGATGTCTGATGATTGTGACATTTCGTTTGGATCCTGTCAGAGCGTTCTGACTGAAAACTTGGGGATGCGCCGCGTTGCTGCCAAGTTTGTCCCGAGACTCTTGACACAAGAGCAAAAGGTCAATCGCGTTACAATCTGTCAAGAGCTCCTGGATCGTGCCAACGACGATGGAAACTTCATGGAATCTATAATCACTGGCGACGAAACATGGGTTTACGGCTACGACGTGGAGACGAAGAGCCAATCCTCACAGTGGAAGGGGAAAGGATCGCCGCGACCGAAGAAGGCACGACAAGTCCGGTCGAATGTCAAAGTGATGCTAACCGTCTTCTTTGACGTTCACGGTGTTGTCCACCACGAATTCCTACCTCAAGGTGGCACTGTGAACCGCCATTACTACCTTGAAGTGCTTCGTCGCTTGAGGGAGAACATTCGTAGGAAGAGGCCTGAGCTATGGAGCAGGAAATCATGGGTCCTGCACCATGACAATGCCCTTGCCCACTCATCGTTATTGATTCGTGATTACTGTGCAAAATCTGAAACGACTGTGCTTCCCCAGCCACCGTACTCCCATGATCTTGCCCCAGCAGACTTTTTCCTGTTCCCAAAGTTAAAGTTCACGCTGAAGGGACGACGATTTGATTCAATCGATGAGATCAAGAAGAATTCGCAGGAGCATCTTCGAGACATCCCCAAAGAAGCCTTCCAGACAGCCTTCAGGAGCTGGAAACAACGTTGGGAACGATGTATTATTAGCAAAGGCGAGTACTTTGAGGGTGATAGCTTTGAATAGCTTGTATTTTTCCTTAATAAAGTTTTGGAAGAAAAGTTCGGTTACTTTTTGATCACACCTCGTATGTCATTTTTGCGTCTTAAACCATTGAGAAGCTTGTATTCATGAGCAAAAGTGTTCCGACCTGTCTCACCAGGTCAAGGATGCGTATATAATTTTGCGAACGACTGTGTTAACTTTACTATTTGATGGATAGCCTATTACACCACATATCTACCAAGTGTATCGGAATGGATCATAGGCATACCCCCAAAATTTACCTCTAGTCCTATTAGCATCGTTCTTAATATGCGCCATATCAACAAGATCAAAGTATCGAATGAATAAAGAAAAAAATAAATCTGAGCTCGACCGGACCTCGACCTCGATAGAAATTTCTATCGAGATCGAAACTCTGGTTGTAACAAATGGTAGGAAACTATGATAAGTCTACTTATAATTTGGTGAGTATCCTGACAAAATCGTATAATCTTGTAGCAGGATAAAAAATTATCAAAACTTACACTCTTGTCTTACATTTCAGGTGACAATGTCAAGATCATTTCGAGCAGCGAAAGCAGAGGCGATGAACATTTTGAATGAGATTGATCCAAATGACAGTAGAAACGAGAACAGCGATGAATCTGATGATGAAGAAATAGCGCCACGTATCAGAAGAGAAGAAAATCAAAGCGATGAGGAGTTAGAAGAATTAGAAGAAGAATCGGATCAGCCAACTACGAGTAATTCCTGGAAAAAAGGATCAAAAATATTTCCTAGCATGGTCTTTGAGGATAGTGCGGCCACTCCTTTCAAAGAAGATTCAGGAAGAGTGGTGGATCCTGTGGAATATTTCCGGTATTTCTTCACGCCAGGATTATTACATTACATTGCAAATGAAACCAACAGGTATGCCCTTGACAAAAACGGAAGTTATGGTAAAACTCACCTACGACGAACTGGAACAGTTTCTTGCTATAATATGTACATGGGCATAGTTAGACTGCATGTAATTAAAGACTATTGGAAAAAGGAGACCAGAGTTCCACAAGTTGCTAATATCATGTCACGGAATAGATTCCAGGATATTGCAAGGAATTTACATTTTGTCGATAACAATACCGAGAAACCAGAAGAAAGGAAAAGTAAACTCTGGAATATTGACCCTGTTCTGCGCATCCTTCGTTCTAAATGCAACGATCTTCCTGTTTAACAGCGCAATTCAGTCGATGAAATTATGGTTGCATTCAAAGGCAAGACATCCCAGATTCGGCAGTATTTACCAAAGAAACCGAAGAAGTGGGGCTTCAAGATCTGGGCAAGATGCACACCTGATGGAATTTTGCAAGATTTCATTGTTTATCAAGGAAAAGAGGAAAGGAAGAAAACCGGAAATCTGGGTATTTTGGATCAGATCGTTTTGTCGATAGCAATACTGAGAAACCAGAAGAAAGGAAAAGTAAACTCTGGAAAATTGACCCTGTTCTGCGCATCCTTCGTTATAAATGCAATGATCTTCCTGTTTAACAGCGCAATTCAGTCGATGAAATTATAGTTGCATTCAAAGGCAAGACATCCCAGATTCGGCAGTATTTACCAAAGAAACCAAAGAAGTGGGGCTTCAAGATCTGGGCAAGATGCACACCTGATGGAATTTTGCAAGATTTTATTGTTTATCAAGGAAAAGAGGAAAGGAAGAAAACCGGGAATCTGGGTATTTTGGATCAGACCGTTCTCGAGTTATGCAGTGGAATACCATCCCAGAAAAATCACTGTGTCTTCGCAGATAATTTGTTCACAACGGAAGCTTTAGTTCAAGAACTTTTGAAAAGAGGTATTTTCTATCTTGGAACCGTCAGGACCAATCGAATAAAACAAGCAGATGCCTATCTAAAAACAGAAGGAATTGTCAACAATTGGACGGGGCTCCTTCGACAGCGCTCAAAACGAAACAACAATGTGCATCAGGTGGTATGTCAATCGCTCTGTCACACTGTTGACCACATACTGTAATGTCGAAGAAGGAACGGCAGACCGATATGATAGAAAAAATAAATCAAACATTTCAGTTCCCATGCCATCATGCATTTCAGAATACAATACATTTATGGGTGATGGAAGTTTTACAGCTAAAGTCCACATCAGGATTATTTCAAAGCGGTGTTATATGTACTTGTTCTATCACATGATCCAGTCCATGATTGTGATTTCATGGTTGTTGTACCGCCATGATTCGTAACTGATCTGCCCAATGCAGAAAACAAAGAAGTTGGAAGACTTTGACAGCTCTTAATTTTTCACTTGCCTACGAAGACAAGCAAGTACCTACAATTCCTGCAAAACGCATGCGTCGGTCATCCGGAGATGTAAGATATGACAAGTTTGATCACTTCCCGGATTACCAGAATGAACGCAAAAGATGCAAGTATTGCATCGAAAACAAGACATTTCTACCATTACCATCATTGCTAATAAACAGTTTCCACGGTTAGCTATACTCTATGACATCCACTCTAAAACGATCCACTTGATATAGAAAATCTCAATGGAAGTGGACGACTTTCATTTCATACTGCACTGACCAGGATGTCTATGCATCAAATTTGTCATGCTAATATAAAGCAGCTGTCCATTGTCGATATCTTTGGCCTAGTTGATGCATTTCAAATTCAACCTTTTATCACTATCAAGCAATTCTTTCTGAGTAAATTTTGAAGCAAAAATGTCGCAATCAGAGTTTGTAAAAGGAATGGCTGTTGGAATGCTACGGTGTGGAAAGAGTTGTAGGTTTGTTGGACGGAAGTTGGGTGTGTCACACTCCACTTTGAGCAGGTGGTGGAGTCGATGGAATGATGGAAATGTTACAAGAAGGAAAGGATCAGGGAGACCGAGATTAACAAACAATGCTACCGATAGGAAGTTGGTTATGTCAGCAAAAACGCAATCGCTTTAAGAGTGTTCCTCGACTGGCCATCAGCTGGAAAGCTGCAGCAGGAATTTCATGCAGTATACGAACAGCATATCGCCGTCTAGCAGAAGCGGGCTTGAGGTCATACCGACCTGCAGTAAGAATTCCTCTAAGTAAGTAATGCGAGAATTTCACACAATGACATTGTTTCACTGCCAATTTTTTTCTCCGCAGGTTTCGAACACAAGCGAAAGCGTGTGGAATGGTGTGAGCAGCAAGTGAATAAACTTTAAGTACAACTTTTGTACCTCAAGATGATTGCCGGATAGCAGTCGAAAAATTTTGTACATTTATATAAGAATAAGAACAACAATAATAACATCTTAAAATTCTCCTGGCTCTTTCCAACCACAAAACACTTCAGACGATAAAGCCTTATTGCGACTCCGTTTTCATCCTTTCACCGATTTAAGGCCGCAGGTTGTATAAGAAAGGGAATCATGTACAGCTAGCTGATAATGATGACGTATCGCATTGTAAATATAATATTGAAACCAGGATGCTCCTAATACTCCGCACACAGTTGATGCATTTAACGCAGCGGACAAAATCTTCACTTGTCCTTCATTGTGTTGCTTGTCATGTTCGCCACCCCTGTTTAATTTCAGCGACAGGTTTGAGATGCATACAGATTTGGCCATAAGTTTGCGCACAGCTACTGATTATCAATGATGTGTTCGTTTCTGGTAATATCATCATCTAGGACCGCTCACAAGGTGTTATTGTGGTAGGGTAGGTAACTGATTTGCTCTCTTCACAATCACAACAAAGTCAATCGTTTGGCTGTCAGATGTCTGTAATATAAAAAATTCATATTCAAACTGAATCATAGTATTCACTTCATATTGGTGAAACGCTTCACTTCGTCGAACTAACATGGGCAAAGTGAAACAAATATCGGCGTCTAATCGTGCCGTTATCATTGCGTTGCACAATGAAGGACTTTCGACTCGCGCAATATCTCAAAGGGGCTATGGTGCAAATCTGCAGTTGCTAACATAATCAAGACGTTTAAATTGGAATCGACTTTGGAAGTCAAAAAGCGGTCTGGTCGTCCACGCATTACGTCACCCAGGGAAGACTGCATCTTGGTTCGTAAATGTATCAATAGCAGATATTCTTCATCCAAGCAACTGGCTAGTGAATTGAGACAACTGAGAATGTGTTGTAAGTGAAAGAATTGTCCGTCGACGACTTCTGTCCGCAGGACTTAAGTCATGCAGACCAGCAAAAAAGCCTTTTGTGAATTACATACAACGCCAACGTCGCCTGAAATGGTGTAATGAGTTCAAGCATTTCACTGAAGAGCAGTGGAGGAAAGTGATGTTTTCAGATAAGTCCAACTTTCAGGCTTTCAATGTCAGAGGCCAAGTGCGTCGACGAGTTGGTGAGCGTTACAAACCTGAACGTTTGAAACCGTCTGTGAAATTTCCATTCTCTGTAATGGTTTGGTCATGCATCTCATATAATGGTGTTGGACGATTGTTTATTTTGGAAAAAGGGACCGATTTAATTCGAATTTGTACAAGAAAATCTTGGAGGAGCGTCTCCTACCATCTGTTGCTGAATGGTATCCAGATGGCGACCATCTTTTCCAGGATGATGGAGCTCCATGTCATCGGTCCAAAGCAGCTACCGTACACAAGAATAACCTCGGAATTCGTTCATTGGCTTAGTGGCCAGGACAGTCGATTGAGCTGAATATTATCGAACATTTGTGGTCGCGTGTTAGCGCATTTCTTCAAGTTTCTTTCACACCGACCAATCGTTGTGAATTGATAAATGCTATCATCTAAGTGTGGCACCATCAAATCACGCCAGAAGCCATCAAAAATCTATATAAATCCATTTCCAGGAGAATCCAAGCTGTGATCAAATCAAAGGGATTTCCAACAAAATATTAATCTATGTAGCATTCTGTATGCTGTTTACTTGAATAGGATGCCTTCCGTTTGAATAGAAGTTGATTTGAATACATTTAGATCGAGATATTATGATTAATTCGTTTTTTGTGCTACAATCGTAGGTCTGTAAACATTTGGCCATATCTGTATATGTCGAGGAATGGAGCATCATTCTCATCGGCACGGATGAATCATTTCAAGTCAACCATGTTAAGAATATATGCAATCAATCATGTTAATACCAATACGGTTTTTTGGTCGTGTCAGCTGCTCTCATAATTTGAGTTTTGGAGAAGAACGATTCTGCAATCGCTTTCGACTCCATTATGTCATTACTGATGGCAAGACTGCTTTATCTTTTGAGAGTATTAACTATGCCTATTTCCTATTTAGTAATGATAGGATCGCACATCAGTGACAGGGATCTGACAATATGAATCAGAAATCTTGTTATTTCAAAATATGAAGAAATATTTTGCTTACAATATACCAGAAACTTAACCTTGAAATTATATAATTCTGTCAATGAACATTTAACAGTATGAACAATTTTTAGAATTCTTATATTTAACCCCTTAGCTAAGACGCGTATACGCGTCCCACACGAAGTCCGAGAACGCGTATACGCGTCCATCACGCAAAACACATCACACAACCGTTTATTTTTACAGTTCCTTTTGAGTGTTGCATTTTCGGCCGCTACAGAACAGTGAGAGGGAAAATCAACAGACAATAAAAGATTTCAACCAATAAGATAACAGTTAGCAGCAGTACGTCATTTCGGGAAATAAATCGAGTTAGATAGATATAATTGATTGAGTGAGCATTCATTCTGCGTAACAGCGTCTCATTTTTGTGAAGGCAGTTGATTCAACGTGCGCAAGCTTTTATTGTCTCTGTAAAATTCGATATCAAATGGCAACAAGGCCTGTTCGAAAGAAGTTGGCTGTTCATCGGTATGGTTTTGGTGAAGACGATAATGAACTGGATGATTCTGTAGATCTAGATCATTCAGAAACCGCTTCTTCTGATGGTGCGAATTTTTTTGACGATGAAGCAGAGTCATCTCCAGACGAAGATGAAAATTCTGCCATACCACGACAAGGGCATGGAGATACTGACGACCAAATGGATAATGGTTGGAAAGTCGTTACCGCAGATAATGATGATATCTTACCTCTTGCACTCACTGGAACTACTGGATATGCTGGAATTCCTGATCCCCAAGATTTGAAGGATTACGTATCGATATTCTTACCCGATGAATTCTTTACAGCGTTGGTTGAATGGACTAATTCAAGAGCGCTTATTGCCTACGCTCATGATGTTTTGGAAGACAATCTCCCGGCGGAGTGGAAAGAAGTCACTGTTGCGGAAATGAAGGTATTTTTTGGTGTTCTGTTTTGTATGGGTATCATAAAGAAACCAAAGATAAATTCCTACTGGTCTACGGAACCGTTACTGAAAACAGAATATTTCGGACGTTGCATGTCTCGAGATAGATTTGTCAGCATTCTGAAATACTTACGATTTAGTAATCCTCATTCTGCATCGAATGATCGAAATTCTAGATTAGCTGACTTTGAAGCAATCTTCACTCGAATTTGTCTCCAGTTTGTCCCTGCACAAAGTCTTTCAATGGATGACAAGTTTATTACAATTCAAAGGCAGACTAAATTTCAAATTGTTCATTCCCAGTAAACGCGCCAGATTTGGCATAAAGCACTTCATGCTGTGTAACATCTCCGGATATGAGTTATGCTATGTCGTGTATTATGGAGCATGTACCGACTGGAAATGTCACGAAAGAAATGCAGACCACTTATCGAAGAGTGAAGCTGTTGTAGTAATTCTTCTAGCAAAAGCTAAATTGCTCGACAAAGGGTATGTTGTCACGATTGATAACTAGTTTACAAGTGTGCGCCTGGCTACCTATTTGTGGAGCCGGGACACTGGGATGAGAGGAACAGTGAGACCGTCTCGCGGAATTTCGCGTCTACTGAAAGAAAAACAATTCCAAAAACTCCAGTGTGGCTATGTGCGCAAAGGCCCCACTCTCGCCGCAAAATTTGTTGATAAGAAAGACGTGTATGTTTTGTCATCAGTCGACAAAGCAGGAGACATTGAAAAAGAGCGGGTTCTTCCAGGGAACCACAGAATTCACTATAAAAAGCCTGTCGTAGTTCAACGCTACAATGAGACTATGTCTGGTGTCGATACGACTGACCAGTTACTTTCCTCGTCTACCTGCGTGCGCAAATCATGTGTTTGGTTCAAAAAATTCAGTATGATGGAGATGATCAGTATGATGGGATCAGTATGATGGAGCATTTGGTTTTGAATGCCTTTTTGAGGTTTCGAAATGAAAAGAACAGAATTATGAGTTTTTTGGAATTCAAAAAGAAAGTCGTGACGTGTCTTACAGGCATTGATTCGAATCCAGTGAAGGGACAAACAGAAACGACTGCGATCTGAACAGCTGGCAGGCAGCATTACAAACAGGGTACATGCGCCATCGTACATTTCGGAGGACAAAAAGAAAAGGAGAAAATGCGTAGAATGTTCGAAACGAAATATTCGGAAAGACACATATTACGCGTGCAATGATTGTGACGGCTCTGTCCTGCGTGTAATCCCATGTTGGAATGAGTGGCACAATAACAGAAAAGGATTTGCGTAGGAAAATATGGATACCTAAATTTGTGTAGAGACAATTTTGTAGAAATTATATAAACATTAATGTTGCATTTTATACATGCATAATTTTTTCACAGCAGTGTCTCTGTTTTTAAAAATAATTACTGTTCAAAATCGCAGATTTTTACCGTACAGCAGGCGGCGGATGGAAATCTGGGGTACCGAAGCTAAGGGGTTAATTGACCGTGAGTAATGAAAAATTCAGCTGTGAAATTAAAAGGAATAATTCAAACCATCGAGTGAACATTCAAACCAGTTTCCTGAATGACTTGTCGTGGCTAAAAAAAGTTACATAGTTAAGAGCGCAACTTCCTCAAAACCGAGTTACACGCAGTAGTAGTTTTTTAAAAACAAATTATATTCCCCACTGCAGTAGGCCTACCCCAAGGCTTGTGTCCTCAGGCTCAGAGGATTAACTGTAGGATTTATGAAGATACTATAGTTAATTGCACATTCAAATTTACACAAGGTTACTTTTTAAGGCAGGGTTTGGCAGCATAAACCAGTCCGTGAGCCGCTTTTACAATGTCGAATCTTCCCGCAGATCGCACAATAGAAGTAGCAAAAGAATGCACCATGAATCCTTAACGTGACTTTATAAATTAAGGAAGTTTCATTTCCATACCACGACATGTCACTGTGTATTAGCCGCACCCCAACCTCGTTGTTTTTTTGAGTTGCAAGTATACAGCCTGTATAAGCCACACACGCCATGCCACACTAATTTTATCCATCCCCAACATTCTGATTCCGAGGACTTCGATCCGCACGACGACACAATTCTACTCGACGAATGGAATGCAGTGCTGGACACTGATCACGACTAATTACCTCACTACTTAAGTACAAGTGCTGGATATTTCCTAGTGTCTTATTCTTTAAAGAAATACAGGGTCATTTTAAAGTAACGTAACTTTTTGTTTGATTGCTATGCCGTCAAATAATGAGATATCTACACATCATTTCTATTTTCAGACTAAGCACGTAGTCGGATTCTTATATACTACATACCTTGCAGATAAGCTATCTCTATTTTCCCCAGCGTCCAATTCAAATGTCTCGCATCGAGCTCCATGATAGAATTCTGATCGTTGAGTTGTACTACGAAAATGGGCGAAGTTTTGCTGCTGCCTTAAGACGATTCTCGACGATTAAAGGGTTGAAATCAAAATCTGAGGCCCCATCGTTATCCACTGTGTGTGCATTAATCGAGAGGTTTCAGACAACTGGCGGTGTCGCCGATCTGCCAAAATCAGGGAGACCTCGTGTGAGTGACGAGCACATCGAACATGTTGCAGAACTTGTGGCTACCTCGTCCGGAAGAACGAGCATTGCCAAAGTCAGCGATGACGTTGGCATTAGTCAAGCAAGTGCCCGAAAGATATTGAAATGCCACCTGCGGATGCATCCATACCGAATTCATTTTGTGCAGCAGTTGACTTCTTTGGACTGTACAAAGAGATTGAACTTTTGCTCATCAATGCTACAGCAGTTTTCTGAAAATGACCAATTTCTTAACAACATCTTATGGACTGATGAAGCTCATTTTCATCTCCCCGGGGCAGTTAACTCGTGGAACACACGAATATGGTCAACCAACAATCCATATGAAATCCAAGAGCAGTCACTTCATTCTCCGAAATTAACTGTTTGGGCTGGATTTACCCACAACGTCTTGCTTCCTCCATTCCTCTTTGAAGATGATGACGGCAGAACAGTAACTGTGAACTCCGCACGATACCGTAAAATGGGGTAACTTGCACAGCATTGCACATTCAATCGATGAACGCGTTTCATCGGTCAATACATGTCACTCAGCTCGCAAGACACACCAAATCGGACACTACTGCATTGATATCGAGAAGTCACAATGCCAAGGACGTACATCAAAGGCAATAACAAGCGCCATTATGGAACGTACAGCGAAGAAGACATGCAGAAGGCCATAAAAAGCGTAAAAGAAGGAAAGTCTATTTCTTCTGCAGCGAAAGAATTCTGCATCGAAAGAAGGACACTGAGTCGACATTGTTCAGGAGTACATTGTGACGCTGTTGGCAGACCACCCGAACTGACATCCGAAGAAGAAAAACTGTTGGTGGACATGCTGAAGCAGTTGGCGGACTGGGGCTTCGGCTTGGATTCTGAGGAGGTCCGCTGTTTCATTAAGAGGTATTTGGACAATTCTGGAAGAATTGAGCCGAGGTTCCAAAACAATTTACCCGGCCGCGATTTTGTATATTCCTTTATGAAGCGAAATAACCTTTCAAAACGCTCAGCTGGAAACATCAAAGCATCCAGAGCAAAGTTGGACGAAGATATTGTCCGCAGCTTCTTCCAGAATCTTGATTCTACTGGAGACATCGATTCAGCGAACGTTTTCAATTATGATGAAACAGCAATTTCTGATAATCCGGGACAGAAGAAAGTTGTCGTGCCGCGTGGAACGAAACGTGTCGAGCTTGTCCGGGAGCATTCAAAAGTGAACGTTTCTGTAATGGTTTGTGGGTCTGCCAGTGGCGAGCTCTTACCACCAATGGTCTGCTACCGAGCGGAACACCTTTATCAATATTGGACTACTGGCGGTCCTCACGGAGCAGCATACACTGCGACAAAATCCGGTTGGTTCGATATGAATGCTTTTGAAGTTTGGTTCAAGTCAATTTTTATCGAAGCCATGAAAAATCGTCCTGGAAGAAAGCTTTTAATCGGTGACAATTTATCCAGCCATTTTTCGCCCGAAGTGATTCGTTTGGCAGCGTCAAATGACATTTATTTCACTTGTTTGCCGCCAAATGCAACGCATTTATTACAACTAGGGTTGTAATCCCGGGAAATCCCGGTCCCGAAATCCCGGGTTTTGGGGTATTTTTTCCAATCCCGATCCCGGGATTATATGTCTAGAAATCTCGGGACTTTTTAAATTTACTATACCCCTGATTGACCGTTTTTGTGTTAACCTACGGGAGTGAGCACAATTCTACGGGAGTGTTACAATTCTAAAGTACAGTATTAAGTTTTACATACGCTAGCTGCTCTCCAAGTTGGAAGTAGTATGCTTGTTTTGTATACTTATATGCGCCTTTGTAATAACTGTGTTTCGATTTACTTTTTGAAATATACGGTCTGACGCCATCTTGCGAAACGAATGTTCGACATTGACGCTCTACGTTACCAATAACAGTCGGTGAAACCAGTCGGTACATCATTCTGTTGGCAGCGGTGCGCGATTTACGACTTCAGGAATTACGAGCATCTTCAGTGCATATTCTTCGTTCATTTACTACGATTCAGTGCTACGAATCATTACTTATCCGATTTACGACTTCAGGAATTACGAGCATCTTCAGTGCATATTCTTCGTTCATTTTCTGTCATTATTTACTACGATTCAGTGCTACGAATCATTACTTATCCTGTTGTCATCGCAATTTTTACACTTTTACCGCCCTAATGTCGAACTTTGAAGAAGTCGGTGCTAAAAGAAAGTCAGAGGTGTGGCAGCATTTTTTGTTCTGCAAAAGCACAGAAAAAGCAAAGTGTAAATTGTGTCAAACAATTTTGAAAACTTCTGGGTCCAGCACAAAGGGACTTATAATTCACTTGAAGTCAAAGCACAAGATTGAAGTGAAGTCTTGCCTGGACGTTGAGGATCGGCCAAAACCCAAAATCAGAAAAATTGATTCATTCTTCAAGTCAAAAAAACCCAGCCTGGAAGAACTACTGAGCCAGCTAACTGCTGTGGATGGCCTCACATTCAATCAAATTGCCAGAAGTGAGAGACTGCATCGAGCATTTAAGGCTGATGGTTATGTCCTACCCACATCACACCAACATGTTCGTAATCTGGTGATCAAGAACTTCGAAAATGTCAAGAAGTTGGTCAAGGAAGAGCTTGATGAAATCAAACTGAACAATGGTCGTTTTTCTATCACGTTTGACGAGTCGACATCTGTAAGGAGTCGACGTTATATGAACATAAATTGTCATTTTCAAGGAGGGTTTCATTCACTAGGACTGCTCCGCATTCATGGCAGCGTGGACACAAAAAAAGCAGTCAGGTTGGTTGAGGATCGACTAAATTGCTTTGGCCTTGACATGAATACAGATATTGTTTCTATGATCACTGATGGTGCCAGTATGATGGTGAAGTTTGGAAAAGAAACAAGTCCACTCCATGTGATCTGCTATGCTCATGCGATCCATTTGGCCATTTGTGATGTCTTGTACAAAAGACAACCAAGTGCAGCATTCAGTGATGACCTTGACTCTGACAGTGGCAGCGCTGAGGAGGAAGGAACGGATGATGAAAAACAGGCTGAAGAGGTTGACAGAGCTCCGACTTTGTCTCCGAGCATTCAGTTCATAGTCGAGAAAGTTCGAAAAATTGTGAAAATATTCCGAAGATCCCCTGTGAAAAATGATGATGCTCTTCAGCCATTTGTCCTGGAGGCATTAGGCAAAGAAAAGAAGCTACAGCTGGATTGCAAGACCAGGTGGAACAGTTTGCTATCAATGCTAGAGAGGTTTTATGAACTTAGAAAAGAGATAAAAATGGCTTTAGTTCAGCTGGACATTCAGTTTGAATTGACTGAGGATGACATGATGATTATTAAAGAACTGTGTGATGCTCTGGCTCCTATCAAAGTTGCTGTGGAAGCACTCTCCAGTGAGGATGCAGACATTCTTTTGGCAGAAAAAGTAATTGCATTTACGTTGAAAAAGCTTGGTGAACAAGGAACTAAAATCGGCCAGGACTTGAAGAACAGGTTTGAAGCTCGAATTGAGGAACGCCGCAATGCTGAACTTGTCCATCTTTTGAAATATTTGAAGAATGCTTCTTACCTTGATCAATCTCAAGATCAATTTGGACATAAAGTTAAACGTCCCAAAATTGCTGCTCTGGCCACCAATATCTTACAAAGACTATTTCTTCATTGTGATGGCAATGAAGACAACCCTGAAGACATTAAGGTTGACGGTGCCATGGAAGTACTTGACCAAGAAAAGCCAATGACTTTAGCTCAGGAGCTTCATGCTTTTGTGGAAGATGACGAAACAGAAGATACCAAAAACACTGACCTGAGCTCTCGTGTGGTCCAAAAAGAGATGTTGTTGTACGAGACAAGCAAAAGAAGGCCTGAAAATCTTGAAAGGTTGTTTACTGCTCTTAAAACTATTAAGCCTACATCAGTTGAGGCCGAAAGGGCCTTTTCTGCCCTTGGATATTTTGCTAACAAAATCAGGAGTCAAATGAATGATGACACTCTAGATGCTCTCATATTTCTGCGGCAATATTACAAAAAATAAAGAGGTTTTTGTTCTTTCCATACTGCTTTTTTTCAATTATTTGCTCAATCCCGAAAAATCCCGGGATTATAAGTCTGAAATCCCGGGAAATCCCGATCCCGGGATTGTACAAATTGGTCCCAAATTTACAACCCTGATTACAACCCCTAGATGTTGCCTTCTTCAGACCGGCCAAGATGGAGTGGAAGAAAATTCTGGACAACTACAGAAGAGAAACGCGGGTTAAAGGCACAATTCCGAAGGACACATTTCCAGTAATGCTTTCTCAAGTTTGGCAGCAAATCCATAAAACTCTGCACAAAACTTGAAATCCGGATTCCGTGCCACTGGTATATACCCCCGAAATGTTGAAGAACCACTGAAAAGGTTACCCGCTACAGTTGCTGCAGAAAGTCTTTCGGTTACGCGGAGGCTGGATGAAACGCTGCTTCAATGGCTCAAAGAACAACGTGGACATTCCAGAACTCAAAAGAACAAAGGTCGTGGTCCAAAGGTTTCTCCTGGAATTGCTCTTTCTACAGAAAATGTCCCGGGGCCTTCAACTTCCACAAATGAAAGATCTGCTGAAGGTGCTACTGGAGCTTCCGTGACCAATACAGAGAGTTCTGAGGAAGAAGATGAACAAGAACGCTGTGGTGAGTGCAGCCCACCATGGATCGGGTACAGGGGAGAAGACTGGTTGGAGTGCTGCGCGTGCAAGATTTGGATTTGCGGCTATTGCAATGACCAGGACTTATATTTTCTGTGCGCCGCTTTTCGAGCGACCTCATGAGCGTTGAAGGACAAGAGGAAGTGAAATTGTGTTATCAATAAAAGTTTTTTTGGACTGTGATTTTTTTCTGACTAAGATTACGAGTTTTTTAATTATCAATTAATAGATATCCGTAGCAATTAATCGGTATGTGAATATTTTTATGAATACATTGTTTCTCATGGGCATAAATAATAATGGCAAATTAGAATTAATTAATTTTGTCTTATGTTACAGACCAATTTTGATAGAAGTTTGGTTTCAGAAACAGGCTGTGCAAGTTACCCCTATGACGAAGATGTTGGCTTTGCCTAAAGTGTGATGCAATAACGTTGTTTTCCAATCAATATTTTTATAGATACTTTTTTGAAATTACTTTGGAACGTTAAGAGTGCGGTTCATAGTGAGTTACAGACACGTGAGCCCCATATATTTCATACAGCATAATAAAAACCCGAAAAAACATGTGCAAGTTACCCCATTTTACGGTACCAGCAAGTGATCACCGATCATTTGAAACCTAGTTTGACTCAGAGAAGAATGTTGAAGAAGACGTGGATGCAACAGGATGGTGTACCACCTCACACATCAAACGCTAGTAAGCTGACTCTGAGATCAATCTTTCAGGAGAGAGTCATCTCCAAAGGATTTCCCACGGAATGGCCTCCAAGAAGCCCTGACTTAATTCCGTGTGACTTTTGGTTGT
Organism: Prostheceraeus crozeri; assembly: GCA_907163375.1. Taxonomy (NCBI): domain Eukaryota; kingdom Metazoa; phylum Platyhelminthes; order Polycladida; family Euryleptidae; genus Prostheceraeus; species Prostheceraeus crozeri. The sequence goes on along the minus strand of CAJQUW010016879.1, from coordinate 885,397 downwards.
GGGGCTATTTGAAAGCCAATGTGTACACTCCTTCTCTGCGTTCTTTGGAGGAACTCAAAGAACGGATACGGGCGGCTATGAATGACATTTCGATCAAGATGATTCAAGCAACTTGTGAATCAGTCCCTATGCGGTTTCAATACTGTATTGAAAAGAAAATTAACCACATTAACCCAAAATATAATTGATTCATATAAAATCTCGTTTCTCTTCTGCTGTTACACATATATTTTTAGCAAATCCGATAATCTTAGGTTTCCAAAAATGTAAGGTACTACATTCACAGCTTGTTTTTTAACCATCTCACATTCTTATGAAAACTTCGGTTTCTTTAAAATGACCCTGTATGTTTAGCAATTGCGCATTCTAAAAGGTACCTTAACCCCGAACGTAGTGAGAAGCTTACAGACATATTTTAGACTGCGAGTGTAAGTCGCACCCCAAACAAGCAAGAGGTTAGGTTCACAGGTGCGGCTTATACACGATGATTTACGGTGTTCAATGTAGTAAGCCTAGTTCCAGCGTGCGTCTAGCAATAAATGGAGACTACGTAATATGCGTAATGATATCTACATCTCACCATTTGTCGTGTGACGCATTCAAATGACGAGGTTTGCGCGATAACGGCAATCTTCCGCTTAGCACCTTGAAATAATATCTGCTTTGACGATGTATGCCAGAATATCGATGCTCCATAATACAATTCAAATTTACCATAGAGCAATGAAAGGGTTGATCTTATTAATCACAACTTCATAAACTGATTTAAATGTTAATCAAAGAGATAGTTGAAATGAATGGAAAACAGCGTTCGCATGTCTATGTTAAATAAATACAGTTTTATCAACTCAGAATTCAAGTAGCTTCAAATTCTGTGGTAAGCTATTCGATGCTACAACATAAAAGCAACTTGCTCAAACCAAGCTTTCTGATAATCTAGTAGCAAATTCTACGATTGTGAATTTCATCATGCCGAATTCGCATGAGGAGAGCAGGAAAAAAGTTTGCCTGATTTGTCTTGGGAAGACCAAAAAGATGTTTACTATTACCGAGGATTATCGACGGATTATTAATCAGCATATTCTTGCAGGATATGATGAGGATGATGTGCGCTTACCGTCGGCCTTATGTTCAACATGTAAACGAGTTTTCAAGACTTTTCCAAGTGGAGCTTTGATCGGCGTATGAAGGTTGTCGACCATTCTATCTTATGTGGCTTTCGACCAGAAACACGAAATATGCTCTGCGAGTGTACTGTTTGTGAAGTTGCCAGAACATCAATCAATTCAAAAACTCCTTCTACTAAGGTAAAACGTGGTAGACCTCTCACACCGGATGATTCTTTGATATCCACTGATTGCAGCCCAACGGCAGTCACATTGTGCAGTAAGTGCCTATCCATCTGAACGGGCGGTAAAGAACATCATTGTTCTGATGATACCCGTCGTGACAACATACTTAAATTTGCATGTTGTGTTTGCACATCACGCAGCTTGCTTTGGATGGAACATCAATCCATCCAACAGTGAGGTCATCAAACTGCGTGAAGACAAACGCCCACAGCCACGTGCGCCATCTATTCTCCTTTTCAATGCCAGATCAATTTTCCCCAAGATTGTCGATCTGAAGGTGAGAGTATCAAAGTTTGACCCTGATATCATCTGCGTTCCTGAGTCTTGGCTTGATGCCACCACATGCGATCTCTCCATCTCTTTGGCCGGATACAGACTGCTTAGGCAGGATCGCAATACCAATGGTGGTGGAGTGATGCTGTTTTTCAAATCAGCTTTCCTAGCAGCTGATATCAGCAATGTCAAGCCGATTAACCATAAATCCAATATTCTTCGCTGCAGGTTTGATGAATTCGATTCTACTGTTGTAGTCATTTACCACCCCTACAGGGGTAAGGTCCCAGCCCATGATGTCATCATTGAACTGCTTCAGAATTTTTATTGATAACTGTCCGTCCAACCACTTTCTTCTTGTTGGTGATGCTAATGATCTGCGGCTACATTATAGTGAATTTTGTGAATATAACAATCTTTGCCAGTTAGTTACTGAACCTACACGTAAGAATAATGTTCTTGACGTTGTGATCACCAACCAAAAACATCTGTTTTCTCCCCCATTTGTATTGCCCCTCGGTCGTTCACCACAAAGGTGTTTTTGTTCAAGGTATTGCCCCGAAAACTGTTTGCACGACAAAAGTTAAGGTGCGTACTTGCACCCCTTTCTCCTTTTCTCAATGTTGATCCATCCTCAATTCTGTTGATTGGCACAGTTCTATTCTAGCCACTCACGACCTTGACCTTCTTGTTGCTGACTTTCAATTATTTCTCCTCTCCTGCTACGAAACCTTCTTTCCCGAAAAGACTGTTCCCATGCGTTCAACTGATCTTGGCTAACCCCAGCCCTAAAAGACCTCTCTCACTGCCGAGACAAGGCCTTATCCTGTGGGAATATCCCCAAATTCATTCAACTTCGAGAAAAGTTCATATGTGAATCCAATGAAGCTAGGTCCAAGTTCTAGGTATATCAACATGTCCTCCACTTCATTAGGCCTTCCTGACAAGTGGAACCATCCGTAGATGAACCCTCTGCTATCCGTCTTAACAATCAATTCACGAATGCTTTTCAACAACCTGACTTGGATCACTTTGAGGATAATCGTCAGCATTCTCCTTTTACCCAGTTACCTACCGTTAGTGAAAATGATGTTTTCGAGTTGATAAGAAGCCCTAAATCCAATTCCTGTGGTCCCGACGGGATTCCAGGACTTTTCTTCCGGAAGTTTGCCGATATTCTCACCGTTTCCATTACCCTTATCTTTAACTTATGCTTGAGCAAGGCTATTTTCCACAAACCCTAGAAATTAGCTCACGTTGTTCCGATACCTAAGAAGGACAGCCTTGACCATCGCCCGATTTCTATTTTGCCCTTCCCAAGTAAAATTTTAGTAAAACTAATAAAGCAGCTTGTCATCCTGAATGTCTTAGTCATGAGCTTTGCTCTTGCCAATTTGGTTTCATTTCCAATGGGTTTGGTGGTTGCACTAACGCCCTTCTGTCAATTCGTTTGTCGATTTTAGAACACATAACCCTGAAGCCTTCGAATATGGTCAACATTCTTGCTGTCGATTTTTCCAAGGCCTTTGCTTCTCCGCAAGTTCCATTGCAACCTTTTGCTCTAGGTTTTATTGGTAACTTCCTATCTCATCGCAAACAAAGAGTGTCTACCAGCAATATTGTGACTCCTTGGAAAGATGTTACTAGCTGAGTCCCTCTTGGCCATTCTGGTTCCATTCTTGGCCCCTTGCTTTTTATCCTGATGACTGACGATCTTCCTAATCTTCCCGATACTCGAATAGTTGCCTACGCCGATGACATAACCCTTATTCATTTATGTGACCCTGACTCTGTAAATAACTTCCAGTCGATTGTTGATTCGTTTGTCTCCTGGTCCGAAACCAAAAAACTGTCTACATCTTAATGTAAATAAAACAAAATGTCTAACTGCTTCCCGCTTCTCTAAAAATCCCACTTGTACCCCTGTTTTTATTCAAAGTTACACCATTGAAAATTTTAGGCGTTTTCTTCGATAGTCATGGAACAGACAATTCTCGGAGCTTTTCAAAGAGTGCTGTCGTGGAATTTCCCTTGTAAAAAGGCTACAAAACAATTGTAATGAGTAAAATGACTCTTCAACTATTTGGCAGGCCTACATGCAATTTGTACATGGCATTCGTACATGGCCTACATGGCATCTCATGTTGCTTACTGTTGGCCTATATTATGTGATATGAGAGCTTCCGATTTTCACAAGTTAGAACGGTTAGATCGCATCGCCCGGCGTTGGGCGCGTGCTTCAGACAAACTTCCTCTCCCTTCTATGTTAGAAAACATATGTAGACGTTTGATTTTGAAAATCGCTCAATGCAAATGCACCCTTCCCCTCTCCCATTTTTATATTGTACGTGACAATGTGTCCAGTTTTCGCCACCAACGAGCTCTTCTACCTAAAAGAAGAAGCCGTGCGCTGTACAGGAACTCATTTGTAAATTTCTCCTCTTTTTCTTAATGTCGATGCCTGATATACTTTCCCCACCCATGTCACATAGCACTTTTGTATTGACGAATAAAGCTCTTTATTATTATTATTATTTAGGTATCAAGGCAACCACGTCGTAGGCTGAGCAGAGGATGACCCGATGGAAGTAGCAAGTACTGTTTTACCTTTTATGGTCAAACCATTGATGACATCAGAGAGCTCTATCATTCGCTTGGTGCCAGCTGCCAGTCTTCTCATTGGCTTTCTTCAACATATTATGATCAATGTCATTGACGTCATATCTGAATGTGGAGGTAATGTATTTGCCTTGATATGTGATTGCGCTGCTATCAACAGAAAGTTATGCAAAAAATTACACAAATCACCACAAGAACCGTGGATCGATAAACACCCAGTTCATTCACAAGAATTTTATTTACTGTTTGACACTGTGCACCTGTGCCCAAATTACACAAGATAGCGAAGGGGTTGTCCCTATCTCTATCCGTCAGCCTATCCTTATCCTAATCTACTCTATCGTATTCTAGAGCTTGGATAAACTCTATCACGAGATAATTGACGTCATTCATCCGATGACGCATGAGCGCGTTGTTCTACAATAAATGAGTTCTATCAGCCCGCAGCAGGCAGTAATGTTGTTTGTAGTAAAGTATTACTTTGCTAAAAACTCGACCATCTGCATTCATTCTTCCTATCTAATTGAACGATATATAGTGACGATAAGATGTAGAAAGCACCTGATATGACTGAAGAGGTGTGTCCCTTCCTTATTGATGAATTCAAGTGTAGAAAAGAGGCACTCGATAGCGATGAGAAGACTGCCGAGGCCGGAAAGAAGGAAGCCCAAGCCTGGAAAGAGACAACGGACGCTCTTAACGCTTTTTTAACGAACTACATGAGAACAGTTGACCAAATTAAGAAAAAAATGAAGAACCTGAAATCAAAAGCCAAATGCAATTACACCGCCATGAAAAGAAGCGCAAAAGGAATTGGTAGGGGACCGCCTCCTTCTAAGAAAGCGCTATCTGAAGCTGACAATAAGCTAATGACTATTTAAAAAGGCTCTGCAAGCTAGGAGGGGATTCCCGGCGGTCGCTCGTCCGCAGTCTCACATGATGTGTCGATCTCCAGAGAGATGGCGACCTTCGATTCTATGGATCATTCTACTGTATCACAGTCCGCAGTTACAGAACAGGTCCACGACGACGCCTCAAGAACTGCATGTAGACAACCAGACAATGCTAGTGAGGATTTATCTGTTCGGAGAATTCAACGTCTTCAAATTACAGCTCAAATTAAAATGTGATAACAATATTTGAGTTCGCATCGTTTTCAGGCTACACACAAGGCAACTATCGTTTTGTATTTGTATCAATAAGATTTTTTATAAATTAATGGATTATTCTATACGGTACTTCCATTCTTACCCCCTCCCCCACCCACATTTATATTGTACGCACCCTCGAGTGCTGCATCGTCAGCGATGTTGCCATACTCCTACGTGCAGTCTCACTACCGTCGTAAAAGCGTTGAGTGTGTGAAAACACCTCAGGTTTGTAGAAAATTCACAGCACTTGCTTTGCCGTTCACTGCAGCTACAATGTAGACAACAATCCCACGAAGTTCATGATCATTCATTCATGGGTATTATAAACTCAAAAAGAAGCTTCAACATTTGCACTTATAACCCAAGGACGATCAATGATCTGAACTCCCATTCACTAGAAACCATGCTTCACGAACTCAGCACCGTCAGATGGGATGTAATCGGTTTATCTGAAGCAAAAGTTCGCGAGAGCAAAATCGAAACACGGGAAACGACAGGCCACAAGCTATTCTTCTCAGGAAATGACATTACCAGGTCAAACAGAGTAGGCTTCCTTGTCAACAAAACGTCTTCCGCTGGTGGCAAACTACCAGCCAATTTCTGACAGACTTGCTCTCCTAACCCTGAAAGGAAAATTCACGAAACTTCATTTCATCCAATTATACTTCCAAATATCTACTCACCCTGATTAAGAAATCCCTGATGGTATTGAACACGGGACTCACAAAAACGTTTTTTGAAGCCTTTGGAGATTTGCAGTTTGAGTGTTTGTCAAAGTGATTAACTACCTCAGCACTAATTTGTCTGCATGAAATGATTGCTGTCGCACTAATTTTAGCAAAGCTTTTGACCAACTAAGTCATAATTCAATTATAAATGCACTCCAAGCAAACAATTTCCCAGCTAATTTCATAAGATGGATCCAATGATGTTTACAAAACAGAACTCAGTCGGTCAAAATACATCGATCAGTCAGCGATCCACTCTGTATCACATCTGGCATCCCACGGGGGTCCGTGTTTGTCCCATTTCTTTTTAATGCTTCCGTTGGTTCCTTGAAGCCCCATCATGACCAAAATTCGATAATCAAATACGTTGATGATTGAACGTTTGTAATATCTGTTCTGTCAGACAAAATACCAACAGTCATGGTGAACATAATAATATGTTAAACTGGGCATCAAATATTGGTTTAACACTCAACCTGAAAAAGTGCAAGCTATTTTGGATCCCCAAGCATAAGAAACCCTTGCCTGCTGTATTGCCTAATTTGGAAATCGAGCACCATTGCAAGATACTCAGTGTTTATGAAATCAACATATGAAAACTCAGAAGCCTTCATCAAAACAGACATCGGAACATGTTTTGTCTGTTATCCTGTTTTGCATAGAATAGAATAGAATAGAATAACGTTAATTTTCGAATTTCCTCAATAATGAGAAGCGTGAGGAATATACAACATTTGAAAGTAAAAACACTTTTCACTACAGGGCAAAAAATAAATAGAAAGTCAACAACAACAACAAAAGTTACAAACAACAAGTCAGTTTACAAAAGTTACTTTAGGCTGAAACCGCTGTTTGATAATTTAGTCATCGATGTCATAAATGTTTTGGAGCATGCGACTGTCTGAGACAAAGGGAGTTTGTATTTTGTGAGCGAGTCATCACTGGGGGCACAAGATGATGAAGAAGGTGGTTTTTGTCATTTACTACACAAAGAAGCTGCTTAAATCCCAAAATCATACGTCTGTAGTCTAAAGTCTAAAGGTATGAACTTTTCACATTCACAGTGTGGTCCACAAATTACACGGTGGCATCGACTCTGCACTCTCTCTATTGATGAAGACAATTCAGCATTCAAATTTACAAACATCGGTGCGCAATATTCTAAGATGGATCAAATACAGCCGTTATACAGGGTGAGCATAAATTCCTTCCCTGATTACAACAATCAATTTAAAGGTGTTTTACAGGAATTTTCAGTGTTTTCTTGATATCATTCTGAAGCTTAGACGCCAAAGTTTCATCTGTGATGCATTTTATGCATCATATCGATAATCGATCGCATAGACATCTCATTCATTTCTGATTTTAGCAACAAACGAAGACAGTGAGGTGTATTGATTTGTTAGTTCAATGTTTTACTGGATAAATCCTCATGGTCAACGAGATGTCTTTTCCTTTCTAAATCCAAGTTTGCTTCAAGAAATGACAGAAAAGATGAAAAATACAAAAAGTAATTTTTCATGTACTCGATTATCGATATGATGCATAAAATGCATCACAGATGAAACTTTGGCGTCTAAGCTTCAGAATGATATCAAGAAAACACTGAAAATTCCTGTAAAACACCTTTAAATTGATTGTTGTAATCAGGGAAGGAATTTATGCTCACCCTGTATATTTGAACCAGAAAGTCATTCGCTACATACGGTTTAAGACGTCGCAATACATTGATACGATATGTTGCCCTTTTTACAATAGAATTTACATGTGAGGACCATTTCATCTTACTGTCAAAAATAACACTAACAATTTCATCTCATCCTTAATTGGAATATTTTGATGGAAATTGTCGGAAAAGAATATGCTGCTTCTAGATTTGTGGATGTACATCTGGCAACTTTTTGAGTGATTTATGCACACTTTGTTTTCTACAGACCATGAAGAAAATTGTGAAAAAATGCCACTCACATTACTGTTCATGGAGCTCTCAGTTTCAAATACAATTCCACAGAGTATAACATCATCAGCATATTTGATGACGATGGAATCACTTTTATTACACCATAAAAAATGAGACATATAATATGCAAAGATATAAGGACCCAAAGACGAGCTCTGCGGGATTCCACTTACAACCTGAGTCACTGAACTGCATGAGTCTTTCCACTTGATTCTTTGAAACCCATCGGACAAGTTGTTCTGCACAGAGTTTCACAAAAAAGGTGGAAAATTATCACGCACCATTTTTCTATGAGTACTTTGTGAGACATCCTATCAAAGCCTTTAGTAAGATTGAGAGCACACACATGACATGCCTTAACGTCAGAACGATCTAGGTGAGACAATACAAATTCCTGCAGGCTTAATAATGCACAAGCTGTCGAACTTTGCGGTCGAAACCAAAACTGAGAAGAGTCATACAGAGTTAGGAATTCAGACCTAACGTGCTTCATCAGACACTTTTCAAATATGCGTTCAAGCATTGGTAGCTTTGCGATGGGTCGCGTGTCATTCAATTTTGGGGGATGCGATTTGGGAAAAGGACAAATATCGGTTGCATTGTAATTACAGCCCTAATCCAACAAACCGTGAGTGAATGTCAATCCGGCTACCTAATCGGCGGAAGCCTACTCTCAAATCTAAGTTATGCCGACGATATTGCTACCCTCAGTAACTCACGCTCTGACCTGCAACACTTAAGACGTCCACTTAAATTTTCCACTTTTATTCCATTTAAATACAGGATTGGACTAGGATGGGCTGCTTTCCATAAAAAGAAAGCAATACTCATATCCAACATAATCTCCAAACTTCTTACCACCTGCATCAAGCCTGCTTTATTGCACGGCACAGAATAGAATAACGTTTATTTTCGAATTTCCTCAATAATGAGAAGCGTGAGGAATGTACAACATTTGAAAGTAAAAACACTTTTCATTACAAGACAAAAAATAAATAGAAAGTCAACAACAACAACAAAAGTTACAAACAACAAGTCAGTTTACAAAAGTTACTTTAGGCTGAAACCACTGTTTGATAATTTAGTCATCGATGTCATAAATGTTTTGGAGCATGCGACTGTCTGAGACAAAGGGAGCTTGTATTTTTGTGAGCGAGTCATCACTGGGGGCACAAGATGATGAAGAAGGTGGTTTTCGTCATTTACTGCACAAAGAAGCTGCTTAAATCCCAAAATCATGCGTCTGTAGTCTAAAGGTATGAACTTTTCACATTCACAGTGTGGTCCACAAATTACACGGTGGCATCGACTCTGCACTCTCTCTCTCTCTATTAATGAAGACAATCCAGCATTCAAATTGCATCACCTGGACCTCAGTAACTCTCAAGAAACTAACAACTTTCCAAAATCATATGAAGAGACTCATGACCAACCACAGATTATCAGATCACACACGAACTGAAACTCTCTTAAGAATCACCAAACTCACAACTCTTGCATCTACAGTGAAAAGCAAAGTGCTAAAACTCTATGGCCACACCAAAAGAACAACTCTGGGAGTAAGCCGAAACTGCTTCGAGGGCATGGTGAACGAGAAGAGAAGCATAGGACGACCAACAAGAAGATGGCGTGAAAATGTGCACGAATGGACGGGCTTGAACCTCACAGAACTAAAAGCCGCAATGAAAGACGAGAACTCTGGAGACGGATATCATATGTTTGTGCGCAATCTGCCGCAGGCGGAGACAGCAGACATTGATGATACGGGTATAGATTGTAAGTCTGACTTACCACGACATAATTTGATACGTAGATTTAAAGGTTTTCTGAAGAATAGTAATAATGCATGAACAAAAATTATTATTCTTTCTTAAATAGATTGTTTGTATTAATTGAAAAGTAGAATTATTGAGTAGTTCTAGAGCAGAGTAATTGTTAGCGATTGTGTGATGTATGTTGTTGTCATTTGTCTATAGTGCCTCACAGAGTTTGTATGCTGTATGCTGGTCAGCCGTTCGTCTCTATTCCAATTTCCAATTTAATTGATGAACTCTCTATATTTTGTTATATCGCATCAATTTAATTTGATGAATTATTGCGTTTGCATGAACTATCGAACATAACACTCTTGCAACAATAACAAGCAGTACTTTTCCTCTCGGGGGGGGGGAACTCATCGAACTAAATTCTACATTTTTGGCGCCCAACGTGGGGCCTGAGAGGAATTAGTGATGGGTATAGAAGCTGAGCAGCATCAACGACGTGCAAAACCGTGCAATTGCAACGAGAGAAGTAAATGAACTTACGACAGAATCAAATTCTGCTGCATTGCCGGTTATTATCGAAGTGTTTCTAAACCAACTGCGCAATGCGAATGCAATTTTGGAGCAGTGTAGCGAAACTCTAATCAACCTTGTCATAACGGATGGTGACGAGGATGACATGATTTCCGAAACGCACTGTTCGCACTGAAACGCAATTTCACTGTTTCTGTAACGCGACAGTGTCACTAAAGTCGAGGTGCTAGCGGAAAGAGTTCTACGAAACGAAAACGACAGAAATTCTTCGACGGGCGCGACCTATTCTACAACCTAAGAACAATACGAGACTCCCAAAGTTGAATTTACCTGTATTCTTTGGAGACGTGCTACAATGGCAGTCTTTCTACGCCGCGATTCGTGCTGCTATTGACTCACGGAAGATCCCATCAGTGGAAAAATTCAATTATTCACGCGGTCAACTGCGAGGTAAGGCGAGTAGTGCCATCGAAGGGTTATCTTGAACTAATGAAAACTACAACGAAGCAATCGACATATTACAAGCAAGATTTGGCCGCAAGCATGCAATCATCAGAGCACACGTTAAGTGTTTATTGGCACTAGATAAACTACCAAAGTGTCAGCACCAGACTTTGAGAAAATTCATCAACGACGTTAAGATTCACATTCGAGGTCTCAGAACCCTTGGAGTGACCGCCGATAGTTATGGTAGCATACTGATGCAAATATTCTGTCGAAACTTCAAAATGTCTAGAGTGGGCGAGGCGTGAGAACACGGATGAAGCGATGATGGACGAATTTCTCGCATTCCTTCGACGAGAAATACAATCGCATGAACTTTGTAGTGACAACAAGTATCACTCATCGAAACCTCTGGAGCCGCGCGTAGAACCAGCTGCGTCTTTGAATTCCACGGGTCGTGAACGTTCGTGTCCTATTTTGTCCACGATGATCATTTTGTGACAAATTGCGAGAAAATGAAATCCATGTCTGAGGAACTGAAAGAAGTGAGGCAGTGGCGTCTTTGTTACTAATGTCTTCGAGAACACGACAGATATTGGGGCAAAACAATACAAGAACGTAGAGACCTCATATTTCATTCGGTGACATGTTGCATGCGTGACAGTAAGTCGAAAAAGGTGACACGATCGTACACTTACAAAATAATTGTAAAAGTAGCTTGCAAAGTCTTCTTCCTAGGAACGATTCGGTTCTTCGATCAGTCTTTGCAGATATCACTAATGAAATTAATTCCGCTGATGGTGCTCCGCCTGACAAAAGAGGAAGACATGAACCACCTGTGAACAGTTATACGTGTTTGCTCGTTTATCAGTGTAGCCTAGAGAAGATAGATAACTTTCTCTACTGTAGACTCGTGCAGATCTCCTTGCCTCGTAACATGCGGACATGACTTACGTCAATGGTCAGACTGTCTCGTTTATCTCCAATGTTAATGTTTTTGACACAGCTAAGTTTGATCTGATATAAAGGTTGTTTTTCTCTCTACTCCTCTTAGAGTGGGTTTACTTTCCACAATTTTGGTCCGGTGAGGCGGAAATCGTAACTTCGTTTCATCTACTCTGATTCTTTTCGCACACTGAGCAACATGAGTCTACCTACAGACATATTGAGAGCAAGAAGATCGGTATGATGATGAGTCACATCTCGCTTCCAAAACTGACTCTGCCTACTTTCGACGGCGATCACATGAGTTGGAGGTCATTTTGGGAACAGTTCGCAGCTACAGTCCACGACACAGACATTCCAATTATTCGCAAATTTATGTATTTGAAATCCTGCTTGAGTGAACCTGCCAGCGATGCTGTCAAGGGAATCACCACTACAGCAGCAAACTATTCACCAGCTGTCAGTGATTTACAAAGAAGATTCGGTAACCTCAACCTCTTGATCGGACTACATGCAAATCGAATGGTAGTCTTTTCACCTGTTGCTGACAGTGACTCTCGAGAATTTCGACGTCTAATTGACACATTTGAGATTTCGTTGAGAGAAATTGATCAACTCATCACCGAGCTGCGCGGTGGCGTCTCGTCCAACATATTCGACATGCTGTTGGCGCCCCTGCTTCTTCAGAAACTCCCTCCTAACGTCAGAGTGGAGTGGAATCGAAGAAGCCTTGATCCTCTACAACGTTTCGATCTTCAAAAGCTTCTTGACTTTGTTCGAGTTGAGATGGAAACTTTAGAGCTTCTCAACATTTACCTTTCAAAGGATCGATCACGTCACAGCCGATCATCAGCTACTGCCGAGCGTACATGGTCAACTACATCTGTACTTACCGCCAGTACAGGTGGCAACTCTGAGATTCTGATCCCGATCGGCAAGTTACCTGTCTCTGAAAGACTGCAAGCTGTCAAGTCCCAGCGTATATGCCTCCTTTGCCTCAGGACGGGACATCGACGTGCAAACTGTCTCTCAAGGATAAATTGTCGTGTCTGCAATTCACGTCACCACACGTCACTTCATGACTGTGATCTGCGACCTGCTGAGTCAAGCAACGCGAGTCCTCCTGCTCATGCTAGCAATGCACCTAACACGGACAATCCATCACAGGGCCCTGTCAACCGACGAGCAGTAGAGCTCCAGCATTCACTCCAGCGCGTTATCTTACAAGCGGCGCTGGTCAACGTTAATCTGCCTGACAGCGCTTCCTCGGTGGCACAGAGCGACAAATTAACAGCCCGTGTACTCATCGACGGCGCAAGTGAATTCTCTTACGTCACTGCGAGTTCGCAGAAACTACCAGGGGTCCAATTATCGAACAGGAATCATTCGTCATTGAAGACTTCGGTTGTTAGACAAGCTCTCTTGTGAAACGTCGACGAATTCTACTACAGTTACGCAATCGACGCGACGCGACCTATGTAAGCTCTGGATCACGGAGAAGATCTGCAATCCCATGCCAGGGTCCACGATTGACGCTAACGAACTCCATGCTGACATTCGCAAGATCGTTCTTGCTGACGAACATACAGGCGGACCGCAGCCCATCGACATTGTGCTAGGAGCTGACTGTTCCCATGCTTTGTTTCTTTCCGTGCCTCCAATGACTACGCGTGGCGTGAGTGCGTGGAACACTGTCTTCGGCTGGGTTGTCTCGGAACGTTTGAACTCTAGTGACTTCTCCACCTTCGTCAATATCGCATGCACTATTGTTCTGAGGTCTTCGCCACATCCTTGTAATCCGAGTCAACTGTGGGACCTTGAACACGTCGGTGTTAGAGTTCCTGATAACTCCGTTCCGCTGAAACCTCCGAATTGGTCCAATGGAAGATATGAAGTCTCACTCTCGTGGATCAACGACGAACGACCGTCTCTGAATGCTGACCTACTGATCGAAGTGGAGGTAACTACATTCCTCACCATGGAGTTGTCCAAAGTTAGAAAAAGTTGGTTTCAGCTTCTCAGAATAAAGCGGACATGTTGACTAGAGTGCCTGAAATATGGTTTGAAAGACGCCGTGGCACTCGATGCGAGCAAGTTTTGGTCACTGTCTTTGGGTGAATTGCGGTCATCTCATGCTTTGCATCATTTTGGAGTACATAGACCACTCAGCATTGCTCGAAAATATTATGGAAACGATGTGTCACGGACGGAAATTGCAAAGGTGGTGGAGTCTTGCCCGCGGTGTCGTACTGTGGTTCCGGTTCCTGTTCGGTGGAACCATGGCTGTTTGTCGGTGGAGGAAGTATGGCATCGATTGTCTATTGACATTGCGTATTATGATCACAAACTTTATCTCACAATCGTGGATTGTGATCCTGGTCGTTTAGATCTGTGGCGTAGAATATTGTCAGAAGTATCTGGAAATATTTGTCACGGGTTGAATCAAATATCCCCCCCGGAGGTACGTCCCCCGGAGGCGAAATGTGCGACGGAATTGAAGCCAAGTCTGGTTAATGATGTCCAAGTCTGAGATCAAAGTCGAGGTTGACGAGGTGCTATCTTCAACTTCAGCTTTCTCCATATTAGCAGATATCAGCACCATTGAACGAAATTCCCGGTGTTGTTGGAGAACAACTGAGAGAAAATTCTCCGATGTAATGAAAAGAAACCCAAATATTGAAGTTTTGTGTGAAGTTAATGACGTACTGCTAGGAGGCATGGGTGAGACTCATTTTTCACCAGCTGACATAGCAAATTTGAAATTTGCTCCAGTTGCCAACGTTGACGTAAAGAGTTTTTCTATTTACATGAATGTGCTTGATGATCACCGACATTCTAATACGAAAGAAAATCTCAACAAAATCATGGTGACAACCAAATTTTACCAAATAGAGAGATCAAATGACCATGAATTTTATGTTTTACCTGCGAGTTAATGACTAAAGAATGGATTGTTCCCTGTGTAATTGATCTTATCATGAACATGAATAATCATTTCGGTGGCACACGCGCTGTTCTGGTGAACTGGGAGCACATGGCTAATCACCCCGAACAAGCCGACTTATTTGCTGAAGAAAATGATCATCATGTAGCTCTTCTATGGGCAATAGGCGAAACTCAGCTCGACCTTAGAAGAAACCCGCGTCTAGAAGAAATTCGCCAAGCAGCTGAAAACGATCAGGAATACCAATATCCCAATTTAATAACTGCGTCTGGCTTCACTCAGCAGCAACAACAACTGCAGGATCAAATCCGACCATACTGAGTAATGATAGATCAGCTGGCGATCGACGAGGATTTCATCGTTTGTGGAAGAATTAATGAAATTCAATTCCAAAGAATCTTCGACGTTCTATTCTTGAGCGTTTTATGAAAGGTCACATAGGAACTGCCAAAACGAAGCAGCGTTCAAGAGAAATCATGTGGTGACCTGGAATCGACTACGACATCTTCAATGCTACGAATTCATGCCAAACTGGCCAGGAATATTTGCCAAGTCAATGCAAAGAACCACTTCCTCAAAGTCCTACGCTAAGGCATTACAAGAGGTACATACTGACATATGTGAATTCAATGGACACAAATTCCTAGTATTCGATGATGGCTACTCAGGATGGCCGTTTCCTGAAAAATGACGAACTTCAAAAGTATGTCAAATATGAGCTCGTCTAAAAAATGGTGACACATTTTCGTGTTATCCAGCTCATGACACACCTCCGTGTCATGAAAAAAATCGAGACATACAATCGTGTCACTAAAGTTTCTTGCTTTTGGCACGTTTGTGTGTCATCGGTACACGGTTAAGTGTCATCCCGGACAGAAAATGATTTATGTAATGAAACATTACTGATTCATGTGTTTTTAATAAATAATGAAATCAATGCATTTTCAGATGTTTTCATTAACGAAATAGTACGGACATCGGTAATGATATTACAGATATGTAGTATAATGGACTTTACATCACAAAAATCATTGCTGTATTTCTCATGATATTTCGGATATGTAGCTTCATGATCTTTTCATTGAGAATCCATTCCCCTTGTTTTAAATGATATTTCGTAGATGTGATTCCACTACGTTTTTTTAAGAATCTACCACTCATTATAACTGACATTTGATAAAATGATAAATGTGATTTAAATTCCAAAGCGCTATTTCCTATATGGGCCTACATAATTTTTCATGAATATTGCGGTAAGTCTAGAAGAATTGAATACACATGTTTGCTTCTACGAATTCATTTACTTTTTCTGACTTGTGGAAAGCATTAGCAGATTTACGCAGATAAATACAATATACATACAAAAAAGTATCATCATCATGTCATTTATCATGTAAAAAAATTATGTAATCCAGAACTACATTTAATTGAATTGACTTATGCATGATAAAATATTGCATTAAAAGTTTCGTTCAAATAAGTTGGGCTGTTTAGCAATGAATAGAACGTTGTCTTGGTGCAATAACACACAAAGTCTCATCAATTTATCTGCAGATAGGCCTACAGCCATACCTGAAGTTGTTGTTTTCTGTGGAATAAAAATGAGTTAAAAGGACCAAAAGTATTTGACTGTTTTCTGGTTTCCCAAACCATAGACGTCGCTATATTGGTGGCCTGGACATGAAAGTCACCGATTTCCGAATGAGCGTGTCTAGAAGATGGGGGTTAGCTTGCAGCGCTTAGATACTCATTGCCTGGTTTATATTTGGCCGTTGCGGCTGAGACAATCTTGTCTGGCAGCCTAATCACACAATCTTTCATACAGGCACACACAATAGCAGAGGATGCGGTGTCAGCCAACAAATATTTCAAATAGACGGTAAGGTTTATCGATCGACTCGAGTTATCGAACACATCATAAGACTGCACAGCGAATAGCTACGTTTCTCCTGCTTGCATCAACCTCGCGCCATCGTTCATCAGCCATCATCAACACGATTCCTCGGAACAAGTGCCGTGAGTGAATTGCTATTCGCTGCAAACGATTGAAACATTCATTTGTGCACAGTGCTGGGTCGAACATGCTCTGTATTCAGCTGTCGAACAGGATACAAGTCTGAATCAAGGGATCCGAATGTCACTATTCATGTCTTTCCTTAGAACGATGAAACTCTTCTCAACGAATGGCTTCGTCGAATATCACGAAAAGATTTCAAACCTTCGAAAAGGGCTGGAGTTTGTTCTAAACACTTCATCGCCGACGACTTTGTGAATACCTATCAGGATAGCAACGTAGACAGAAAACGTGATTCTACTGTTCCGCAAAAAAGTTATCTGAAACGGGATGCTATACCCTCCATATTTCATTCGAAACGCGTACATTTTCCTACTACAGTGCCGACAAGACGATATGGGAACGCTCGACTACGAAATCAAACTGAAGGCTTGGAGAACATGTACGACGAATTTTTCAAATTATGATAAATTACATAATTTTGAAGATCTGAAGTCCCGGGCAAAACTGGATTCAAATATCTGTGATTTTACAAGTGAGTAGGGGAACGTAGAGACAGATCACATTCTTCAATTCATTATTCTTGATCGTAGTAACAAAGACAAATGCACTATTTTGGCTTCATTGCAAATAAACAGTAACCTCACTGTTGAAGTTTTTTCAGGTGATTGCTTGATACCTTATTCTGTGTTCAAGAATTTGATAGAATCAGATAAAAAGATCGTCAGGTATTCACAGTTTAAAAATTTAATTCCATTTGAAAAGTCCTTGTCGGAGTCTTCTGAAAGTCAAATTGAGTTCTTATATACAAAAGAAATAGAAATTTTCATAGAGAAATTAAATGGATTGTTCTCGTAGCAATTTCTTAGAAGAGACTGTGATTAAGCGCTTGGAATTTCTTTGTGATCAATTGAAGCTTTTAGCTCTCTTTCACAATAACAAGTATTCTTTACGATATTCTCCAAGGATCGTCACAATTTCATATCTGTTGTATTTTAGCTGTCCTAAATGCTATCAAATTCTCAGATCCTCCGAGCTTATGATTTTTCCATCAGTACGCCTTTTACAGTCAATCACCAGGAAAATTTCACGTGAGATGAATAAGTACTTATCTGCTCGTATATCAGATCTGAACCAATTTCAGAGATACGTCATTTTGATAATCGATGAAATTTACGTTTCCCAACCGGCCGAGTTGATATGTGGCAAGATATTCGGATTAGCAAATGATGCGAATAGTTCAGCCCGAACGGAAGTGGTATTTATGATTTCTTCTGTTGCTGGATCTTACCGCGATGCAGTCAACATCACTCCAGTTCATAATTTGAATGCTGAAAAGCTTCATGAGTTGTATGTCTCAGTTATCAATCTGGGGCGGGGGCATCAGTCTGCTGTTACAGCGCTGTTATCTTAACAACCCCTGTTATTCATATTTTCACCGCATCAGTTGGCTGTTTTGACAGGGGCTGTTATCTAGATTAACAGTCACTACTAAATTGGATGCATCAGTATACTGTTATCTGACGGAGGCTGTTGTTGTCAGAGGAATTTTCTTACAGAGGCTATGCCCTCTGTCAAACCCTCTGTTGTCCAATGACAATGCATTATTTTACGAGTAACTTAAATCTTTCGTGTAATTGTGGTCGCAAGTCATTCGTTTTCACAACGGAGTTTATGGGCTACTGGTGACATGTGGAGAGTGATGGCAGACGGACAATTTTCTAGAGCTCATCGAGAGTATAAAACACGCATCAATCCTATCGACGTACTTAGTGATGAAGATTTTTTTGATAGATACAGATTTCCGAAAGCTGTTGTTTGTGATATATGTGAAGTTCTGCGTCATCCATTGGAACGAGCATCAAATCGCGGTCGAAGTCTATCAGTAGAAATTCAAGTATGTACTGCTCTTCGCTATTACTGTCAAGGAGGGTTTCTTTCTATGATCGGTGATATTCATGGGATTTCTGAACGATCTGCAGGAAACTGTGTTCATACGGTTTCAAATGAACTCAACAAGATAAACGATCGGTATATTAATTGGGGTGATGAAGATCATCTTTTACGAGAGATGGATCGATTCTACCGGTATTGTGGATTACTTAAAACTATTGGTTGTATTGATGGCTGCCATATTCCTATCTTTGGTCCTAAACACAACGAAAAGGTTTTTGTCAACAGAAAGGGATTTTACTCAGTGAATTGTCAAATTGTTTGTGACTCAACGCTGCGAATATATAGTTTGTCTCCAAAATGGCCAGGTAGCTCTCACGACGCTTTTATCGTTCGTAATTCAAATGTTTGGACAAAGTTCACCGAGTCAGACATGCCTGAAGGATGGTTACTTGGAGATTCTGCATATCCCTTATCACATTGGCTATTAACTCCATTAACGAACCCGTGTACTCCATCAGAAAGGAGGTTCAATGCTGCGCATAAAATAGGTCGTAGTACAATTGAACGATGTAATGGTTTACTTAAGGCTCGATTTCGTTGTTTAACTAAACCCATCATGTTTTCACCACTGAAAGCTTCAAAAATCATAATGGCTTGCGGTGTTTTACATAATATTGCTGTAGAACGGCAAATCGAGTCCAACTATATTTTGACTGAAGGATCTGAAGAATCAGAAGAGTCACATAGCGGTAGCAGTTTCGACTTATTCAAAACGTTTTTATGTAAAATCTCTTTTATATAACATGTCAATGAAAATATGACAATTTTTCAGATTACAATTCTTTTTGTTTTCATAATTTAAATAAATGCACAAAAATATTGCAAATTTTATCTGATCGCATACGGAAGGTTGTTACGTGTAGAGCGCAGTATTAGGCCTAAATTATCTACAGGGTGGTTGCAAAGTCGCTCCCTGATTCTACTTAGCTATATTTTCGGAAGTATATGGTCGTTTGATTGAAAATTCATATTTTAAGATTGCTTGAGACCTGCCATTTCTTATGACAAATCATGAAACTGATCAGTCAATTGGAATATGAGTAATGATCACCCCTCTGTCCGCGAAAGTTATCCGTTATATTAATTCACTACATGCAATTTGATCACAACGTTGTTGATTTTACTTCCGAAATGTCGCCTACTTTAAGCATTGAAGACAGAGCAAGAATTGCCGCTAGATACGAGGTTTGGCAGTCTGTTGTACAAGTTCAACGATGGTGGAGATCCCAACATGGAAGACATTCAAATCTTGACCATAAGACAATTAAGAACTGCTACCGCAAACTGATGACAACTGGCAGCGTTCTTGATTCCGCCAGATCTGGAAGACCTTCGACAAAGTCAGACGCGGATGTGGAACTGGTGAGGGAGATGTTTGACAGGAGCCCTTCCAAGTCAACAAGGCAAGCTGCCCGTGAAAGTGGGATATGCCGTCACACTATCCTGAATGTTCTTCGTGAGGATTTACGATACCGCCCGTGGAAGCCTCATTATGTCCAGCAACTGTTTCCGGAAGACTGTGACAGACGGGTTGAGTTCTGTGAAACGATGCTGGCATGGTTTGAAGATTGCCCTGAGCTGAGTTCTAAGATTCTCTGGACAGATGAAGCCGTGTTTCGTGTGGGTGGCTTTGTCAACAGGCACAATTGTCACTATTGGTGTGAGAGTGATCCAAAGGAAATTACGGAAAGATGTCAGAACAGGCCGACAGTAACTGTTTGGTGCGGCTTGTCTTCAACAAGGAATCTTGGGCCGTACATCATTTGTGATACAATGAATAGTCAGCGATACTTGCACATGTTGGAGAATTTCGTTTGGCCAACAATTACTGAATGGGAAGAAGCCAACGAATTAATTTTTATGCAAGACGGTGCTCCTCCACATTATGCACTAACAGTGAGAGCTTGGCTCGACGACCACTTCCCAGGGCGTTGGATGGGTCGACGTGTACCAACAGATTGACCAGCTCGAAGTCCGGATTTCACGCCATGTGATTTCTTTTTGTGGGGATGGGCCAAAGAGGAAGTCTACAAAACTTCACCGAGGACCATTGACGAGCTAGAGAACAGGATCCGTGAAGTCATTGAAAATGTTCCTCCTGAATTCTTAAGATCAGCAACGGAACAGGTATCGATAAGACTTAGACAGCGTATTCATAAAGATGGTGCACACATTGAATTGTAGTTTTTTGAAGAAGAAAATGGCATGATTCATGGAATAATATAAAATTTGCTTTGATTTCTTAGTACATATATTTCTTTGTTTTTAAGGCTTCTATAAATAAGGAGCGACTATCCAACCACCCTGTACTTTAACTTAATTTTAACGTGTTTACTTCAGATTATTTAATTCTTACGTCAGAATTACAATTGACTTGAAAATTCAATTCAGATAACCATATTAATGGCTATCAAATTAATTGCTCGACATGGGAGTTTGTTGAACATATTAGAATAAAATTGCAGAAGTAAGTGGACATTATAATCTACCATAGACTTTTTTGAAATTACAAAAATATGTTATTTTTAGAGATCATAAGAGATATCTCAAAAGTATCAACAAAATATTATAAAACATATAACTCTCACTTACGGAAAAGGGAGATCCTGCAATTTTATTCTTATCAATGTCATTATAATATCCAAATTTTTATCGATTTTGGATACTATTAAATGTTACGGCCTAAAAATTCTTAGGCTAATCTTGCTTCATGTTATGATTTGGAAGTCAAACCTTTTATTGTCTAGTAAGTTCAATTCAGAAAAATTCATGAACGCTTTATTGTATTTATAATACGATTCATACTAAAAGTCAATAAATATCCAAGTTTATAATTATATTTATACTAAATAATCAAGGTCAAGCGACATGGAATGGCTTACATACTCAGTAACTGTTGATAAGTCATTGGTTGTTCTGCCGTCAAACTGTCATGTCGCATGTTACACTCTTGCTCCTTATGGTGACGGGTCGTTTCGTTTAAATGCTGAACAGCAATTTCTTCCATGAATTTGTTGTGACGGCGTTGTTCTTCTAGTTTCTCCTCCTCAATTTTACACATCCTCATATAGTAGTCCTCTGATGTCATTCTGTTTCGAACAGACTCCCATCTTGGTCTATATCTCTTCCTTATTTCTGACCGCTGTTTAGGGCTTGTCGTTGATCCTCTTGCTGGGGTAACTGGATCTTCATTTTCGTCATTCGAGGATTCATCATTAGATACGTCGGTATGTCTATCAATCGAGTCACATATTGAATGTTGGCCACTTTCCGTCGCACCTGAAATCCCAAAGATGTATTCACGTGGCAGAAGCATGAATATTTTCTTCTCCTCATCGCTGAGTATTGTGAGCTCATCTGCTGTCGTATCGATTAATGGTTCTCCACCACCTGAAGAAGAAGAAACATTAAAGCCAGCATTCAAATAAAAATCAAACTGTGTATCGTACTTACCGGTAATTTTTCGTTCTTTATTTTTCTCTCTTATAAAACTGGCCACCTTTGTCCGTACTCCTCTTTGTAGATTTTGCCATTTGTCTTTTATACTCGTTAAGGTTCGAGTTGTTGAGGACAGGGCGTTAACCGACTCAACCAATTCGTTATAAAGGCTGTTTTTCTTTACTAGGGATGTATTAGAAGAAAATTTTGCTGATAGAACTGCATTATGTTTCGTGTAGAATTCTATGATATACCGGATTTCTACCTGCGAATAGTTTTCCGTCCTTTTCGATTTTGCTTTCGGCATTGCAACAATAGACGTACTTCTCACAAGACACACAAATGAATGAGAAAGCTTTCGAGACATTGCGTTCATAATGGTACGCTGACGGTAACGAAGAAGTCACGTGACTTGCTTCTGCCAATCTAAGTACAATACCGAAGTTGATTAGTTAGATATCTATCATGACAAAAACTTGACAGAGACTGTTAAAGTTTTAACAGAAGCATGACGGAACAGAAGGATAACGTCGCAATTTATACGCCCATTTAACAGCTTCCGTTTTCGCGGTCTCTGTTAACTTTAACAACTCAGTTACAGCGACAGCAGACTGATGCCCCCGCCCCTGGTACAGTCAGTAGGATTTCAAGTCGTTTGTGTTAGTGTAGACAACCACACCGTCAATCGGAAATTGATTGGTCTTTTGAGCGGAGATCAATGCTTTGCTACTGGTCGCTGTTCGATCGAAAACCCACAGTTCCCTAATCAACCTATTTTCTTTGTTTTGACACGACTCATAACATTAAAAATATTGTTAAGAATTGGGAAAAGAAAGGAACGAATCAAGTTCAAGAACTCAAGGCCAGTAGAATTCAAGCATCTGCCTGAGATTTGCATGTCAGAAATAGGAAAGCCCATAAAATTTGCACCACACCTGAAACTCAATATTTCTACACCATCATCGATACAAAGGTGCTCTATAAGATATGTATCTGCAATTTTCAATGAAAAATCTCACGCTGCTCTTCAGTATTTTGCCACTCCTGACAATAAATACAAGCATACGGCAGGATTCTTGAACAAGATTGTTAAGATGTGAAAAATCTTGAACGTTCGCTCACCAAAAAAGTTTTAGAGATACTTTGACTTCCTCTTCCGATTGGAAACTTGAATATTAGAGAGAGATGAGATCGTTCTTTATCCAATGGCAAAATGTGCCTTCCGCGAACTCCTTATCGAAAGAAGCTTTCTTCGCTCTGATACTATCGCTGAAATCACTCTGTGAACTGAACGAATTCCTGTTGAATCACTGTGGTTTCAATTATGTGCTCCTCGGTCAAATTTCTTCTGATAATTTAGAAGAGAGGTTTGGTTGGCTTCGCCAAATTTCTGGCGGGAATTATTATATTTCAATCCGCCAACTTATCGAGAACGAAAACAAAATCAAGTGCTATTCCTTAATGAAATTCAGTAACCTCTCTCATTCAAATGACTTTGACGTTGAGGTAGCAAGTAGCACCACTGACGACTCTTCAACTCTTCAGCTCTGCAATAGTTTATTAAAGCCAGATGAAATGATTCCCCCTTCCGAAGATGAAAATAATTCCATTTATTTTGTTGCCGGATTTATAGCTCGGTCTGTTTTGAATAGAATTAATTGTGGCTCGTGTCGCCTTCTTTTAGTACGTGACGACTCTGCTGATAACATGGCTACTTGCCTATGTTATGACATATGTATTTTGGCTTGGAATATATCTAAACAGTTGCTGTCAAATAAATTACTTCATGAGCTTTTTTTAAAGGCCAAAGAAGTGTGTTACTAGAGGTTCTCGAAAATTTTGCGTCTGAGTCAGATCAAGTGTTTATTACAGTGTGAACATTTTCATACCTTTGCAAAGTATATCGTCACTTCTTTCTTTCATTGTGTATACAAAAACTTTGTTAAAGAAATCTTAATCAGTCGATCTGATCAATCAAAAATCATGAAATTGTTGTGTTCTCGTATTGTCATATAAATAAAGTTGTAACATTTCGATGAATGTTTATCGTTTTCCACTTGTATCTGTAGATTCGTATATAAGGGGAGATAAATTGTCTACTACAAATTTATACATGCCTTTTTGAAAGAAAATGAAATTAATTTTGTCTCTGTTACATATCACATAACGGATATTGTAAACGAAAACATATTCATCTAAAACCAATCAGATACAACGTATTAAGAATTTGTTGTAAACGGTATGGCAGAACCTTCATGTCCAGGCCACCAATATAGCGACGTCCATGCCCGAACTATACTGCATGATCTTACTTAACTGTGGACCAACATCACATGTCTATGTTGACAGCGAAATTGGCGGACGCTTCTATTTCTTTGAGGAATTTATTTTCTATTGTGAAACTGATAAAGACTTCTATATCTCGGAGATCGATAGTGAGCATCAATACATCCATCTTCGAACAGGATTGCTGAATAATCGTCGAATCTCGTGCTGATGAAAGATTGCCTCAACCACCTCAACCTAAAAGATAAAAATTACGTAATTGGAGTGATAGTAAACAATTTGATCCTCTTGATGAAGAGTATGTACCAGACTCTTGTCCTATCTTCCATGAATCCTGCTTTGTGATCGACAACCCATCTGGCAGTTTCAGCCACTTTTTCGATCATCTGCATGTCACATGTCGTGAATATAATTATAATTGAATTGAATTGATTTCATGCTTGTATAAGAGACACATATCTGTTCAATTAAAAATGATCGTCAGTCGAATGTTATTTCCGATGAATTTCGAACTGTCAATGCTATATTGCTGCGTTCTGGATGTCTGACTGCCAAATATCAAAATGTATTGGGGCCAAGACAGTGACATAATTCAAGAAGATCCTGACAGCTATATGAGACGTGATCGATTCATTTCAATTTTGAGAAACTTACACGTGGTGGTCAATGCACTCATGAGAGATTGAATTTTACAGCGCGTCCTTTTTTTGATTATTTCAATTCTCAATCAAAATTTCCCGCTAACGCGTCTTTGTGTAGATGAAGCGATAGTTCGTTATTTCGGTTCCCATGGAACTAAGAGGTAAGCCAACTACAGTATTTACTCTAATAGAACCCGGGTCTCCAAAAGAACCCGGGTCTGAGCAATCTGAATTAATAGAACCCGGGCCTCTAAGAGAACCCGGGCTCTCTGATAGAACCCGAGTGAGACTCAGTAGCATCTTATTGACCTTGTAGGTGAACCAAAAAGTATTTTTTCAGCAACAAAATTCATTTGACGGGAGATAAGTAAAGGAAACAATACACACCAGGTCACTAGAGCAGACGCTACTATCGACATTCATCTCCACTTAGCTGCCGGACGGGAAAAAATGCGGTATGTGAAAAAATGCGCGTGCTCACACACCAACACGCACACTGCGCTATCCAACGTATGCGCAGTGTGTATGTATCTAAGGTTGCGTAAAAAAGATCGATGAAGGGAATGTTAAGAGTGCTTGAATGAATAGCATACAAACAGTTCGTATTTCTTCACGACAAGAATGAGTTCAAAGAAGCGAAGACAATACAATATTGACTTCAAAATCGAGACTATCAATTATCTCAAGAACTGCAACGACGTAGAAAAAACAGCTCGTAAATTCAAGATTGACAGTGAGACAGTGAGAGATTGACGCGCAAGAGAAAGAGAACTGAGAAAATTCGAAAATGGCAAAAAGATGCGATGTGAAGGCGGAGGTAGAAAGGTACAATCTGACGAACTTGAATTGCAATTAGCCTACTGGATCATATCTCGACGAGAACAGCGACTACGCGTAAGCAGGAACATGGTCAAGAGACAGGCAATGATTATTTTCGAGCAGTTGTGTGACAACAGTGACAGCTTCACTGCAAGCAACGGGTGGCTACAAAAATGTCTCCTGCAGGGAATGACGCGGTTAACCGGTTAACCGGTTAGAAAACTCTTAACCGGTTAAAAAGTCTTTAACCGGTTAACCGCGGTTAAAAAAATGTTCAAAGAGGATGTTAAATCAATATTTTATAGTAAGAATTAAGCATGTAACCGACGTCCACTTGTCACGAATCTATCCTTCCGGTTTTCTATGGATGATAATGAATTCCTCACTGATATGTCTCTTCACATTCGAGCAACATTTCTTGATCCTCGATTTAAATCACTCGACTTCTTGCCTCAAGATATGAAGAAGAAAGTAAAACTAAGCATTTGGGAACAAGCGGATTCCTCCGAACTGAAGTGCCCGCCAACTAAAGCATGTGAGAAACGAAGTCGATTATCATTGCTTTTGGAAAGTACTCCTTTAATAAATGTCAAACAGACAAATTTGCAAGAAATGCAGAATTACGAGATGTGCGTTACTGACCTAGATGTTGATCCATTGGAATGGTGGAAAATACATGGGTTATCTTTTCCAAAACTTCAAAAACTTGCCAAGCAGTATCTTACCGTTCAAGCTACATCTGCAAGCAGTGAACGTTTGTTTTCAGCGTTTGGTAATATCTTTGACAAGAAACGAATGCGTCTTCAAAAGAAAACCGCAAGTGCCATATTATTTTTACACTACAATTCTTAACTCATTGTTGAAATTATTCACCGAACTTACATGGAAATCAGTATATGGTAGATACCATGCGGCATGTGTAATTCCTTTTTATTCGATGACGTAGTTTTATTCATCAGAATTTATAGATATTGACCGAAACTTGTTTTTTTGTGCGAGTGATGTAGTATAGAGCAGAGAAAAAATAGTACCAACAAACTACAGTGATAAGATACTGAATACTATATTGTGCAACTTGATTATCTTACATAGGCTATGTCTTGTCTGAAGCAATTTCTGTGGGCAATAATTTAGACCTGCGGATTTCTTGCTCTTTAGGGCCTACTAGCAATAAGAAAACGTGCCTATAAAATCTTGTGAAAGTGTCAATGAAATAGCTTGCATTTTTAGTTACAATTTTTAATAGGTTGATTAACCGCGGTTAATTTTTTCTTAACCGATTAACCGGTTAATTAACCGCGGTTAATTATTTCTTAACCGGTTAACCGGTTAATTTATAAGATTAACCGCGTCATTCCCTGGTCTCCTGCGCAACGACTTTACCTTGCGGAAAAGAACTACAGTGAGCCAAAAACTACCTTCTGATTGTACTGAGAAGGCAGTGAAATTCGTCATCTATCTTCGGAACATGCGCCGCAAATTCAAGTACAACTTCAGGGACATCTTTGTGATGGACGAGACGCCTATCTGGCTCGAACCAGTTGGGTCGACCACCATCGAGAAGATAGGAGCGAAGGATGTTCCTCTCAAATCCACTGGGCATGAGAAGATGTGTGTGACAGTCGTCCTCACCGCCAAAGGAGATGGCACGAAATGCAAACCGTATTTTCTTGTTCCTCGTAAAAGACCGATCCAAGAACTCCAAGCAATGAAGGACATCGTTTTTGCCTTTTGCGGCAAAAGTTGGATGGATGATGAACTCACTGACGACTATCTCCGACGTATATTGGGATCTCTTTCTTTCAGCCAGCGGTTGATTGTTTGGGACTCATTCCGCTGTCATCTGTCTCAGGTGACAAAGAAAACGTTGCGCAAGATGCGGATTCACAGCGCTGTCATACCAGGAGGCTGCACCGGCCTGATTCAAGCGCCAGACGTGTCTTGGAATCGTTCACTGAAGAGTAAGATCCAATCGTTCTACGATGAGTGGATGATTAGTGGACCACATGAATTCACGAACAGTGGCAACATGAGACATCCCAGCTTTCGTCTTATCGCGACTTGGGTGCGCGATGCATGGGCCGACATCCCTACACAGCAGATCATTGATTCACTCAAACAATGCGCCATCACCAATGCATTGGATGGTAGCGAAGATTACCTCATCGAATGCTTCAAGGCAGGGCATCCATGCCATGATGCCCTCTCGCGCTTGTGCGAAATGGAAGTTGACCTTGACATCGATGAAGAACAAGAAGAAGAGGACGAGTTGATGATTATAGATGAAGACGAATGACTCGAGTTGCTTTTCAATATACCGGTAGATATAGAGACTTTTATGTAGAGACCAATATAGAGATTTTTCCAACTGGTAGCCGTTCTTCCTTTGCACAGCGAGTGGGTCTTTGATTTTTTTGTGAATAAATTACAATTATCGGGTTAGCTTATGGATCGTTCATAATCCTCTCCACATCCGCCACTCAATATGCCATGAGCATAGTGAATGTAAAAAAGAGTTCGACTACAGTATACTGAGCAGTAACAGCAAAAACTGCCATACAATAGGCCCGCATTTTTATGTAGGTTCAACGAATTCTATGGTTGTTGTCATATTTTTAATTTTTTAGTGATCATTTTTCAATGTAATTAAATAGAACCCGGACCTCTAATAGAACCCCGGTCAGAGCGATCTGAATTAATAGAGCCCCCGGGTTCTATTAGAGTAAATACGGTAAATTTGGTTCTAGGTGATAGCTCTTTGCATTTCCTAATGGTTGCACTTATCATGCAGAGCTGTATGCGGGTGCTCAAATGCCGATAGTATCCCGCAGCATTGGACAAGAGGATGCATTGTTGGAGAAAAATCATGTTCCTAGGGGTTGTCCCTGCTGTATGTAGACTTGGTTGGTCCACCAAAACAGAATTCCAACGAATATCTTTCAATAAACATATTTAACGATATATGTAGGGTGCGTTGATTCCAGAAAATCTATATGCAGTGAATAAAAAAATTCCGTCCCTAATGGCTTAATTGTGAAGTCATTATCGGTCTAGACATAATATTATATAATATGTTCTGATGTCTGCTCTTGCAGCATTATGCCTGACTATCAAAATCAAAGAAATAGCATCATTCTAAGATTCTTTCGCTAATGTATGGATTTTGATCATCCTCTGCATGCTCTTCTTCCCCCACGCCTGCCAAACTCAGGTCATTTCCGCATGCCTCTGTGCTTGACAGTTAGACGCTCCCATTCTTTCCTGCCTTGTGCATGCCGTCTCTTTAATTTGAAAGTCTGACTCTGTACAACATGCTGTAAAATTTCTTTATTTGGCATACTTTTGTATGTCTTTGATTTATCTTGTCACTTGTGATTCTCATTTATTGAAATAAACATTTTTTTGTCACGATCTTATACATTCAGATCGGTATGAACCCATGTTCTCGGAGACTTACCAAGCCTCAGGGAGATCAAGGGTGCGACGTAATATATGGGCACTACCTAGGAGTGCTGATTTTAACAAGTCTGGTATGTGGTGGTTACCGGAGATCATGTCTAGATATGTCTTCAACCTTGGTGTATGGGCACCTAATGAGCCGACGATTATCGTCACGACTTTGGCATCTGTGTTCCACAGCTTCTTTATTTCTAACTTCAGATCTCGGTACTTTGTAATCTTTTCTTTCTCCTTCTCTTGCATATTTCGGTCATCAGGAACTGCGATGTCTATAATGAGCGTCTTCTTCTGGGTCTTATCTACCACTATGATGTCCGGTCTTCTTGCTTGAATGTAGTGATCCGTGCGTATCTCGAAGTCCACAGGATCTTAGTGTTGTTTGTCTCTATCACTGTTTCAGGCTCATGTTTCCAATATTGTTCCTCAACTCTGATTCCTTTCTCCTTGCAAATTGCTCTGTGAATCGATCTAGCAACGTCATTGTGTCTACGAAGATACTCCGTTCCTGCTAGTTTCGAGCAACCGGTTAGGATATGAGAGACCGTTTCATCTCCTGCTTTGCATAGTCTGCATTTGGGATCAGTACTTGTTTTCGTGATGTATGTTTTGATAAACACATTATTATTATTATTATTATTATTATTATTATTATAAGTACTACACGTGTGTATCTGCAGTGAGATTAGATTTATGCCTGCCGCCGTAGTATAAATAATTTGATTCGAACCGCTCACTTGCGGTCAATACTGAAAAAATCTCGACAAGCTGTTCAAGTTATCACTCAATGGTAAAGTCGAGGTTCTAAGGGGGAAATCAAAAGAAGTTTACACATGCCTGGTATTATCCGTTTGCGACGACCGAAAACAAGCAGAGGAGAAACTGAAAAATTTCAAACAAAAAGAACTTTCGAAAGTTTCATGCAATAAATCCACCTTCACATTCGGGCAGCCAGGTAAAGAACAATGGCATTACTGAGGACATGGACAAAACCGAGCATCTGTTTGAGAAAAGGTCAAAATTATCGGATACTACGAATGGATTGAGCAAGTCACTACAGAATTTCTGTTTCATTATATATGATATCTACATAATGTATATATAATTCTACATACCGTAAAACCTCTATTTGAACGGCACCTCTAATATAACGGCAGTCTAGAGGAGGAGTTGAAAAATTGAATGGCACCCTCTAATTGAACGTCACCTATAATTTAACGACACTTTGATGAATTCATCTCCTACATCAATTACATGACTGAAATAATCTTCTGCAAAGCGTGTAAAACAGGAAAATAGTTTGTAGAATGCTATGGAGCTATTTTTAGAGGCTGGGAAGTCCCATTCAATGGAGTTGCATCGTATATATTATTTTCACTAGTGAGTTTGTGATTTCTAACCAGTGATTACCGGTAACCTGTGTTTGTTAACTTTTGTCAAATAGATATATGCAGAGTTCTTATGTTACATGTTTTCGCTTTTCATCTATAAAATTTACAGATTTAAGATAAAAACTACTGAAAATTTCATCTCTAAATTCTGATCAGCTAGTCGAAAAATAGAACGGCACCTCTAATTAAACGGCAGTGCGGGGAAAGGTTTGAAAAATAGAGGGGCATGCCGTTCAAATAGAGGTTTCAAATAGAGGCTAATTATGCTTTATGCCGGCAGCATTTCAGACCCACCAGGGGATGATCATTAGTATGAAATAGCACAATTAAGAGAATGAACGTCTCTATCTCAAATGGAATTTATTGCAATGAACCAAACAACTTAAAATTGGTGAAAATGTTTAGTTTTCTCTAAGATCTAGATCATTATCTGACATCTTCGCTTGATAATGACATGCAGCGCAGATTTGAGTCTCTCGCAATGGTCATTAGTCTAAATCAAAGATAAATTTCATAGTTGCTTTTACATGTTAAAAACGTAAATACCTGCAGCAGGTAATACAGTGGTACTTACAGACGTTCATTAACCCTTTGACTCCCACAGGTCACTGGTGACCCAAATTTTCTATTTTCTCCGACGGTCCTCTATCATAAATTTTGCATTTGCATTTGGTTTCTACTGTGTTAAGTAGCTTCTGGAAAATTTATTTCGAGATAAGTTTGAAATATAAATGTTTTTGTTTTAGTCGCATTCACTTTTGAAAGTTTTCGTTTTTGATCAGATTTTCAGCTGATCGCTATTCGTCTCTCACAAGCATGGTAAGTTCATAATGTTCTCGTTACACCACTAAAATAAAGCTACAGACTCTCATAAATATCATATATTCATATGAACTCAGTGTATGAGTATCTGTCGAAATATCAAACGATTTTTCAAATTGGGTCACCAGTGACCTGTGGGGGATAAGTGGGATTTTAGATGATACAGTACTACGATAAAACATTGTATGTTGCACTAGCCATTTCCTTATAAGAGTTAGAATAGATATATGCTATTAGAAGGTTTAATTTAATCAAACATACATTTTTTCGATAATCATTTGCGATTGTGCACACTTTTTATAGTGCTTTGCTTGTTAGTAAAAAATGACATCTCTTGAAATTTATCATTTTTAGATAGTGCTGATGATAGCATGTGTTTAGTACATGGTTTATTCTATAAAATTAAAGGAAATTATTGTGGAGGCAGACAAATAATGTGAGAGGATGAAGACAAAATGCATGTCATACCCTAGATTTGAACCTAGGGCAGGCTGATTATTATTACCAGACCGCTACCACACGGCTAGTGAACCATAAATGCTGCGCTGCAATTTTTAAGTAGTTGTAATGAATGACTAATCGTTTGCTCGTGTTCTACAGTAGTGTAATACACTGTTCATGTCGTCCGTTATTGCTATACCATGGTTAGCGTGAATTAAACCTTGTTATCATTATTTTCAGATATCCAACAGAAGAAAGAAGTATTATGACGTTCAGAATTTGTCAAGTGATGAAATCTACGCTCTTTTGGGTAATGTAGACAGTGATGACGAGGCAGAAATAGATAATCTAATGAACGATAGCGATACGGAATTCATTGCTGTACCTAATGCACATAAACCGTCTCTAGATAGTCTAGAAGAAAATGAGAATATGGAAAACGGCATGGAAGCAGTGCTTCATGAAATTCATGAGCAGGAAGAAAGCAATAATACCACATTTGATTGGAAAAAACGGGAAAGACCTATACAGTCATCTGAATGTTATCTCAATGGTCAAACAAAATTAAATATCGAGGATGATGCCGTACCACTGGATGTATTCAAAGAGTCAATAGAATTACAATCAACGAATTACTGGATCTTATTGTCACGGAAACAATACGATACGCATTCCAGAATGGACGAGAATTCGATACCGACAGAGACGAAATCGCGGCATTTATAGGAACGAATTTCATCATGTCCGTAAATGTGCTTCCAAATATTGAAGCATATTCGTCGGTTGATGAAGCATTGGGAAACCAACGAATACAGAAAGTTATGACAAGACAAAGATTTCAAACGATTCTTCAAAATCTACATTTTTCGAATAATAATTCAATAGATAAAAGTGACAAGGCCACAAAAGTAAGAGCTTTGTTGCAACATTTCAACAAATACTTTCAAGCCGCGAGAGAAAATAGCTGCAAGCAATCCATTGATGAACACATGATAAAATATAAAGGAAGAAGTGGAATGAAGCAATACATAAAGTCCAAACCGATCAAATGGGGGTTCAAATTATGGTTCAGATGCTGTGCAATCACTGGTTACTTATACGAACTTGACATCTATGTCGGAAAGCAAACTACAGCAAGTCGATTCGGTCTTGGCGAGTCCATTGTTCTACAATTGACAAAAGAGCTAAAAAATTCTCACGCAGCAATTTTTGCTGACAATTTTTTTTTTGTCCCCTGTTTTGGTTAAGAGGTTGTTGGAAAATGGACTATATTTCATTGGAACCGTTAGAAGCTCAAGAAAGCACATGCCCAAGATGCTAAAGGTATGTACCGGTATGCTAGTATTTGTCGTTTTGATGATGACTTTGAAACATTTTTCAAATTTCTATTGCAGAATGACAAAGAAATGAAGAGAGGAGAGTCTCAATTTCTGTATGCTGATGGCATCACTGTTTGCAAATGGATGGACAATAGGTAAGTTCGGTTTTGTATAAGGGAAGGTATAACATTTTCATTACATGATAATTAATTTCAGGTCAGTTTTGATGGTCGCTACAAATATTGAAGAAAATGAGGGTCATACCAGTGTATTTCGACGACAAAAAGGTGCAGCAGAGAAGATTTCGATTCGATGTCCCAACGTAATTGCAGAATATAATAAAGCAATGGGAGGCGTTGACTTATTGGACCAGCGAAAGTCTTATTATGAAGTTGACAGAAAGAGCAAATTCAGATTTTAGTTGCGGATATTTTTTGATCTCATGGATGTAGCTTGTGTAAATGCCTTCAACATTTACAATGAAAGATTCCCAAATAAACTCAGTCTTTTGCAATTCAAAAGGTGTGTAGCTGATGGATTGACAAGGCACTTCTCTTCTCGCAAACGAAAATTTCCTGGAGTGCGTCATGTGAAACTGGTACTTTGCGTCCAACGGAAAATATTTGTCATATGCCAATTTTTCAAGACTCTCGTCATCGCTGTGTGAATTGTAAGAAATTGAAACTTGACCATAAAACTTCGGTTTTGTGCTCAACTTGTAATATATCGCTTTGTTTGGTAAAGGAGAGAAACTGCTTTCGAGAGTTTCATTCGAACATTTAAAATTCCATAAGTGATGGAATGTTGTTTATGATCGATAGCCCGTGATCGGAAACGTTTTGTGTACACGAAGTATATGATTTAACTTGTTAGAAGAAGTTACATGTTTATTTATCAATATTGATGAAATAACATGCAAACAACAATGGTAAGATTGTTTTCACTATTTCAAGGCATAATTGAGAGTTTAAATGTGAAATCCTATGTCATTAAACATGTATAATACAGTTCGTAATCAAGTTGTTTGCTATACTATTAAATTCCTACTTAACTCCCAGAGGGTCACCTGTGACCCAAGCTAGAAAAGAGCCTTATGAAAAATTTTAAAGCGTAACGTGGCAACCTAAGTTCATTAACAATCCTAAACGTTCACTAGATATGAAATCGATTTAATCCGTGTAGCCAATACCTTGTGATAGTCAAAGGATTAAGTAGTAACCCTCACGAAAAACCCTCAGGATTTTTTATGAGATTTTTACTCATATATGTCTCATGAAATTTAATGCGGATTTGGAACGTTTTCTTATGAAATATCTCATCAAATTTCATGGGCCTTCTCATGAAAATCTCATTAATTAACAGTTGCTTTTTCATACTTCTGAATTTATTTTTCTTGCATATACCGTATTTCTTCGAATAAACGCCGCGGCGTTTATTCGAAACAACCCTGATTTTGCTGCGGCGTTTATTCGAGGGCGGCGTCTATTCGAAACATGCTAAAAATCTTCCAAACCTTTTTATTTTTTTATATTTAAGAACATTTAATAACCGGAGTATATTGTGATTATGCAATGATACATAATCCAGGAAGATGTGCGTCGTCTTCGAAAGCACAAAATTGTCCAAATATGCACGAAAATTTATTGCGCGTAGAATTCTGATAATACGGTATATTATCCGTGTGCCTGGATTCATAGAAATGGATCTCAGGTCGCACGGTAACCTACGCGCGCGATGCTAACAATCCATCTCTATGCCTAGATTACTCGAGATCTTGAGACTCTTCATTTTGTAGTTTCCTATTGGTATTTCGTACATTCAACTAGAGACAGATGCGGAATACAATTAAAGAATTTGTTCTCGATATTTTCGAAAGGAGTGGCTTTTCTTGGAAACCATCTAACTGCGTAGGATGACATAGCACAAAGTTCTGATTGGTTAAATTTCTAGCTAACTGCGTTTCAGGATAGTACACACAGGTGATTTAGAGAAAAAGTTAGTATTACGTTCTACGTGAGATCTTCTTCTCGTCTCTTATCATATCAGTCTTAGTCATGCCAAAAAGGTCATATTCGATTGTTTTCAAGAAAAAAGCGTTTGAAAGAAGTCTGCAAATTGGTACGCGGCCTGCAGCTCGGGAGTTCCGTGTGGATGAACGGCGTATAAGAGAATGGAAGACACAAAACGTAAAATTTGATGAGATTTCTGCAACGACAAGTTCTAATCGCCGGCGAGTACATGGTGGTGGCAGGAAACCGCTCCTACCAGAAATTGAACAACTGCTGTCTACTTGGATTATTACCGAACGAGAAAGTTATCATCGTGTGACCCGAAAGAAAATTGCTAGAAAGGCGTCAGAGTTGGCTAACAATCCTGAATTCAAGGCCTCGAGAGGATGGGTAGACAAGTTTCTCAAACGAAATGATTTTACTGTGCGCGTCAAAACTACTTTAGGACAAAGGCTTCCTAAAGAACTGTGTACCAAAGTTTCTAGCTTCGTTGAATTTTGTTTGAAAATGCGAACGAGATACAATTTCGAGCTTTCTAACATCGGAAATATGGATGAAACAGCAGTTTGGGCTGACATGACAGGCAATCGTACTGTTGATTCCAAAGGCGTCAAAACAGTACCCGTGTTAACAACAGGTCATGAGAAGACCCGAGTAACGGTGTGTTTGGCTGTAATGGCAGACGGAAGAAAATAACCACCGATGGTACTATTTAAAGGTAAGGCCACTAAGACCAACTTATAAATTTAAATCAAGTTTGTATCTCCTCTCCCATTCATTTTTTCAGGAAAGCGACTTCCCCAGGAGCTGAAACACGTCAGTGGCGTTGTTGTATCAATGAGCGAAAATAGTTGGATGGATTCGGAATCGACAATAGAGTGGATCAGAAAGTGTTGGGGGACGTTCGCTTTCTCCCGAAGGATGCTGGTGTGGGATTCCCTCCGAGGACACTTGACTGATGATGTCAAGAAAACGCTGAAGACAACGAACACTGTGAACTGCGTCATCCCAGGAGGTTGTACGATGCTTGTTCAACCTACCGATGTCAGCTGGAATAAGCCATTCAAGGCCTTATACACCGAATTGTATGAAGCTTGGTTGGCGGACCCAACACGTGGTTCAGACGTCACAGCCGCCGGAAACCCACGGGCCCCGAGTCGCATTAAGATGGTTGAATGGATCAAGGAGGCATGGTCCCAGATTCCACTGGATGTAATTACGACGCCCTTCAATGCTTGTGGCATAACGAGCAGTGACCCGAACGTAATTCACTGTACGAAGTCAGGAGGTGTTGCGGAGGCATCCCGCGAATATATCCAGAATTTGGATGCCAACGATGTGGACTTGGATTTGACTTGTCAATTTATCAGCGACGACGATTCATCACGTGAATCTGGCTCCTCTAGTGAATCCGATTCGTCCATCGACATTGGCTTTCATAAATAACTTTCGTTTTTTAAGACACATAAGTAATTCAAGGTGTAATTGAAGTTTGTTATGAATAAAGGAAATTTTTGTTAATAATGTGAATATTGAGAAAAACCGTACAAGCTGGGTTAATCTAGACCTCAATGTTCTTGCAGAACGATAGACCCTAAATTTATACTTACGCGTGTCTAGCATTGAGTACGATGATGAGGCTTCAAGTAAAAGACAAAAGCATAAATTAGGTGCGGCGTCTATTCGAGGGCGGCGTTTATTCGAAACAACCCTGATTTTGCTGCGGCGTTTATTCGAGGGCGGCGTTTATTCGAAGAAATACGGTAGTTATTGAAGCTTTCTTGGCCTAGCCACATTACCCCAAAGCATTGCCACGCCATGTCCACAATGCTATTTCAGTATTCGCAAAATTAGACCACTATTTATCATGATCTTATCTTTAATTGTGATTCTTCAGGGTGTATACCAAAACTCGCACCTCAATTTCCCTGGATTTTCCCGTTTTTTTCAGGGATATTTTATCATGCAAGATACTGTCGTTTTTGGGAGCCCAAACCTTGCACCTGAGAGTAAATATTCGACAATTTAATGTTTCATTAACTACGCACCTCATACAAGAAAAAAACAAAATTACAATAATTCTATGGTATAGCAAAACAACTTTTATTCATCTCTTTCGAATATGATACATATAAAAACAAAAAAAAAACCGGAGAACGAACAAGAAGCTTTATGAAATGATGTGAAGAATGAAAGGTTCGGTGTGCAGAAGTTCGGTACGTGGTTCACTAGGTTAGGTGTGAAAAAGTTCGGTACACAGTTCACTTTTTTTCGCAATACGATCACCTCCCCTTCCAATACCATGAGTTCCATTCTCCGCTTCTTGATTTCTGCCTCTTTCAACGCCAATTCTTGGGCCGCCCTCTTACTGCCGCGTCATCGTCGTCTTTGGCTGCTTTCTGTTGGGCCAGTCTGTCTTTGTACCGTCGCGATGAATTTCGGCAATAGCTTATTAGCTCTTTAGAGAAAATAAACACAACAGACTACACTTAATAACATATACCACCCAATACTACTAAAAATGGTAAGTTATGTTCAAACGGCAGAGCCTGTTTTTAACCATTATGTTTCGAATTCCAAACTATTATCTTCATCTCCACTTTCCCTGGCTTTTCCCGATTCTCCCGGTTTTCCCTGTCATTTTAAAATTCCCTGTCTCTTCCAGGTCGGTATACACCCTGTCTATATATGTCTATTTTCAACATCTTGCATAGTAATGATAATTGTAAAGTCAAATTATATGTGCATCATTTCGAAAATGCTGTTGCACATCGCCATGATACACCCTGCATATTTTTATTTTTAATTTTTTATAGACTAACCTTGAAGATCTTGATCGATTGAATAAGCTTTCTTATGGTTATTTCCTTTCGCGGCTAGCATGCATAACTTACTACTTATAAGCTAATTTTCACGAAGACCTCATAAATGCTCATGATTTTTTCATGAACGCGATCAAAGCATCATGAGAACATCATGAGTTAAATATTTTCTTGTGAGAATATCATGAGACTCGTAATAATCTCATGAGCTCATAAAAATCTCATGAATCCGCATTAAATTTCATGATTTCTCATGAAAAAATTTTGTGAGGGAATAAAGGATGTTAAACGCTATTCTGCGTACAACAATATCTACAGCTTGTTTATTTGAATTGTATATACCAAAGCAGCCTTCATTGAATGAGTTAATTTTCGTTTTTCAGTTATGGCACGAAGCTGCTCGCAAGACTTGCTCGCTTGATGAACTTCAAAAGAAAAAAAGAAAATCTATTCTGATGTTGAGTTCCGTTGAACGGCATACTCGCTCAGATTTTTAGTAAGTTGGTTTTTCAATCTGCAATTGCTACATGTACAAATAAAGTACATGTAACTACATGTACACTACAAGTAACTTATCGGATATCATTAAAAGAGCATCATATGATCAGGCATCCGAGTTACTGTTGAAATTAATGATAAGCATGTTCGAAGGAAGCATGTTCCATCTTCCTTTAAAAGAAGAAAAAGCACAAAAGAGCAGTTAGACAAGCAGATATCGAGCACTCCGAAGTGGCGAAGCATGTTGACCACAACATCAACTTTAGAGGCAAGAAGGTTGTGAAGACGGAGCAGTGTTGGAGGACAAGGGTCGTCAAGGAAGCATAATCGACACGGAAGCTGCAGTCCTCAAACCACACCGAACATGCACTCAGTAATGAATGGATTCTCTAGTCTATTTTATTCTAGAACTTTCTCTAGAGCTGTATTTTCTTCTATCTTCTTATTTAACGTCACTTAAATTTTTGGGCTACTCATCTTTTTGTATTAGTATCACGCATTATCTGTATTATTTGACTTGGTATTTGTTTTAATGTCTATGCCTTTAGCCTGTGTGTTCTTAGCTTATTATTTGTGCATGGAACTTGCTTGTGCCATGATTTTTACTCAATTTAATGAGTTGAGTGATGAAAGTCATTCGCCTGAAGATGACCGTCGGTGACGGCTGAAAGGCATCGTGGTTGACAATTAAAGAGAAGACATCAAATCTCAAGGACTTTTCTCATCCTTCTCTGATGTTCCATCTTGATATAAAGCATATTTGATTTTTGTTCCATCAAATTTTCAAATTTCTAAAGCTACCTTTGAGTAGTGTTTGAAAATCGCTCAAAATTAGGTAAGACTACTCCACATCATATATCAAAATACCACTGCCGATTTGTGAAAGTATATTATCAATGGAAGCAAAGAACAACAATCTCATTTAGCTAAATCTGAGATCTTCAACTGCTTCATTGAAGCAACGACTACATGTGGACATTCTAATGTATTAGCCTATTTTTAGGATCGGATGCTTAGACAAAATTATTTTTAGAAGACTTAAGTATCTGCTGTGTCAGCTGATATTTAAAATGCAAACGAATGATTTATGTAAAATAGTAGAGGATAGATGTCTACATGCACATGACATGTAAACCTAGTTATGGATTAGACCGTTCAAAATAGAGCCCCTTAAAATGCTGTATGTATCCGTATTGATCATATGAAGCATTTTTCTAACTTTTCCGGAGAGATCAATGCGTGGAAAGAATAAGTCCTGGGAAATTCTCAAGTGCTTCGGCCGTACCAGGCCGCAAATCAAACGCAAAGTCGAATATTTGCAGCACCATATTTTCTATCGAAAATATTGGTAAAGCGCGTTTGGCTGAACATGCCAAGGTAAAGGTTGTAAATTATGCATCATCATTTGAATCGATTATTTGCACTTTTCTTTACGGAGCTCAAACATTTGTCGCTAATAAAATGAAAAAAATGCTCTTCCGTCCTCGAACATTTGTGTTCAGACATTTGTCGCTAATAAAATGACAAAAGAAGTGTTCTTTCGTCATGTCTTTCGTTGCATAGGATGTTGAATTGATGCCATCTTTCTCGAAGACTCGAAGATGCCATCTTCCGCACCAAATTTTGAAGAAAACGATTCTCGCATAAATCAAAGTTAATTCTTAGTCTCCATGATGCACCATGTGTCGGCTAGAGGCACAGAGGGGGTTTACCAGTTTGCTTCCAAGTGTTCTGAATGACTCTGAATTAGCAAAAAAAATACATTGGACGAAATTCTAAGTGTGATTATCAACTTTGTTTCGGTGTAGAACCTTATCTCGAGGAGAGAGTCACTCTAACTATTGCGAAGGAGCCTGAATACGTTGTCATGTTTGACGAATCGTTAAACAAAATCAGTGAGAGATCTAAGATGGATATAATCCTGAAATTTTGTTATGAATCATCGCATGAAGTCGTCACGAAGCATTTTGGATCAATATTTCTGCAACACACGATAATTGCTGATTTGCTTGACGCTCTTAGTTTTGCTTTGGATAAATGGATGTCCCAAAATTAGCACAGTTTTTGATTTTGACGTGAGAACAAGACTTTACGTTCAAAAAATGAATTTTATACCAAAAGGCGGAAAGAATTATCATGAGGTTTTAGTATTAAAAGAAAGTATTCAAAATTTCGTTTTATCTTCGCACAGTGATGCCGCTATTTATATCAATATAACTCGTGTAAGCTTGTATTAGAAGTATCAAAAGCATATCTCACAAACACAAAGTTGCGTCATGCGTGAAACGTATAATGCGGTTTCTCTGATTGGTCAGCAATTAAATAACACACCAGACACTTTTGACAAAAAAGTTGTGAATATTCATTACAAAGATCAATTTTAGCTGCTCAAGAGCTTCATTCATGGCTAATTTCATGTCATCACTTAATCAAGAATCAGGAAAAATGAACTCACTTAGAAATTGACCGACTGATCTATGCAAATGAATGATGTGCCTCTCAAGTTTTCTGTGCATACAAAATCAGAGATGCATTTGTGGCGTCACTGCAATATCGAATTTAAAATTCAAAGACTTGCAATCTACTTGATGCCCCTAAAAGAGGCATAAAGTTTGAAGCGGAAAATCGTGAGCCTCTTATTGAGGTGAGTATACAAGTAAGTATGATGCCGCACAATCTTCGAGCTCATTTAAAAATTCCATCTACAGCACTTGCTTCTCTGACTGGAATTCCGAGATCAATATTCATAGAATATTGAAAGACAAATTAAGGCAATTTCTTCATCCCTTCTTTTTGCATCAGGCAATCACTGCAGATGATCACTGCGAATAAGATCCGGTAAATGAGTTATACAGATTTAGTACCCAAGATTATTTGGAGTGGTTTAGCAATATTTTCACTAGATGGCAAGTGAACGGCCTACCATGACTTTGACTCATTCTCTCCATTCATCACGTGTTGTGGCATGGACAGCCTTTTCTCGGTGCCATAAATTTGAGTGGTCTTCTCCGACAATATTAACAGCAATAATTGCAATGAAATGCTGAATAATCACTTCATTCAAGAATGTCAATCGAAAGGATGTTTCTCGACAGCAAATTTCCAATAAGATGGAGCACCACCACACTTTTTTCATTATGTTACTGC
Organism: Prostheceraeus crozeri; assembly: GCA_907163375.1. Taxonomy (NCBI): domain Eukaryota; kingdom Metazoa; phylum Platyhelminthes; order Polycladida; family Euryleptidae; genus Prostheceraeus; species Prostheceraeus crozeri. The sequence goes on along the minus strand of CAJQUW010016879.1, from coordinate 843,625 downwards.
AACTTTAAGAAAAATTCAATCTCTTCAAAGGGATTTTGGACGCGGCTTTGAAACAGATTGGCCGGCAAGATTTCCTACTCTGACGACGCTATGAAATTACCGGCTTTGAGTGGTCAAGTACAGGTTATATCATAATGGAAAGCCAAAAACTATTGACGAACCAAGGAGAAAATCGGTGCAAAGTTTGATTAAATCAGCAATGAAAAATCGCAAGTGCTGCTGACAATATTTGTGAATAGTGAATGCCTTTATAATCCGAAGGTGGAGGATATTTCGAAAATTTACTGTAATTACTAAAACCTCATATTACTTTCATGTTTTTTTTATTAAGAAAATGATTTTCGAGCATAAAATGTCGTTCTAACATCGAAATAAAAAGCTACTCTAATTTTGGGATACCATGTACATTTGCGAAAGTTCTGATCTGGAGCATAGCGTCCTACGGCTCAGAAAGCTGGAGACTCAAGAAGAAAGATGAAAGAATGATCGAAGTTTTTGAGCTATGGCTATGAAGACGAGTCTCACGACTGAGCTGGACACAGAAGAAAACAAATGAATACTTGAGACAGATGGTAGGCGTATCAGAGGGAGGAGCCGTAGAATGACTCCTCGCGAAAATAAAAGAAAGAAAAATGAAGAAATATGACCACTGGAAGAGAAGAGGAGGGAGTCTGGTGAATGTATCAATGGAAGGAGAAAAATGTGCTAAGCTTAGAAGAGGAAGAAGACAACGAGAATGGGTTGACAACATACCAGAATGGAGGGAGGCATGCCAAATGCACGATCGATTGCTATCACGAGGAACGCCCACGGCTAGATCTACACAGGGCTAAGGCTTGCGGAACTGAACTGTAAATTTGAAGAATTTATCTCACTGGACTTTCTGAGCTAACTAGGTAAACTGGGCTTTCTTAAGAGTTAGTTAATGTACCAGTCGTCCACGTCCATTACCCCCAGCTAGTCTGGCTGTGGCGGAATTTGATCCCTTACTATCTCAATGTGTGATTCGATGTTCGTCAAGTGAATGGGCAAGTTCTTTGCACATGGTTCCTAAGAGTGCCCCAAATACGTTGAGACCGTGTGGTGACTACAGGAAGTGATTGTGCCTGATAGGTACCCTGTACTCCACTTGCAGCAATTATTGTCTTCTTTACATGGTGGGTGTGTTTTTACCAAACTTAATTTGATTAGAGCTCTTTATCAAGTACCTACATGTATACACATTTCTAAGACAGCGATTTCCGTTCCGTTAGGCTTCTTTGAATGTGTTCGGATGCCGCCTGGACTCAGAAACTCACCCCAAACATTTCAGAAGTTAATGGACAGGCTTCTCAGTCCTTTACCTTATATGAAATGATATATTGATGACATTTTGATTGCATCTAATTGTATAAAAAGATCACGTTGTTCAAGTAAGAGAAGTTTTAACGATTTTACGTGATAATGGTTTGAGTGTCTTTTGATAAATGTTTTTTTGGTTTTTCAGATCTTGCTTTCCTAGGTCATTCTTTATCTGCTGATGGCCTACGCATTCCTCCTGGTGAAGTGTCACACATTCTTGAATTGTATCCGCCTACGTGCTATTCGGAATTGCGCCGCATACTCGGACTATTTAACTTTTACAGACGCTTTCTACCGGGTTTTTCTTCTTGCGTATTGCTGCTGCAGTGCCTGCTTACAGAAACGCAGCCCAATGCTCGTGGCAAGATCGCTCCATGGAAATGGGAAGACATTCATCAAAAGGCGTTTGACGATGTAAAACTGGCACTCGCCAATAGCATTGTCTTAGCTTTTCCCGACCCGCATTCTCATTCGTTTACTGTTACGACGGATGCTTTCCCATGTGCTATTGGAGCACTACTTCGAACTATTTACCGCTCGTTGCGGCATTTTCAGAAATACATGTAAGGTCTACATGTAACCGTTTTTACAGACCATCAGCCAATTGTCTGCATTTACATCCAAGAAATAGCTTCAGAACTCATCTCCGAGGCGTGACCGGCCATTCGATTATATCATTGAGACATGTGACGATATCAAACACATCGCTGGTTCTGCCGATGTGGTAGTCGATACCTTATCTCGTCCTGTGCCTGTGTCAGCCGAGTCTATCACTCTTTCTGACTTTTCCTGCTATTGCTAAGGCTCAAGCTACATATCAAGAATTTGCATCACTTCGTAAGAAACACCCAGCACGCCTTCAAGCTCATCCTCAAGGTAATTTTCAGCTCTGGTGTGACGTTTCTATTTCCTACTCTCGACCTCGTGTCAGTGATGAATCTCAGCGGATTGCTATTATGAATGAATTTCATAACTTATTTATGTCATCTAAGCTGGAAACGTACTCCTGGATTGATAAAGGCTCGATACTGTTAGTCCGCTATAGATCAAAGTATCAAGGACTTTTGCAAGCACTGTGAAACCTGTCAAAAGAGCAAGATAACTACACACATCAAGACTCGGCCGACTTGTCTTCAACTCCCATCTGACAGATTTGAATCAGTTCACTTGGATATTGTAGACCCGTTAACTCCTAGCGGTCCACATAGTGCCAGGTATTTACTATGATTGACCGTGAAACTCGTTGGGTAGAAGCGATTCCGATTTGTGACATTACTGCTGACACTGTAGCTATTGTTTTTCTTGAATCGTGGATAAGTCGGTTTGCTGTTCCCCTGTATATTATCATGGATCATGGTACTCAGTTTACTCAGTGGCACTCAGTCATACAATCCGAGATGCAACGGAATGGTTGAGCGTCAACACAGAATTATCAAGCAAACGTTAGTGGTACAGCTGGTGCTTGGACATAATATCTTCCGTCTTTATTAACCCTCTAATGCCCGAAGTTGCAAATTTGCAACTCTACTAAAATCCATATGTAACTTCTATATTATCATTATATAAGCTAAGAATTAGTTTACAAATTATTACTTCATCAAGTGGAACACATATTAATTATTATATACACAATCATCGACATAAATATTCAACATTTTGGTTGTTCAAAATCAGATTATTTAGTTTTTCAAAAAATACTAAAAAGGGCATTTTCAGAAATATTTTACTATGACTTGAAATTTGAAAGGAAAGCCTAAAAAAATATTCTCGTACTCAATGTTCTGCAAAGTCAGTGATACAATCATCTTGAATGATTTTAATATTTTTCTAGCTGCTAAATTTATTCAATGAAGTAAAGTTGTAAATTTGCAACTCCGGGCAGTGATGGTATCAAAATGTAATTTTCATATATTTTAAAAATGATCTTATATCTACTGTATTAAACCAGTAATCATTGTTTAGTATTTTATAATGAATTTCTTCTCATATGATAACTGTATGCGCAGAGATTTGCACAAATATTCATTGAAATTTGTGCATTGAACGGCGTATCTATGATTTTGGTAATACATGTAATGACTAACATAACAGTTGATTACGAATCTCATTTCAATGAACAGTGTATTGAGGTTGATCACTTGCTCAGTCGCACAGTATTGACTAGTGACAGTGGCAGTATGCTGCAAATTACTCCATGGTTAGATAGATTGAGAGAACAATGCCGTTCATTGGAACCACAAGAAAATAACGCTATCGACGAAATGATAATCCCTTTCAAAGGTAAATTTTCGAGAATCAGACAGTACATCCGTGGCAAGCCCCACCCATGGGGATTCAAAGTGTGGGCTAGAGCAGGTGAAAATGGCATTTTTCACGATTTTGAGCTATATCAAGGTGCAACTCCGGGCCGAGAAAGTCTTCTTTGGGTGTTGGCGCTGATGTCATTCTACGACTTTCCGATACACTTCCTCATCAACATAACTTCAAAGTGTTTGCGGATAACTTCTTCTCCGGTATTCCAATGATGACTGAATTGAAACAGAAAGGAATTCAGTATACAGGTACAATACGCCAAAATCGCCTCCCTGAATGCAATTTACTTGAGGACAAAGTTCCCCAAAAGAATGATCATGGAGCATATGATGTACGAGTGGATAGAAGTAATGGGAAGAAGACCGTTCCAGGACAAGACAAATTCAGAAAAATTGGTATCTTTAAAAACGACATAAATTCATGAATTTGAACCCTTTTTCAGGTTTTTAAGACCTAAATTCATGAATTTAGACCGTTCCAGGACAAGACAAATTCAGAAAAATTGGTATCTTTAAAAACGACATAAATTCATGAATTTGAACCCTTTTTCAGGTTTTTAAGACCTAAATTCATGAATTTAGACCGTTCCAGGACAAGACAAATTCAGAAAAATTGGTATATTTAAAAACGACATAAATTCATGAATTTCAACCCTTTTTTCAGGTTTTAAAGACCTAAATTCATAAATTTAGACCATTTAAAAAGTACCATTTTTTGAAAAATTGGGTATTTTTAAAAACGACTAAATTTAAGAATTTTGGTCATTTTTTCAGGTTATGAAGACCTAAATTCATAAATTTAGGCGTTTATAAAAATACCCAATTTTTCAAATTTTTCAAAATCTCAAATTTGAGAATTACAATTTTTACCTTGAAAATGATGACCGTTCCAGGACACCGAAAAATCATAAAAGTTAAGAATCTCAAATTTGAGAATTACAATTTTTACTCTTAAAATCATGACCGTTCCAGGACACAACATCAAAAAAATTGGTATTTTTAAAAACGTCTAAATTCATGAATTTTATCCATTTTTCAGGTTTTATGATATAACTAAAACTGTGTCTAAAAATATTTCTTTAAAAATGGAAGAAACAAAAGTGGAAGAAACCGCAAGAATATATCCTTCGTTATCATATGAACGTAGTTCTACTTTAATGGACATTGAAAAAATGAATAAAGAAAAACATAAAGATAGAGTACGTTATATGAAAGATAAGGAATCTCAATTATTATTAAGATTAGAGCATTATAAAAAATTAAGAAAGAGATGGAGTAAAGTTAAGAATGTAACACAAGGAATTGGCATATTCTTAACAATAAGTTTAGGTGCTTTAACAATTGTTATATCTTCTGGTGTTTTAGTAATTCCAGTAGTTGCTACAGCTTTAACAGGTACGGGTGTTTTTGCAACTTCACTTGTTACAATGTTAGATAAATCTTTAATCACTAAGAAACGAAAATCATTAAAAACTAAGCATTTACATATTAAACAAGTCTATGATAAACTACATTATTATTTTCAGAGAGTCTGTGATGATAATGTTATTACGTTAGATGAGATTGAAAAATTTGATCAAATAGCTAATGAAGTAAATCAAATATCATTTCAATTACAGTCAGAAAAAGTTGATGATAAGAATAAACAGGATGGCAAAATTTCTGGTGATGTTAAAATTTCTAATGAAGAAAATGATGAAGTTTTTTTAGAAGAGCTAAAAACTTTAAGCGAAAATTTAAGCAAAACTTTATTAAACAAAACTTAAAACGAAAAGATGTCAGACAAAAAAGCAATAAAAAAATAATTTGTTCAGTAAAATGTTTTTGTTGTATTCCAATGTTACCACAAAATTCAAATATTATATTTTGAAAAATGGATAAAATTAAGGCTGATAATCCAAAAAATATATACATAAAAAAATATAAAAATATAATATAAAAAATGGATAAAATTAGAGCTGATAATTTTAAAAGAATAAAACAATTAGAAGAGTTAATAAAACAAAGAAATATTATGAAAGAAAATCATCTTCAACATAGAATGATAAAAGCTGGTATTCAATCTGATATGTTTGAAAAAATGCAGCAAACCGAGCAAGTAAAAACTGATTTTGAGAAAACTATGAAACCATTTAAAACTCTTGAAAAAGAACTTACAAATAATGATAAACAAATTGATATAACAGATCCAGAGCACAAAACTATATTAGATGACTATGGATTACTAGAATCAAACATTAATAAGAAATTACCAAAATCTATGCAATTTGAACATTCTATTTCATTTATAGATGGAAAAACAATACCTAGATTTTATCTCGGACAAAAAGAAATATTTCCACAACCTATTCGAGGTTTAATTTTTTCACCAGATAAATCTCCTTTTAATTTAGATAGAAATTTTGTTGATCTTTTAAGAGGAGCAGATTTAAAAAATTATGCTGTAGGAGATCTCACAAAATATAAAGCTATGTTAGATAGAGTTGGTGCAGCAAAATCTCTTAAACGTTATAAACAATTAGAAAATTTATTATCAACGGGAGTTAAAGTAGGGAAAGGTTTTAAAACAGAAACAACTGTATTTTTACCAGATGATCCATAAGAATTACTAAATAGATTAAATATTTTAATATCTGCAATAAAAGAAGGACATAATTCTAGTTTCAATGAAATTCATGTTATATTGAAAAGACTGCTAGAAAAGAAGATTCTAAATGAAGAGGATTATAAAAATATAGCTGAAATATGTTGTTTCTAATTTTTATCTATAATATTTATTTAAATTTTTTAGTTAAAAAATATCTTCGAGAGAATTATCATCAGTAGATTTTCACAAAATTAATAATCATTTAGAAAATTTAACAGAGATTTTGGGTTCATCAAAATTTAGTACGACGTTAAAAATTATAACAACTACTTCATCACACACTTGTAATTTAGAACCCATTCTACATTTGGAACAAAATAAAAATTATCAAATTGCATTGACTAGTTTCTCCACATTTAACACTTCAAAACGTTATCAAAGATGTGAATGACCAATTTAGATATTCTACTGATAAAGGTAAAACATGGAAAATACTAACTTTTCTTCCTGGTTCTTACGAAGTTGAATCAATATCAAATGAAATTAAGAGACATTTAGGTATACCATTTAAAGATAAGAAACAATTACATTTTGCAGTTGAACCGGCAGTTAATAAATTTTCTCTTACTTTAGACGAAAATCATCAAGTTGATTTTAATCATGATAGATCATTGTCAAAGCTATTAGGATTTAATAAACAAACCTATAGTCAAGGTTATCATTTAGGTGAGAAGATTCCAAAACTAACTGAAATAAATTCAATTGTTGTACATTGTGACATTATTGAAGGAGGATATATAAATGGTAAATTGTCAAATTTAATATTCAGTTTTCCAGATTTTACTGTACCCATTGGTTATAGATTAAATGTAATTCCACAAACATTAATATATTTCCCAATTAGAAGAAAAACTATTAACAACATTAGCATTAGAATCAAAGATGAGAAAGGACAAGAAATAAATTTTGGAGGTGAAGAGATTATGATAGATCTTTTGGTTCGGGAGGTATAAACTCCCACGCGAAGCTAGAGAAGTTTAATTTTCTTCTTATTATTATTCTTCTTTAAAAATAAAAAAATTAAAATTTTTTATTAAAAAATGAGTGAAGTGCCCCCATTAAATTAAAAAAAACTCAAATTTAATCATCATCCAAATTTATCTAATAAAGTTTTGTCAGTTATTTGCGGAAGATCAGGTTGGGGAAAAACGGATCTATTATTTAAAATTTTAACGACTCCAAATTTTTTGGATTATAACAATCTTATAATTTATACTACAACTGCAGAACAACCCGTCTATCAATTTTTAAAATATGGATTTGAAAATAATCTTAAAAAAACAGCAATTGCTTCATTATTCAAAGAACATGAAAAATCTGAAGATGAAGAAGAAATAAGTTCGTGGTGTGAAGAAGCAGCAAAAAATAATCAGTTAGTAGAATCTAATAAAAATAAGCATATAAAGATACAATTAATAGATGATAGTGGTAATATGCAAGATCCTAGTAAACTAGATAAAACAATGAAACATTGTGTAATTTTTGATTATTGTGATAATGATGGAAATCAGTCAGTTCAGAGAAATTATTTCACAAGAGGTAGACATAACAACTGTAGTGTTTTTTATTTAACACAAAGTATGTATTCATTAGACGGAAGTGTTATTAGAAAGAATGCAAATATATTTATACTATTTGAATTAAATTCAAGAAACTTAACTGACTTGTTAAGAGATTTATGCGTAAGAAATAAAGATGAATTTAAACAATCGTGTAACAATGCTTGGTCAAAAGATTATGGCTTCATTACAATTAATATTGATAAAAAAATTCATGATAGAGTTATAGAACATTTGTTTGCCGAGTGATAAAAAATATACAATTATAGTGTTATAATATTTTATTTTTTTATTTTGTATATATATATATATCAAATTTGTCTATCTTAGAAATTAGAAAATTAAACAGGTAAAGTAGTTATTCCATCAGGTAAAATTTTTCTTTCATCATCAAATGGATCTAATGCTAATTTATGTTCTTCTTTTAAATACATTTTATGTTTCTTTGAATTAAGTCTATAATTACATGCTGTTTTTATTTCATTATTAAATAATACATTTTTATAATCTTGAAATGTTGTTTGGTTAGCCACTGATGCCTTTGAAATTCCTTTTAATGTTTTATGTGTTTTAATATTATTAGTTGTATTATAACAATAACATTTAGATTTTCAAAATATAGCTTCTGTTATGAAATCTTCATTTCCTTCTAGTTCATCCTTTACTTTACATAATTCAGAAGGATGAATGATATCTTTTATTTTATTAATTTCTTCATCAAGTGAAGAATTATACGGTATTGTTAATTCTAAGAAAACAGAATCGGTATCTGTAAAGTGTAATTTATAGTTTTTGCCATAAGCAGGTGCTAAATAATCATATATAAATCTACACATAAATAGTTTAGCTAATTCTAATATAGTGAATCCAATAAAATTAAACTTATCATGTTTTACGCTGATTCGACGTAGATGTACAGCACATAGATTATCACTAAATCTAGCAGTTCTTTTATATGTAGGTTTCCTTGTTAAATTTTGAAACCTATCTCTATCATAAACTATTTCAATATTTTGTCTATTACGCACATTTTCTAAAGTCTTACCATAAAATGCATTATTCATTAATTTGAAGCACACGTTTCCAAAATCCTCTTTATTTCTTTTAGCTATTTTACGTTTTTCAATATTGAACTCTATATAATTTTTTAACCACCTAGATTTTTGATAAAATAGTTTTCGATGTATTTTGGTGAGAATCATTCCATGTTCTAAATACCAATCTAGCATTCTTCCTTCAACAACATACTTTCCTTTCTTACTTTGTGTCAACATAAGTTTTTTTGTTGGTCTGTATTTCTTAGGAATTAAAGATTTTTGATAATCTGAAAAATCTTCTATATTGGGAATTTTGTTTTCGGTACAGAAAGGAAAATATTTTGTTTTATCTTTTATTTCAACAGGGTATACTAAATCAACTTCATATATATAACCATGATCATAATTTCCATCATATGTTTTTTGATAATCAAGAATATTACACCATTCCATCTCACCTGCTGGTAATTCTTGCATCATGCAAGAAGAATATAAGCTATTAAAATCATAATATAACAAATAGTTTTCTCTCATGTATTCATTAACTGCTGCTTGACTCTCTTCATTTGATATAAGTCCTTCTATATTTTGATTAAACAATTTTATAAACTGATCGCTTTCTTCTGGAGATAAAGGTTTCGATATTCCATAATCATCAGAATTTACTTTTTTATTGTAACACTGTACATAACGATTACCTAAAACTGATGAAACTCCACCTCTAATTCCAGATTCAAAAAATAATAATTTATCATATGTATTTTCTTTATAATGTTTAAGTTTAACACCAGTATGTTTTAATCCTCCTAACCATGTTAAACCTGGTGTAGAATAACAATAACATGGATCTATTCCATAATATTCTAAACACATATCACGAAAGTTTTCAAAAAGATCAGTAAGGATTAATACATCTATCTGAAGATATTTCATTGTATAATCATACATTGTTCTACAATTTAACTCTCTCCAATTCTTTTCAGCTTCTGCATAGTCTTCTTCAGATAATTGTGATTGTTTTAATGTTGATTTAAATTTATTTATTGGAGGAAGTTTTTGTTCTTTCATTATTTCATTTATTCTATTTATATCTCCAGTTACATATTCATACGGAAATATTCCTTTTAAAGGTTTTAAATTATATTTATTTAATATTTTACATTGTTCAGGTTTCAAAGTTTTCCCATAACATCTAATGAATAAGGAGTAAAAAATCTAAATGCATCTAAAATTCGAATACAACCTAATTGCATTGAAAAATATTCTTCTTCTGTTTTACATAGTACATTTATTTGTTGTTGTTGTAATTTTTCAGATGAAAATAAATCTTTCATTACTAGATGAAAATCATATTTAGAACCATTGTAGAAATATAAAGGAACAAAGTTATATTTAAATTTATTAGCATTAAGATTACAAGAATTATGTGCTGCACCTCTATATAATCCATTTAGATGATCATGATCTTTTACTTTGTCGGCAGAGCCGTCGCTTCGCTTATCAATATATCTACCTTTGCAATTTTTATAATTTTTTGTAAATTCTTTTCCACAGTAATAACATTTTGTTTCATTAATAAAATTTAATTTTTCTTATTCTGTTAATGGCATCATTGGTATATTTATTTCAAGCAATTGTGAAAAATAATTTTGTAATTCTTCTACTTTCTTTGTAAACATTTCTGAACTATCTTCACCATAGTATTGATAATATTCTGATTTAAATAATTCAGGATAATTTGAATGAATGTACATTCCCCAACATAATGGTTTTTGTTCAAATAAATATTTTTCTTTACTTTGTTCAGGTGCACTTTTTTCATATTTACCATTATCAGAATTTTGTGTCATGTTAACATTATATGCTTCGAAATCACAATAAATAGTAAAGGGTACTTTATTTTTAAAATACCATTTATTATATACTAAATAATCATCTTTTGGAAATGTGTTTCTGACTGCTTCATTTTGTTGACAATTCTCCAAATGTCTATTCATTTCTTCTAAAGTTCTAAAACTTGTCATACATTGAAGACAAGGAAAATTTGTATTATCTGAAGTTTTTGTAAATATAGAAACATCTTTACATAATACCAAATGACCCTGATAATATAATATATTCGCTTGTGCTGGTTGTTTTAATATATTTGCTTGTGCTGATTGTTTTGATTGTTTTAATTTTTCAAATAAATCAAAATACATTTCATGTGTTAAATCAATTTGTCTTTGTAAATCTTTTTCAGATTGTTGATAATTTTGACTTAATATTTGTAGCTGTTGTTCATATTCTTTATTATATTGTTCTTTATATTGCTGTTGATATTTTTTAAAACATTCATTTATTTTTTCTTTATTATTATTTTCTTTATTATTATCTTTATTTAATTCTTGAATCGTTTCTATCTTATTTTGATATTTATGGTGATATTCTTGTACTAACATTTTTACTTGATGATAATATTCTGTTTTACAATTTTGTTAAATTTCATGTAAATTTTGTATGTTTTGTTGATATTCTAAAGATAAAGATGAATAATGGGAATCATAATCATAATTTAAATTACGTCCTTTATAATTATTATGATTAATCATTATTGGTGATAATGTTTTAACAATTTCAAATTTTTCAGTACATATTATATTTCCTTGGTAAAAAATATTATGATGCATGTAATTTCCTCTATCATTATATACTATTTCTGATTGACATAAATTTCTATTATTCAAATGAAATTTTTTTGAATCTGAGTAAAATGGAGTAATATTACCAATAGAAACATAATTCACATTTAATTCAAAAACATTTAATTCTATTAAATTTTTATTCTTTTTATGAAACTTTATTAACCTACTATAGTCATATGAAAATTCATCTAAGCCATCAGAGAGATCAAATTCCTTTATATATTCTTCTTCATTATAATGACTTAGTCTTTCTTTGTGATATTCTGCAGGATGTAAATGTGCTATAGCACTCCACAGAAAACAATAATCATCTTCATTTTTTATGTTGATTATTTGTGGTGAGCTGAAAGGCAAAGGACCATAACTACCACCAGTATTATTTTTATATTTATCAATTACTATTTTCTTAGATAGTATTTTAACAAATCTCCAACAAGATTCACGTAACTGGTCTTCAATTATACAATTTTCTAATTTATTTATCATCGATTCAAATATGGGTTGTATATCATTTACATTATGAATTTCTTGTGAATTTGTAAAATGTCCTTGTATTATTTCTTCAGGAATTCCATCAGGTCCATTTTTTGTATAAAGTACTTCTACATTCATATAACATTTGAAAGATTTCTCAAATATTTTGAAAAAGTAAATACATTATAAAAAGTTTCAGCGGTTTCATTATGTTCAACAGATTCATCAAATAAATATTTTATATCTGTTACGGGCGAAGCCCTAGAACCTTCGGTTCGTTCAGCTTCATCAAATTCATCTATTTCGTTAAATTCATCAGTATCGCTAAATAAATATCTTCCATCTCGTACATGTTCATCTTCACTATTAAAAACTTTTTTATATTCTGAATGTGAATAATCATCAAATATTTTTTTAACTTTTATATCAGTAGGTGATGTTTCTAGATAGTTTATATAATTATTTATAATATATTTCCTTCATCAACTCGATCTACATTTTGTAAATGCATTTTACTATTTAAATGAGATTGATAATTTCTTTTTGTTTGCAACTGTCTTTTAGATAAGACACTTATAAAACTTGGTATTTTCCATTTTTTGTTCTTTAGAGAAAAAATTTGTGTTTTAATTTTAGATAGAAACATTCTAATATCAAGGTCTTGAGAGTTGTTATATATTATTATATATTTCACGTTCTTTAGTTATTTTTTTTCTTTATCACATTAAGTTTTATCATATAACGTTTTATCAAAAGATAATTTAAATTTATTTTCACTAACTATTGATTCTTCATCATCATCATAAATTGATTCTTCAACATCATAAATTACACTTTTTGGTATAGGATGCCATTCCCTGATAGGAATATCTAATTCCAAATTATATGCATTATTTGATAATAATATAATAGAGAAAAATATTGGTCTTTGATCTCTTTTGGAAAATTTAATAACACCACCATAATCTGAATCATTTTTAGTTTTTACTAAAGATGATAAAATTTTAAATTGATTAGATGTAAATCCTAATTTAAATTTTGTAGACCCGACACATAGTTGTCTAACAGTATCTTCAACTATACCATCATTATTATTTTCAATTGTAAGAAAATGAAATTTGGATAAATTTTGATTATATGTAGTATCAATATCATGTACATCAGTATGAGATATAAATTTTTCTTCACTTAAATTTTTATAATTACTAATATTTTTATAATCTTTGTTACCATTCACACCTTTTTCAGATGTTTCAGAATCATCATCTATATTATCACCATTATTATTATTATAAGATTCTTTAAAATTATTATTATCAGATTCTTTAAAATTATTATGATTATGATTATGGTCATTGTTAATAATATAACGTGTTGTCCACATATAAATTTTTTCTTGTTCAGCTAAACCATTTATATAAGATTTCAACAAATTAATGTTTAAATTTGAATATAATCCTATATAAGTATCATCATCATATCTTTGCGACATATCAGAACTTTCTTGTTTATAAATTGTATCTCTATAATACACTTGACATAGTAACTCTTCATTATGTTTTTTGCTCTCTATATGAATATTATATTGATTATGTTCATCAACAAATAATCTAATTTTTTCTTTTGAAAAAGATTTTAATTTTTTTTGCTAATTCTCTAATATTGATATAATTAATTATTTTAGTTTCTATCAATTCAGTATTACTAATTGGCGACACTGCTCTAATAAAACCATAAACATTATTATGACCAATTATAAGCATGTTTTCTTTATTTAATTCTACATATGCAACATCATTATATTTACTAACATTATCCATAAATTTTATAAATGGATCATCCGGAAATATACAATAATTAGTTTCTATGGAAGCTAAACCTTTAGTTTGTTCTTTAAATATTTCTGCTTGTAATTCAAACAAAACATTAACATCTATACATAGATTATTATTATCATCAAAACATTTATTTTCAAATCCCGATGATCTCATCGAGTAAGAACAGGATGATACGGGCGAATATAATGTTTTTAAATTTGCTTTATCCACTTTTTTATTTTTATTAGAAAAAAATTTATTTTTCTATTTTTATTAGAAAAAATTTTATTTTTTCTCGGTATATAAAAAAATACTTTTTTAATTGTTTAAAAGATGATGTTACCAAATGTTGGTGGGGGTGCATATATCCCGAACAATCGTGAATTAGAAATAGAAATAGAAAATTATATCATGAAAATTGGAGACGTTTTATCTGGTCCATTGCATCTTTCTATCCTTCCGTGTTGATGAATTGAGTTCTAAAATTACTCAACAAATGAAAAAGATGAATAGAATAATAAATGAAGTAAACTCGCTTAATCAAAAAGTTGATAAAATGAAAACTCTTAAAAATAATTTAGAAATTGAATTAAAGAAAAATTTGCAAGAACACTCTGAAGGAAATAAAGAACAGTTAGATGCTGTTAAAAGACAATTAGATGTTCTTAAAGTTAAATTGAATGCTCTTAAAACGGCGTTGAAGATGAATCAGCAGAAAATGCAAGTTAATAGAAAAGAAATTAAAGTACATCACACGCTACTTGACGCAATAGATAAAGTGCAACGGAAAATTAATAAAGTTATCACGAAGTTGTTGGACATTCACACACGTAAATCTTAACGTAAATATTTTTCCCAAAAGTCAAATTTAATCCTAAAAAAATGCCCATAATTTATAAACAGAATCTTAAACACTTTGCTTCAAATCAAAAAATTGCTCATGAACCATCTATGAAATCCGTTTACCATTATGACAGTGTAGAAACAATTCAAAAATAATAAAGATTTGATTACGTCTGCTGCAAAAGGAGCACCTGCTATAGGTAGTACAGCTAGTGCAATATCAAATGCTGTTAAGTCTGAAAACGAATTAAAACAACTAGAAGCTATTCGTTAACTTAGGAATGATTCTGAAGAACAAAAAAAATTAAAAAAACTTTCAGAGGAAACAAAAAACAAAATTGCTAACATAGCTGTGGGGTCTGATGGTAAACACAAGAAGAAATCAGGCGTAGCCATATAACCTACGGTTCGTTCAATTGAAGAAATAAGAGGTAGCGGTGTTAAAAGCAACCTTCGGTCTAACCAGCAAAGCTGTAGCGGAGCTGGTTTAGCAAAATTCTAAAATTAAATTTTAGTGAAATTTTTTTAGCAAAATTTTTTTTAGTATAATTATTTTAGCAAAATTTTTTCTGGGTGTGAGAAAAAACAAAAAGTCAAATTATTTTTTACAAAAATGTCTTCGCTTATCGAAAATAAATTTAGATTAGACGATCCTCCGTTCGTCAGTTACAATCAAAAAAAGAATGGCTATATAAGAATTGCTATGAATCCCGGATCTTCCAGTAGAGTAAATACTGGAGGAGATTTAATTTTTGAAGTTGATAATCAACAAAGTTATATATATCTACCTGATTCATTTTTACACTGTGAATATTTTTTATATAGTGATGCCGATTTTACAACACCATTACCACATGCCGATAATATTGCATTAGAGAATAATTTTTTTCCAAAATTATTTACACAAATGCGTTTAGATGTTGCAACTCAAAATATAGAAACAATAAGTGATTCTCCAGGTGCAATTGATACAATGCTTAGATTTGTAACAATTGGTGAAAATAATTAAAAGTATGAAATCGAAGGTTGGTTTCCTGATACTAATGATGGTATAATTGTTGATGATTTAACTCACGCTGGAACAGATGCAGCAGGAATTGCGAAAGATGTAGAAAATATTGCAAAACATTTAAATAAAACAAATAATACTGCATATAAAGAAAGACGTGAATTTAACAAGAAAAGTAAACAGACAGTAAATTGGTCATTGTCTCCATTATTCGGATATTTAGATTATGATAAAATATCATATCAATTAAAATTTAAGTTAATAATTCATCGTACAGCAAATAAGGAATTAATCTTTTTTGGTAAGACTGGAAAAAAAGCATATTTAAAAATTGATAGACTTGAATGGTGGATAAAGCATATTACTCCTAGTTTAGAGGTTGAAACAGCTATTGCAAAAAGATTAAATACTAACAAACCAATTCCAGTAAATTTTCTAAAGAGAACTGCTATTTCAGTAACTTTTTCAGAGCAAAGATTCAACTGGCATTTTACTAGAACTGCGAATACTCCAAGATATTTATTACTAACTTTTCAAAGAAATAATTCTCCAAGTTTTGATAAGAACAATAATCTTTTTAGTATTGATACAATTCGAAGTTAACAAGTTGCTTTAAATCAAACCCGATATCCAATTGATCCATTAAGATTCGATGACACCAATAATCAATTTATGGAAGGATATGATTCCTATAGAAATCTTTGTATAGAATTTGGAGTTGAACCACAATTAACTCCTGGAGATTGGAGACATTTATATCCTGTTTTCTGTTTCGATTTAAGTGCACAATTTGAAGATATTATCAAGACTGGTTGTGATGTTACAATTAATATTGAAAAAAAAGATTCCACAACTTCATTGATGGCTTATGGTTTATTGCTAGATGTAAAATATTCTATTGAAATTCTTAATGGAAAGATGGCTAGGATAGGTTTATTAAAATTTTTGGTAACTTAAAATTTTTTTTTAGTAATTAGTAATCATGGTAACTTAAAATTTTTTCATAACTAGAATAGATTTAAAATTCCTAATTTAAAATTTCTTCATAACTAGAATAGATCAAAATTTTTGATAACTTATAATTTTTTCATAACTAGAATAATTTAAAATTTTTGATAACTTAAAATTTTTTCATAACTAGAATAGATTAAAATTTTTGATAACTTAAAATTTTTTCATAACTAGAATAGATTAAAATTTTTCCTAACTTAAAATTTTTTCATAACTAGAATAGATTAAAATTTTTCCTAACTTAAAATTTTTTCATAACCAGAATAGAATAAAAAAAATTCTTAGATTAAAATTTTTGATAATTTAAAATTTTTTTATTAAAAATGTCGCAAGCGAAAAGTAATAATAATAAAACTGTTGAATTAAAATTACGTAACATTGTTGACAAAAATACACCTAAAACTATTACGATTAACAAAAAAAGTATTACATAAGTAAACCAATGATAGAGAATATTCAATTACAAGAAGAAAAGAATGGTGGAATTCTCCCATTAATTCCTCTAATAATAGGATGTATAGCAGCAGCAGAAAGTGTTGCAGGTGGGACAGCTGGTATTGTCCAAGCAGTGAATAAAAATAAATCAGAGAAGGCAGCATTAGAAGAACAAAACCGTCATAATATAGAGTTGGAGAAAGTTACTAGGGGTGAAGGAATAGTAGATAATTTTATTAGTAAATTAAATTTAGTTGATGAAGGAAAACGAGTTCTTAAAAATATTCTCCACAATGTTGATGATTTAATTGAAATTAAAGAACCAAAAGATGGTTCTGGAATATATCTAAGTCCTAGTATGATAAGGTAAAACATTTATTTTATCTTTTAAAATGAATTCTACAAATTCCGAAAATTTAATTAAATTAAAAATTGCTAATTTACATTTATTAAATTATCTCTTAAAAGTACATAAAACCTCAAGCTGTCAGCATTCCGGAGGTGACATACAAAAAGCATTAGAAAACTTTCCTGGATTTATTTGGAGTAAATATTCAAAAGAAAAACATCTTCCTGGTCATTCATATACCGGTCCAGGAACTCGATTAGATATAAGACTAGATGAGAATAATAATCCGAAACCAGGTGAAAAACCAATAAATAGAGTAGGTGCCGCAGCTTACAGACATGATTTAGTTTATCGAAATCATGACCTAAGTTCTCGTCATGTAGCTGATAGGAAAATGATTCAGGAATTAGATAGTATTCAAAATCCTACATTTAGAGAAAGAATTGAAAGAATGTTTGTTAAGAAAGCTTTACAAGCAACAATATTATTCGGTCAGGGTTTAGACAAAACTCATAACTATGAAACGACAGCAAAGCTGTCTGAGAGCAACGCTCGAACCTATGCGTCTGAAATGTCGAATGACCTAGGACGCTATGCGTCCGAAATTCATAAAGAATACAGAAGGCCTAAATATTTATTGAAAGTAAAAGTATTTAATAAAGATGATATTTGCAGTGCTGATCTTATTCATATGCCGAATGAAAAAGATTATAAATACGCATTGACCGTTATGGATTTATATATACGATACGCTTGGGTAAAGCCTTTAAAAAATAAAAGTGGTCTATCAGTTAAATATGCGTTTGAAGAAATCTTTAAAGAAAGTAAGAGAAAGCCAAGGAAATTGTTTGTTGACAAAGGGTCGGAATTTTATAACCGAAACGTTCAGCCACTATTTGAAACTGTTTATTCAACTGAAAATGCAGGAAAGGCTGTAGTAATAGAGCGATTTAATAGATCATTGAAAAATAAAATTTTTAAGAAATTTACAGAACAAGGTAATCAGATATGGTTGAAGATACTACCAGGAATTGTTGAGGATTATAACAATAAAATTCATTCAGGTATTGAAGAAACTCCAAAGAATGCTTCTGACGAACCTGATTTAATACGAAAGAAAATATTCGAAAATAATTATTCGAATGAGAGTAATCCGAATTTGCAGAAACTTAAGCCGAAATTTAAGATTGGAGATAGAGTTAGAATATTTAAGTATAAAAATAAATTTGAAAAAGGCTTTGTTGGCTATTGGACTAAAGAAATATTTGAAGTTTGTAAAATAAATCAAACTTATCCGATTACTTACGAAATCAAAGATTTAGATGATAAAGATATCAGAGGCCGATTTTATCAAAATGAATTACAACGAAGCGATTTTTAATTATCATTATCATTATCATCATTCAATTCTAACATAATATCAAGAAATGATACTCCTTTTTGTAATTTAAATAAAACATAAAGACATAATTGACCACAATAAGTAGTTCCTGGTTTTTGAATTTGAAATGTATTATAAGTTCCATTTCCAAGTAATTCTTTGACTTCATTTGTTGGAGGCAATCCATAAGAGTCGAAATAGTAATTATCTCCATTTTTATTAGACGTACCTGCAGACCAATGTACTCCTTTTTCATCTCATGTGTGAAGATTTGTTATGAAATTTATAGTTGGAACTTTGTTCCGGGAACTGAAGGTTCCTGTTGGCTTATTTTTTAGGAATTGCAACTCGTCTCTCATCAATATGTGAAAATTCTTTATTCCAAATTGATTAGCAATTTTCTTTAGATCAAAATTTGTAGTTGTTTGCGTTCCATATAATTTTAAGAACTCGGTAATGCTAGACATTTTATAATAAAAAAATTTCTTGTGGGGGCCCCTAGAAGTCAGAATATGAGTATTGATTTAAACCTGACGCATAATGATGACTTTCCTTACTACTTATTCGATTTTGAAATGATTTAATTTAATATAAATTAAAAAGTGACATTGTAAAGAGTCGGTTTATTAGCAGAGTTAGTGCTTCGCACATCTTTAATCAACTGCAATTCATTTCTCATCAATATGTGAAAATTCTTTATTCCCAATTGATTTGCGATCTTATTTAAATCGAAATTTGTCGTGGTTTGTTTGCCGTATATTTTTAGGAAGTCTCTAATGTTACTCATTTTTATAGAAGATAAAATGTTTCTATTATATTCCCGTAAATGTGAAATTAAAAACAACACATGGATACTTCTATTTGGTTACATCCACTTTGCATACATTCAATTTGGATACATTCACAGAATACATGAAGATATGTCCACGGCGTGGACGCGTTCTAATTGGTTGAAGCGCAGTATTTTAGCTGAATGGCGCACCATTGTTCAAGAAAATATAATGAAATGGCATAGGTCTAAACATTGAAAATAAAGTGTCGTGCGGCCGTATCGCAGTAACAAAGCGGGGATTCACATCCAATTTCCATTGAATATGTCAGCGCAGTATTGTCGTTAAAAGACGCACCATTGTTTGGGAGAAGAATGGAATCATTTGGAATGTCACATAATTGCTTTACACAATGAAAATTATCCATCCTTTTGTAGTCAATCTTCCGATATGGTTAGGTCGCGATTTTAAAAGTACAATAGAAACAGACACCCTACAAAGCGTAGGAAATTTGTCTGCTAATGTCATAACAAATGAAACTTCGGTAATTGATCTCATTTTGCTTCAAGAGACTATAAAAATATGACTTGTCATTATCACAAAGAGATAGAAGATAGTTGATGTGTTTGCCGATAAAAATAGTACACATAACACTGAGTGAATTGCTTCCTTTTTCATGCCACAAGAATTTGCGTAAGTTTACAATTGTATTATCCTCTCCACCATTTGGCTCTATAAATTCTCCAAAGAATCTGTAAATTCATGCCTCTCAAATATATTCCTTTTCAATTCTTCTCGTAATTTTTTCATCCTCCCTGACAACGATTGTTTTCTTCTATCTTCAAATTAATCTTGACTCATTTTGAGAAATGCATGTATATGACGAGAGCGTTTTGACACAACCTTCACTGACAAGAAACACTGTTAAATTAAATAAGTCTCCAGCACAATTGTTTGAAATAGCCATATCGATTATTGTTGTTGTGTATTGTTTCACGGCACTGCAGCCGGAGTAGGATTTGCTGGATATATATTCCACGTCATACAAATGTCTAAGTGGGTGTAGCAGCTGTTTGTTCTTTAACCCTCGCACTACGAAATGGGGCACAGGTGTACCCCAGCTATAATAATTTGCAGATATCTATGAACATGTTTTCTTGATAAATTTACTCCGGAGTGTTTAAATATCTTAACTTGTTTTATATAACACGGTATTTGAAATTAGGATAAGTTTCATTTTATTAAGAGTTTTCAACGACTTATTACATGTGGTTTACACGTGTACCCCTTTTCGGTGTCCTTTGTCACTTTTTTCTTCATGCATCAACAAGATAAAAAATCAAACTATGTCCACGTAACTTCTCATTCAGCTTGATTAAATGGGAAAATGATATCAGATGTTCAGTTTTTATTGGATTTACATTTTTCTCGTTGCATTCGTGCCCGTAGCAAGATGGGGGGAGGGGGTCTGCCTAGGGGCGCAGGTTTCCATTATAACTGCGCCTCAGTTGTAGGGTAAAAATTATAACTGGGGCCTGGCGGTACAAAATATGGTCTTGCCCACGGCCGCAGGAAAGCCTTGTTACGGCCGCGATGGTATTTCATGTAGGCCTTCTCGTCAGCTTTTCAGAGAAAGATTAGCAGAAATTCATTTCCGCGAAATGTATCGAAACCGTCATGATCATCAAGGTTGTGTGAAGCGAGTCATGCAACACTCACGCATACAATTCATCTGTCATGTAACTGAATGAAAATCTTTTCTTCGCGGGCAGCACGGACAAAGCGTTCGGAAAATCAATACTTACAACAGCTTTTGTGTGTGCAATTGCGCATTCACGTGCCTTCGTGGGGAAGGCAAATCATGACGTAGTGCAGAGCCAATGAGTGAATGAGCGTCGCTCGCGGATTATGCTCTTGCTGGCGAGGCCCATTTTTCTTGTTTGTCGATTCAGCGATGGCGGCTAGGTACGCATCAAGGATAGCAGAATTGATTGCTCACAGTGATAGCGAGGATGACGAAGATGATTTTCTGAATGATATCGAAGACGATGAAGAAGAAGATATTGTTGAAATTGACAACCGAAGTGAGAGTTCCTGCTCCGAAGAGAGTGACAATACCTCCGAAGATGATAGTGAAAACGAAGAGGATAATTTCAAAGGCAAAGATGGAACTACCTGGTCAGGTCGCCCTCCTCATTCTTCATCCTATCGACGTCACAATCTGGTAAGACTGAGATCAGGAGTGCAAATACCTATTCAGAACTGTATAGAACCGATTGACTTTTTCTCTTGCCTATTTACTCCGACAATGATTCGTCATATTGTTCAATGCACTAATCGAAGAATGCCTGATCAAATAGAAGAAGTCTGTGATGAAGAAATAATGGCATATTTTGGTCTGCTTCTTCTTTTTGGAGTGACAAAAAAGCGAAAAGTTGATATTGCCGAAATATGGAAGCGAACTTCGATTCATTATTTGGAGATCGCTGCATTAGCCATGCCTCGAGACAGATTTATGCAGATCAGTCGTTTTATAACTTTTGATGACGTCTCTTGTCGTACTTCGAATGGTGGCAAGTTTTACAAAATGGATTACATCTTCCAAGAATTTAAAAACAATATTCGTACAGCTTACGAGCCTGGATCACACGTGTGTGTAGATGAGACTTTGTACTCTTTCAGAGGTCATTGTCGCTTTCGACAATATATGAAAAACAAGCCTGCGAGATATGGTTTGAAATATTTGTCTTTGCGATGTGGATACTGCGTATCTCATGAATGTGAAAATTTATCTTGGCAAGAACACCGACGACGCAGCTCCAGCGAAGAACATTGGTATGAATGCTGTTCTCGAATTGACAAAGCCTTTATACAGAACTGGACGTGGAGTTACCACTGATAATTTTTTCACCTCTATTGAACTATCGGACAGATTATGGGCAAATGGACTTACATTACTGGGCACACTGCGGCATAACAAGCCCCAGATTCCAGCCTCATTTTTGCCGAGCAAACGTAGAGATATCCATGATAGCCAGTTTGGATTCAGAAGAGAAAAGACACTCGTTTCTTATGTTCCTCAAAAGAACAAATCAGTGATATTGTTGTCAACGGAGCATCACAGTCAAAAAATGATTTTATCAAATACAGGTCCTGAGGTTATTTCGAAATCCGAAGTCATTGGTGCTTACAACGCGACAAAGGGTCCTGTCGACACATTTGACAAACTCGTGAGTGAATACACCTGTCGTCGCAATACTCGGCGTTGGACGAAGAATGTTTTGTTTTTCCTTTTGGATGCAGCCGGTTACAACGCCTTCGTTTTGGAGTGGTCAAAACTTCCACAAAATTTTCAAAGAAATATGAAACGTCAACGCCGATTGCGCCTTGAATGCCTCGAAGAACAGTTGATTGGAGAACAAATGAAAAACCGAATCAACAAGTGGAAAGCCACTTCATTTGTCGGTGTACCTACGTACTTGCGTGAAGCAGTGCAAAGACGCGGGCTTTTGGACGCTTCATTGGACTCAGAACCACCGACGAATTTCGGAACTGGACGATGTCAAAAGTGTGGCAGAGAGAAGGACCGCAAGAGTCGAAATCGTTGCCACAAATGCAACATGTATGTCTGTGCGGATCATTCGCAACCAAATTTTCTGGTTTGCCGTGATTGTTTTCAGTCGTAAAACACTTGTTCAATTTTAGAATAAATTTTCTTGTTCGCAGCCACATTTTATGGTTTACTGTGATTCTTTACAGTCGTAAAACACTTACCTAATTCAAAAAATAGATATTTTTGTTCGCAGTCAAATTTTCTGCTTTGCTGTGATTGTCTCCGGTAGTAAGTTACCTGTTCAATTTGAAAAATAGATACTTTTGATTTTTCATTTAATTTTGTCTTTTTTTCTTTCAACTGAGGACTCTTAAGTGATCAGATCAACAGGTGCTAATGTAGAGATTATTAATTTATCTTATTCAGCAATAATCTCCACCACAGATATCAATAAAACATAAAAAATCTCTGGGGTACGTGTGTACCCCATTTCGTAGGCCATGGTGCCCAAAATATTTTCGGAGTACGAGGGTGAATACATTGTTTCCTTTCAAATGTTTGAGTGGGGGTCACAGCTCTTTACTCTGAAATGCTTTTCTTCATAAATGCGAGAAGCAGATGTTCTCTACAATTGAGTGATCATCTGAGTGCAAAGCAGTAGCAACTACTGGAATTACTAAAACACCTGAAGATATAACAATTGTTAAATCACCTAAACTTATTGTTAAGAATATGCCGATTCCTTCAAATATTATTAGACACATAATTTTAGTTATCTGATATTTTAAAAACCTGAAAAATGGATAAAATTCATGAATTTAGACGTTTTTAAAAATACAAATTTTTATGATTTTCGGTGTCCTGGAACGGTCATGATTTTTAAGGTAAAAATTGTAATTCTCAAATTTGAGATTCTTGACTTTTCTGATTTTTTCGGTGTCCTGGAACGGTCATCATTTTCAAGGTAAAAATTGTAATTCTCAAATTTTGAGATTTTGAAAAATTTTGAAAAATTGGGTATTTTTAAAAACGCCTAAATTTATGAATTTAGGTCTTCATAACCTGAAAAAATGACCAAAATTCTTAAATTTAGTCGTTTTTAAAAATACCTAATTTTTCAAAAAATGGTACTTTTTAAATGGTCTAAATTTATGAATTTAGGTCTTTAAAACCTGAAAAAAGGGTTGAAATTCATGAATTTATGTCGTTTTTAAAGATACCAATTTTTCTGAATTTGTCTTGTCCTGGAACGGTCTAAATTCATGAATTTAGGTCTTAAAAACCTGAAAAAAGGGTTCAAATTCATGAATTTATGTCGTTTTTAAAGATACCAATTTTTCTGAATTTGTCTTGTCCTGGAACGGTCTAAATTCATGAATTTAGGTCTTAAAAACCTGAAAAAGGGTTCAAATTCATGAATTTATGTCGTTTTTAAAGATACCAATTTTTCTGAATTTGTCTTATCCTGGAACGGTCTTCTTCCCATTACTGATAGAAACACAAACATTTGTGCTGTGAAGTGGAGCGACACAAAATGTGTGACTCTAGTATCGACTTATTTGGGAGTTTCTCCATTGTCTGAGACTCGTCGATGGGACAAGAAGAACAGCAAGTTCGTGAATATTCAGCGACCGAATATTGTTACAGAATACAACTCTAAGATGGGCGGAGTCGATCTGCTGGATTTTCTCTGTGGGAAGTACCGCTATAAATTGCGATCGAAACGTTGGTATCTACACATATTTTGGTATACAGTGGAACTGGCTGTTGTAAACGCGTGGCTTGTCTACAAAAGAGACTGTATGAAGCGTGGTGAGCTGAATGATGTTGCGTTGAAACAATTCAAGACGGATGTCGCCAAATCACTTATCCAGCTGAACAGGAGCCGAAAACGAGGTCGACCCTCTGGTGAGAGCCCTCAACAGATGCCATTACCATTTCCTCGAAAAGTACGCGTTGATCCAACCTTACAGGTTACGAACGATCGTGTTGATCATTTTCCTTTTTTCAAAACACGAGGAAAGTGCGCTCACTGCAAAATTGGATTCTATAAAACCGCTTGCACCAAATGCGATGTCAGACTCTGCGTCAAAAAGTCGAGCAACTGTTTTGCTGATTATCATTGAGAATATGTGAGTCATTTACATGGATATTTGGTTGGTAATAAATGATAGTCTTTTAAACAAGATTATCGCTTTCTTCAATTTGCAAATGGATAATTATGATCTAACTGACATCTATCTAAATATTACACATAATTAATAGGTGTAGGAAAGAATGGGAACTACATGTAATTGATGTATGGTAAGACAGTTTATTATACTTTGTTATAATAATAATATAAAGGCCTATAGCCTTAACAGGCCTTTACAAATTTAGGCTAATATTAGGCAATTAAATGGATTTATGAAGAAACATACATTTATGAAAGTAACTTGGATGCATGTATCGCACCAATGAAGTAGACCTACTGCAATATATAAGCCATTGTATCGTACCTGTAAATAGTATGTGGCTATATCAATCGAATTTACTGCATAATTTATCAAAATTGAGTAACAATATCTTGATAAGGGTTTATTAAGTCGTTTTAACATTATGAAACAATTATATGAATATGTTCAATTTTCTGCTTTCCATACCTCTACTGCCCGGAGTTGCAAATATGCAACCAAACCAGAAGAACTAATGAAATATTTGTATGCTCAATTCAAATATTGAATATCATTTCTATAACTCGTAGAAGTACGAAAAGCAGAAAAAAATTTTTTTGGCGATGTTTGCTGTACTTGGGCATTACAGGGTTAATGGCTCTGCGTTTATTGCCCTCAAGTACTGGTGTTGCTCCGTTTTATGCTGTGACTGGTATTCAAGTCATGACGCTGTTACCTCAACCATCGTTACCTGCTGAATATTTTTCTGAACAAGCTCAAATCACAGATGGAAACAGACCTACAAGCTCGAACTTCTCACTCTGTATTGCCCGCATCTTTTGAAGTTCCCTCCCAACTCCAGAGTGCATCGCAGGTGTGGCAACCAGTCGACCGTGTCAGGAAACCTTTAGAAGCTCAGTACTTATCACGGTTTATGAACTTATAAACCGTATCACGGTCCATATGGACTTCGTTGAGTTAACAATAAAACTGCTTACATCATTAGCAATGTTACGGGACATGTCACCGTAGACCGTCTCAAGAAAACTACTATTCGTCAATCGAATAAACCACCAACTCAACTTCCCACTCCACCAACTGACGACTCCAGTTCTGACCAGAGTGTTTCTGATACGAACATCTCTACTCCATTTTCTACCCTACCTCCTACCACGCGTTCAGGTTGTCATGTACGATTTTCTGGTAATCCTCAGTTGATGTATTATTAAATAGTGCCGCAATTTTGACCGGGAGCATTGGAAGATGTAGTAGTAGTTTGATTTATTAGTTTGCACGATCGTGTTGTCTTCATTTTTACTTTCTCTAGTTAAATTATAAAGTATTTGTTACTATTACTAACAAATTACATAGTAGTAGCTTTAATGGCAGCAAGCATTATTGTATTATATAGTGTGTTTTTCTCTTCTGATCTGGCCTGATTCTACTTGATACCACGTGTACTATATTATTGTCAGCCAATGATGATCCTGTGTTCGAAATCCTGATCAGGCCCGTCGCGTCAGGGGGGGCCAGTGGTGCCAGCCCCCCCCCAGATGGCTTTTGTGCCCCCCAAATCTTGTTGAGCATGGCTGCAGGCAATAATCATTCATTGTCATGCACTCATGAGTAAACAAAAAGGAGTCACAAGAGAATTTGAGATTGTATGAGAAGTTTGACAATTTTCATCATCTTCCTGTCTTTCCTTCTCCTTGTTTCTTATTCCTAGCCTACGTGTACTGTACCTGCTAGGTGAATTCATTCAAACACGACGTGGGGCAATCGTGATTATGTCATTAATGACAGCCGAAGTAAGTGAAACGCGCTGTCAGCGCCGTTTGCTTGGATCTGAGCTTCATAATTCTTTGTGAGTTTTTGCACTAAATGGGTTGTCAGTTTCGCACGTATTAGATTTTGCTTACATTACCCGAACAAGAAATGGTCAACGCATTTGCCGCCTTTTATCAAGAACATGGTCTGAAGCAAGGCGAGTCAAATTGATAAAGCGAGCATCGCTGTGGACTTCCTGCTGAGTGATAAATCGTCTGGAGATTTTGGGATGCAAAGGCGAAGCCCGGAAGCTGTTTAATCCATTATCAAACAGAGTTCCAGGTGAGTCTTGATCCGTGCGCACATGTTTATAACTGTACATTTTCCAATCAACATGCTTAAAACCGGCTTCTTGCATCTCATTTGTTCGCCAAGGTGATTTATTAACGTTCGAGTTATAATTTATTATCCTGACGACTTGTGACTTGACTTCACGATACGTGCATTGAACTGATCATACAAGTTCATTATCTACAAACAGTCGGATTTAAGTTTTTATTAAGTGTAGCCCCAAGCATGAAAAATATTGAACTTCCAATTCAATGAAATGATGTGTAGTAACTCGAACTGCTTTTGAACTTGAGGAGTGAAAATGCTTTCTCTCTTGACTTTTCGACATGCTTGGATCATCAGTCCGCTCAATAACATAATAGAGAAGATCACAAACACAAATCACTTTACTTTCCTGAGCGACATGAAGCATCTTGATATGCATTAGCAGAAATTGTTCTACAATCACTTACATGCACACTAGGTGTACCGTCCAAAGAACTGGTGCATGCGAAAAGCAGTGCACCGTGCAGAGCCCTAATTTTTGGTCAACTGATAAAGTGACGAGTTCCAAGGGGAGCTGCTTCTCATTTTCTCAGGATGCATGTAATGCTCTATAAAATTAATATCTACTGCACGACATGCGTTCATGCATTAGTCATTATACTCGTAGTTTCTACTTATGGTCTTTCCGAGTTTGATGCAAAAATCTGAGTTGAAGCGCAGGAGGATTTCTGGAAATGGTTCTACCCTTTTGAATTATTTTTCAAAAGTTAGAAAAGAAGACACGGACCGCACCTCCAATCCTGAATCGACGCAAGCAGAGCTTGCGGTCTGCGATTGTGTCTACTTCGGTCACTGAAGACATGTACCATATTTCCAGTAAGTTCACACATGATCATGGATTCTCAATGTATGCCTGATATCTATTTGATTAGAATATATGATAATAATCAAAATAAATCTTCATGAAATTAGTAAAAAACTGTAATTGAATGCGAAGTATCATGGCGAGAGATAGAGTAGCAAGTGGAGCAAACCAAGCAATGTTGCTTTGCATTTGTAGCTTTTCAGTAAAATATCTTTTTGTTGATATTTCTGTAAACCCAAAAAATTAACAGATTTTACAAAACACGAATTTTTATGAAACGATGGGCTAATTACTCAAAACTATCGGATGCCTGCCCTTGAGAATGATTGGACTTCAACGAACTCAGACACTACATGTAAGTTCGGCATTTGCTTCAGAGCGGCGTTCATTCGAAGAAATGGGGGTTATGGAGCACATTCAAATAGTGACTGACCAAATGCTTCTAGAGACTCAATGATAATGATTTTAATCAGCACATTTGAGAAAATGGTCAAATGAATATTCTTATAGTTATTCTTCTTGCATTTCAGATGTGCAGTTGAATCAAAAATCGACGACGGAATCTTCTTCATGTGAAGCTGTCGCTATTATTGATGATCTAGGACGGTTGGATGGTGAACCAGCACAGCCTTCACAGACAGTTTATTTTCCGAAGCAGTATGGCAGCCGAAAACGAGACTTTCATTCCTACTGGTTTCGAGGGCGTGAGTGGTTGGAGTATTCGCTGTCCAAGAATGCGACATTCTGTTATTGCTGTAGACATTTTAACCGCAGTTATAGCGACCCCTACTTTACCACAATTGGTTATTCAAATTGGCAGCATGCACTAGATCGGATGAAAGGCTTTTCAAAGCATGAGACCTCAAAGCTTCATTTAACTGCAATGGCCTTATGGAAAGAGCGACAAAGACGCGATCAAGATGTCCAGCAGGTGTCTACTCTATTGTTCGACAAACAGCTTGAGAGGAATAGATACTATGTGAAGTCGATCTTCGAGATTGTCCAGTTTATTTGCATCAATGAGCTTCCTCTTCGGGGAGATGGATGCGCGACCCGGTGAAAAATGAACTAGCGGCCCACTGGGGGTCCCCCGCGGCTCTGGCTGAATTCCTGGGGCCAAATAAAAATTGGGCAAATGGGCTAAATTTCTACTTTTATCATCTTGCTTTGGCTCACTTTTGTAGGTGACTTGGCAAAAGTCCAAAAAAACAATTTTTGAAGTGAGGGCCATCCCCCGGAATATGGACACTTCCATGGGGCCGCCACGGGCCCGCTAGAGCCAACTTCAAATCCTTGGAAGCATGCACTCTACCATGTTTTTCCACATTTTATTTGTTTGTGTACAACTATTCTTCATCACACTTCATTATTCAAATGAGAGAAATTAATAAAATGTGGCTTAATAAGTGAGGGTTGGCCCCCGGTTGTGCGAAACTTTGATGAAAGTGGCGACTGGCCCCCAGTTTTCGGAAACTTTGCTGAAAGTGACGACTGGCCCCTGACTACTAGAAACTTCGTGAACCATCTCCATAAATTTTGACAGATCATGCTGTTTAGCAATTTCTGTGCTCATTTCCTCTCTGATCCTTTGACTAATATCCAAACAGACAAGCTGTCACCATGTTTATATTCACATCACAACAATCATTGATATCTCTACCCAAAGAAATGCAATGATTTTAGCATTACACCAAAATTTGAAAACGGGATTAATTTAATTGCATGCATGGATGCTAACATACAAGCTATACATCTCTCAGGAGTCATCTTCACAAACATTCATCACCTTTATATTTGCATTTTTGTATAATTTTATGACATTTAATTGCCCATTTCAAGTAACCAGCTTCTATGTATACGGAAGTTTTGCTGCTCCTTCAAATTGATCAACTGCATCTTGTCATTGATGCTGGAACAAACAGTGTAGAGTTTTCATGCTTATATCCTGCCGTTGATGTGTGTATAGTTTTGTGGCTAAACTAGAAACACTGATTATAGAACTTAAGTATTGATATTCTATTGGAACAAGAACGTCTCCAGCAAATGAAAGTGAGAATTCCTCTCATCTTTTCTTGCATTAGTTGTTCTGATATGTCGAAATGGGATTTTATCGCCAGATATGACATAACCCACGTGAAAAACAGCTGACTTTTGCTTGGACTCGGAAATTTAAAATAGTCATTGCATTTTAATTGCATGATTCAAACAAAATAATATATTTACGTTAACATGCATTTTGCTTAACTACACGTAATAATGACAATAATGGTAGCAGTGACAACAAGAATGATGATATTGACAATAATGATTACATCCATTCTGTTTCACAAAAAATCAGAGCGCATTTACGGAAACTTCGCGAGTATTCTACCTCACGGTGAAACCTCATTTGATTTCTGGTCCAACGCCTTATTCAATCACACCAAATTCACTAAGTTCTTGCAAAGCAATGATAGTCAATAGCAGGAAGTTGATTGCATGCAGACAAATTTACTTTCCTATGTATTTCCTATCTCTTTCACCAATACAGTATCTTGCTTGCCATTTTTGTCAATCATGCCACATTTCTTCCTTCTGCTAGACTAGATTTACAATAGATTATCAATGCTCCTTTTGAAAATTCGTGGTTGTGTTGTTTATTCATTTCACCAGAAAAATGAGCATATTTGCCTGTCAACTGTATATAATCTGCATGTTATCCACTTAGCGAAGTGAGATTTCCTACATATCGATGGCATAATGAACTTTGAATTTGTCTTCACAAAGACGCATAGTAGAGAACGGAAAACATCCGAAGTACTCCCCTTGTGATCCGCAGAATTTAAGCCATAGTGAATAGTGACAGAATTCATTTCATTAAATGGATTTTTTTAAAAAAAATTGTTTTAATGAATACAATTTAAATAAGTACTTACAGTTTGCATTTTAACGCGTGTGTTCTTAAGAATCATGGCGTCAAGATCTTCTCGTAAGAGAATTCATCGTGAATTTGACAATTTTCTGCATTCCTTGGATAAACCAGAAATTGGTAAGTTGCGTTAGGATACTGATATAGGACAAACATGTTTCTCAAACATGTATTACAGTCCTGCTTGGAATTAATGACGGTCGATGGCTTATTTAGGATCTATCCATTAGCTTCATCGATTTCAAATTGTCTCGAAATGGATGTATAATGGCTTAAAATTTGTGGCATGATTTGTGTTGGTATTTAGTGTATATAGTTCGTTTTATGGACGCCAAGCTTTGTGGCACGTTTTGAAATAATTGAAGCTGGGACATTCCCATAACGACGTCTAAATGTTTCATAATTTTAATAAACTTATAGTTAATAAGACTTAAGGTTTGTCCTTAAGAGGACAGGTGGTGCGTTCCCACCGGCAGAAATTAAACGTTCAAGGCGTGTCAAACTTTTGACTATCCTAGGACTACATTTTAGAGCCAAACTTGACGAGATCGGTGTGGAGGACCTTCCCACTAGTCCATTTTTTAATCAGCGCTTCTAAAGCGGGGCTGGACCTTACCCCTAATGGTCCTTTGACTTGTGATCCTCGACAAATGCATGAATGCATGAAGGTCTTTAAGCACAAAGACTTGACGGATCTGATTGCGTGCCGGGCGGACCTTCCCGGGGGTCCATAACATAGCGCTATACGGGCTGGACTTCACCCTTAAGTGTACGAGATCGTACAAGGCCGCTTAACAAGTGATCTCCTTGGTCAAAGTTTCAGGCTCGATTGATTAGGAACTTATATATAAATAGACACTTAGTAATCACCATGTCAACCCTATGGAGACCAGTAACGGACACATTCCATTCATCACACTAAGGCAGTAAGCGATAAAAAAAACAACGTTAAAACAAGTAAAACAATAGCCAGTCGTCAGCAGGTACCCGCCTGGTCGCGTTTCGGCCCCTCTACCTGAACGCTCAAGGCCAGGCGGGCGGGGCCCCGCATAAACTTATGTGCGGCTGGCATTCTAAAATCAATACAGTAATGATATGTGTAATAATAAGTAACACTGATAGTAATAGTAAAAACAAAAACAGAACCACCGCAAAAGACGGATACAACCAAAACAAACTAAAATATATGTGTGAAATACTGAAATGGTATAACCAATAAAAAAAAATTAAAAATTAAATGCTAAGAAAACAAACAAACAGTGTTAATTTTATTGTTTAAAATGCGCACTGCGATGTCAGCTGCCTGGCTGAGAAATATCCAAACTTGACTAGAAAATTGTTATGACGGGTTAGGATTTTCTCAGTACATGCCTTCATTTTAGACTTACAATATCCT
The DNA here is from genome assembly GCA_907163375.1 of Prostheceraeus crozeri. NCBI lineage: Eukaryota > Metazoa > Platyhelminthes > Polycladida > Euryleptidae > Prostheceraeus > Prostheceraeus crozeri. Next base: position 810,978 of record CAJQUW010016879.1, on the reverse strand, counting down.
CTGCCGCTCATCAAAAAGTGTCATATTAATTCGTTTAATTAGATCTTCAAGATGCGAGCAGATGCGACAATAACGTAAAACCTGGCCGGCAAATACATTAATTCCCATGTTATAAGGTATTGCACTGTCTGGAAATGTCAACAGAACAACAGGGAAATCAAAATCTTCCACTTTATGATATATTGAGGTTCGAAGACCGTCACTACTAGATTGGAGTCTCACGTCGAGGTAAACAACGGCTTTATCATTGACTCCGTTTCTATCTGCAAGAAGCTCCACTGGGTAAATTTTTGGAATTAAGGTATTGAAATGCTTGTAATTTATTACGCATATATCGTCTATATATCTCGAAGTGTTTGACAATAATTTAGCTAGTCCAAACTTTTTATTTTTAACCAATTGTTTCATAAAAGTAAATTCGCAATTTAACAGAAACAAGTCGGCAAGTAAAGGACTGCAATTCCCTCCCATTGGTACTCCTCGAATTTGTCTGAACACATAACCGGAAAAAGAAATGTAGACTTCAGACACTATAAAATCAATAGCCTTCTTAAAAGAGTCCACGTCATAACAAAAATACCCTTTATATTTGATTTTGGAGAAAAACGACTTCTCATATCCTACACACAAGTATCTACGATTAGTGGAATTGAATGTGAGATCAAGGATGGAAAAAACATTATTCTTGATAGCACCTTGATCTAAGTTTGTATAAAGAGTAGAGAAGTCAAAAACTTGCATAGAGTGGACGTTCACGTTAGAAATATTCCTCAAAAAATCTTGAGTCGAGGCTACACTCCAAAAATAAGAATAACCAGTATTACTCCTGATTGACTCACAGTATTTATGGAAATTTTCTCTTATCACTTTCAGACCTTTGTTGATATTCACCGATAACTTTTTAGTTGTACAATTTCTGGCTCCGGCAATGAATCTAAACTTATAAGGATTTTTATGCAATTTTGGAATCCAGAAAAGTTTTAGTAGTTTAAGGTCCTTGTCACTAACATTAATATTAAAGTTTGATTTCATATCTTTGACGTGTTTATTAAGGACTTCCTTTTCAGAAATAAGCTCAGGTTTATAAGTTGCATTGCCTACTGCAGTGGAAGAATCTATGTCAAAACCAAGCTCGTCCATCAGGATTTTGAGATAGAACTTTTTACATATGAAACTAAAGTTGTTGGATGCTTTATCGACAGGAACGACTATCAAGTTTTTATGGAGATCTTGCAACTCCTTATCAACACAAACGTTGCTGCCATTATCTTTCCTACCCAATTTCTTACAACGAAAGATGCGGTGCTTTACTAACATCATGACCCTGTTTTTCCAAATAGAGAAGTCATCAACTTTTAAGTGAAGGCGACTGGACACACGAGATATATGATTATCTATGGAATCGCTGATCTCTTTTTGAATGGATTTCCATGATATTGACCTAGACAATCTGTGTTTAGTGCCATACGCAAATATAGCTCTGAGACCTGGATCATTTATTATATCTAAATTACCGGTAAAAACATGCCCATAAGGCTCATAAACAAAATTGGTCATCGAGTCACAGCTGCAATCGCTCTGCAAAATGCCAACAACTTCCTGAATTGTCAGGCTATTAAGAAACTTATTATAATTGAAGAATTTCAAACAAATAGGGTTATTAAGCTTATGGTACACTTTGGGAGGATAGAGATGTTTCGCTTTTTCTGGAACTAAAGCACAGACACTTTTGTCATTAAATACAGAAGGTAAATTAAGTTTGTCAACTAAATGAGACTTGAAAGGAATCACTATATGCGTTTTGTCTTCGGTAGAGCTATCCTTCTTGTTTCTATATAATTTACTATGAACATATGTTGTCAAAACGAAAGATAGGTCATTCGACTGATCAAGAAGCCTAGAATACATAATTTTAAGCATGCTATCACTTATCGATTTCAAGCAATTATAGAAATTTCTTATTTTGTTGCTCTTCATCAACTCTTGAAGCTCCTTGAGAATATCCTCACAACTATTAGATGGAGGATATTTCTTTCTACCCGACTTCCTAAGGCCATGGCTTCTCTTACGTCTGCTAATAGGAGAACTAAAAAATGAAAATGAATTTGCAGTGTTCTGAGAGGCGCAACCTCCGCCTAACACTCTGTCATTCAAACCTAAAGGATGCAAGGTGTTCAGCGTTCTTATATGAAAATCTTCCTTACTGTTAAGCTCGAAGGCAATTTCTGTATCAGATTTATTACGAACATCGACAAAGTCAATAATTTGTATACTTACATCATCCCAACTGTGATTAGAACTATTAAAATGATTACTTAAATACGTATTGAGATGATTCTTTTGAACAGATTGCCGATGCCCATTAAGTCTACAATGTAATGGCTGTTTTGTCTGTCCAACATACTGGACCCCACATGATTGACATGTGATCAAATATATTACATGTCTACTCTTACACGAGAAACTACTAGGATAATTTAAAACGAACCGTCTGCCGGTACTAAAACTCTTAAAAGTAGTATTAGTGTCAAGAGATTTACAACATAGGCATCTTTTGCTGAAGCAACGTTGCGTTTGTTTATAAGCGATGTTCAACGTTTGTTCGGTAAGAGTGCTTGTACTTTTAATTTGCATAGTCTGTCCCACTTGCCTTTCTTTGTCAAACGATTAGGTGTTTTAGACAACTTCAGCGCTTTTCCTTTCGAAAATTATTTGCATGATTTAAAGCGACGCATCAAAAGTGGAAGTCATGTTTTGTCGCAAACTGTGAATAGTTGTCATGTGATACGTGATTTGATAGTAACAAAGGCTCCGAGAGAACTCCATTTCAGCTGTAGTCGCAGTGACAAAGTTGCATTGGTACAGCACAATAATGAGACGTTGCCCGTCCTTAAGCCTCGTTTATACTTATGCTGTACAGCAAAATATGTGTTGCACAGCAAATGCTGCAAATGTTGTATGAGTTTGCTGTACAGCAAGATTAGTCATTTGCCGGAACGACATCTGCGTCAGAGTATGAACACGTGTTCGGCAATAAGATTGATCGAGTGACGCATACGCCAAATCTAGCTATACGTCATGCTGTAGAGGAAAATTTATCGGAATCTTTCTACACGGCAGTCTGTGCAGCAGTCATCATACGTTCGCGTGAATGGATGAAGAAAAGTTAATCGAACTTGTACATAATTGCAAGCATCTGTGGGACTTACACTGCGCAGATTACAAAGATAATATCAAATCCAATAATTCTTGGAATGCCATAGCCCAACATCTTGGAGTGGAAGTTGAAGGTGTAAAGACTCGTTGGAGATCACTGCGTGACGGATACGTTAGAGCAAAGAGAAACTTAAAGAAAAAAAGTGGTGATAAAGGTGGAACAAAAGCCAAGTGGAAATATTTCGAAAAAATGACCTTTCTTGACAAAGTATTGGAACGGAGAAAGGCAGAATCAAACCTATCAAACAAAGAATCCAAGGAAGCAGAAACAAGTAATGAATCAAACAATGGCAACGACAACATCAGGTAATATTGATATCATAATCTATATTTTACATAAGTTTCTGTATGGTGCTATACCATTAACTTCATACTTCTAAGTAATTGAAATTTCATAATTTTATCACTAAACATTTCAATAAACTGAAAACATATATTAGCTATTGATAATAGCTAATGGAAATAGATGCTGACAGTGCCTCTATGTGAAATTACGAGTTACTAGCAACAATAGTACATGTACAATTATCGCTTCAAAACATAAAAGCCGCAGTATTTATTGTGCTACATACGCTGTGTTCGCAAGTAAAAATTGGACACAATCGTGTCAGGTAGTACCCTATGACGTATTATCCAAAACTTGGGTTCATAGTAGGCCTAATCAATCTCTAATCAATGCCATCAAAAATGAAAACATATAAGTTCATAGGGTAAAGTAGGGTGATATGGACACTTTTCCTTTTGCGGCATCGCCTGACAAAACTATTGCAGTTAGAGCGCTAATTTTTCTTCGTGATGACAGCTTTTGGTATCTGCTAGGCTAAATACGGTCGTATATCATTTTTACTTGAACTTAAATCAATTAGATAGATTTCCAATCGTTTAGAAAACAGTATAAATTTTCAGCAAAAAATAACAGCTGGGGTGATAAAGTGATGACACCCTATCAATATATGCACATAATTCGGAACAGAACGAAATGAAAACCAATTTAAAGTACCTATCCGGTAATTTGCGTCAATAGTAATTCATTTATAACTGTTTCCAAGCACAAATGCAACAGAAGTTGCACCTAAACACGATTCAAAACACCATAGGTCACGGACCCTAAATTTGATCCAATCATTGAATAATAATAATAGCAATAAATAATTAATTCTTTATTGAGCCACAAAGATCGATGACAAGCATGATCGTCTATGAGGGCTTACAAGACAAATTGCATGAGGGAAAAATATCTCTCTAAAAGAGATTGTATCAGTGTGTGTGGTGTGTGTGTGTGTGAGAGAGAGAGAACGACAAATTGGATAAATACAATAACATGGAATGCATTTTCCTATTCATCATCACAACAGCAACACATCCACCACTCTGGACTCCTTCTGACCTAGTGCTGCTTTGACCTACTTCTGGACAGCTTATATTTCATGTCTTTCAACCAAAATTTACTGAACTCAGTATGGTCGATATGACTTGGATAGACCATTTTTGTGAGGTTCAAATCACTTTCTAAAAAATAAGAATTGTTTGAGACAGTTACATGAAGTTCTTCATGCATTTATTGGCCTCTGGAAATGTGATCAAAAAGTGTCCATATCACCCCCACTTTACCCTATGGACTACGACGATTCATCTATTTAAGCTTGGGCTTGTATCGGTACACCCAATACAAGTTCTGTCCAACCCTATGCTAGAGGAATGAGAAAGACACATTTCGATCTAATTTAGAAAATGCTGCAATATAAACCGTGAGACAATATCATAAGATGCTCTCGACGAAATAGACCTATACATGTAGATTCTAAAATGGATCGTTTTTATAAGCTCATATACGGAACATGAAGATTATTCAATTTATGAGGAGTTTTTGTTTTTCAGCAACGACACTCGTGATGAAGCTGACAGTGAAGGCATTGAATCTACTCAGGATGAATATTTATCGAATAATCCGTCTGCTATGATACCACCTCCACCTTTGCCTTCACCTGCAACATCGAAGGTTCGACAAAAGGCGCTGGATGATGCAATGCTGGACTATTTGGAAGGATTAAACAAGAAAAGACGATGAGGGTCTGTTTGGTGAACATACGGCTGCATCATTGCGGAAATTGAAACCTATTACAAAGTCACATACAAAAATGCGAATTCAGCAGATTCTCTTTGAGGCAGAACAATGCGACCTAAGTAAAACAGCATGCGAAAACGGATTCGTCGGAGATTTAATGAATACAACAACTTTCCACAATCTAGGATAATAATTAGGACAGTAAACTCACGAACGCTTCCCCTCTGTATTCGCATGTGTAAGGCCTATGCCTTTCATTTATATTTGATACACCGATTCCATTTTGTCTCCTCAGTTTATATGTATGTCAAGAAAAAAGAGCGGTTATCCATTGAGAACATCTGTTTTATTATCAAACCTGTTGAAAAATGGAAAATTATGGTCTTACATCGCATATGAACTCGACTGCATAGGCAGTGTTATTTCAGTTCCGCGACGGATGACAGCACTTTGCCATGGAATGGCACCAGCATCCGAGTTGAAATAGTTCATAAACTTTTGTCTTACTTTGTAAGCATACTTCGAACATGAAGTTTCTGACATATTGGAAATATCTTCCATTCCTGCATCTTCAGCGGTAATTTGCCGCCATCCTCCTAAATGAAGTACACCATCTTGATCTTCATAGTCCACAAAATTAGATGGACAATACCTGGTTTCAGGTACAGATTGACCATCCTTTGATTTGACATAATTATGGAGGAGAACACAAGCCCAGATAATGGAATCCACAACATCAGCAGTGCACTCAATCGGGCGCCTGAAGATTCTCCATCGTGCTGATAAAATACCAAATGCATTTTCTGCAATTCTTCTGGCTCTGCTGAGTCGGTAATTGAAAACTTGCTTTTCATCAGTCAGGTTTGTGCCAGAGAAGGGTTTCATGAAATATGGTCGTAATGGAAATGCGTCATCACCAATGAATACATGTGGGACTTTCTGGTCGGCTCCAGGAAGAAAATTTGGGGACGGAAGATGTATACTTTCCTTATGCAGTGCTTCAGCAACATCCCAGTCACTCCAAACTCCGGCGTCACTTTCTCTCCCACTTCTGCCAATGTTCACGAGACGAAAGAGATATTTGGCATCGACTATGGCCATCAGTACAACTGAGAAGCTGTTCTTGTAGTTGTAGAAATTGGCTACCGGAGTTTGCAGGTGCTGTGATAACAATGTGCTTCCCATCACATGCTCCGATGCAGCAAGGAAAATTCCAATAAGCCCAAAACTCTTTAGCGATTTCTTTGAAATCATCCTCAGAAGGAGGTGAAAGATATTGTTCTTGAAGAGCAGCTCTGATCGCTTCGATCGTTTCGCGAAAGATTTTGTTGACTGTTGATTTGCCCATTCGGAAACTATGAGCGACACTTTGTTGAGAATTTCCTGTTGCTAGTAAACGCAGGGTGACTGCCAGTCTTATTCGAGGAGAAATTGGGTAGCGATGGGTGGGTTCGTGATATATAAATCTTTCCACTTTCTCGAGAAGATTGTCGAAACTTTCCTTGGACATTCTGAAGTAACTAAAGTGCGTTTCTGTATCCATTTCCCGCATCTCGTCGATCAGACAACATTCACTTCTTATGTTACGAGGAATATTCAATGGTCGAACATACCAACGTCGTTGTCGTGACTTTCTTTTATGGTGATGAAAGTAAAGAAGCACAAGTGGATCCATTTTGTAATCAAACTGAGACCTTTGCTGTGTATTCCTTTCTTAAGTATGAACGCTCGCACAACACAACCAATCAGACAAAGAAAAAGTTGTTGTAATACAACTGCTGTACAGCAATGTCGTACAGCAATTTAATACGTTTTGCTGTGCAGCATCTACAGCAATACAGCAAAGTCTGATTTTGCTGTACTTGCTGTACAGCATAAGTATAAACGAGGCTTTATCCATTCAATCTGTCAAACAAGTGATGACTGTAGGATGGATGGAAGAATTATTTCCTCTCATTCCGATTATTATACTTCTCCCTATCCCTCGCGGGTTCTGGGAATAGGAATATTCACTGTAAGTTCGTTAGTTGTGACGAACGTGATACCTATATCAAAATGTGTGTTTTTCCCAGACAATGAACGATATATCGTTTTCCCGTATGCTTCGACTTTAGCGTACCAGTGATACAGTTTCAATCAGCTTCGATGAATGCCACATACGGTAACTTTATTGTGCCAATGCTTAGTTTTGTATACATAATATTCATGTTCTTCTACTGCATAACAAATTTGTCATAGTTCAGAGGACAACAGTTCACATTATCCGAGCACGTGATAACGCCCTAAGATATCTGCATTATTCGTCCGATAAAAACTGGGACAATATTTCTTTTATAATACATTATATTCATAGCCATCCTATCCCAGGAGGGCTTTAAGTTGAGCTGCATAGCCTTTAGATGGAAAAATAATGACCTGCTTCAGTAGACTATATTTGCATCAATATCAAACCTCAAATATCATGAACATAGAAAAAGACAAAATAGTAAGTCAATGCAAAAAGAGAAATACGCAAGTAACGCTAAAAGCGCAGTTCATTGCTTTGAGTCATTTTTTATGATAACATTACACCCCGAGTGAAAATTGAAAACAAACCTGCTTGAATTTGTTTCGCTTTGGTGTTGCAGCTGTTGAATGGAGCGGTTGTCAATCACAGCGCTACTGTTGTGATAATGGATTTCTCCAATTCTTTTGTAAGATCGCACACCAGTTGACGAACGATGACCTGTTCTGGCCATTATCACTTGCTCGTCCACCCCTTGATTGAATAAACGAGTGGCACACGTCGCCCGGAGACTGTGATTGGATTTGAACTTATCAATTCCGACATCGTTACACAGTCTTTTGACAGTGGAAGCCAACAGATTGTGTCCAATAGGGACATTTTTGAACCAGCACCGACCTTCATTATATGATGAGCAAATAACTGGTGTCAAATAGAAAGCAGGCGAGCAGTTTGGTGGCCTAAGGTCAAGATACTTCTTTAGAAGCAATGCATGAGACCTTTCGGGATTACTGATTGATAGCATATCGGTATGCCTCACTATCTTAGGCTCTATGCAACGATGCTTCAGTCCACCGGAATTGGTTTTCGAGACATTCTCGTGGTATTCTAACACGTAAAATTCGGTATTCACGTCCGGTTCTATTATTTTGATCTGGTCGATCGTCAAAGTCCGATGTTCTCTGCCGCTTCTTAACGCGAAATGAAGTCCGTTGTAAAACAGCAATGTATCAATGAGTGTGCGAGGACTCTGTCCACCCAAGACCTTCATTGACCACATGCGTTCTTCTTCGGAGGCAGTGATGACTTCTGCTTGCCTCTTGCATACACCAACTCCCAGTCTTGAGGATTCAATGCAAGCAGCGTCCAGTATCGACCGGAAGTGACGAAATTCATCCTGCTTAAACAGGTTAACAATTCGATCTTCTTTTAAGTGAGCATTGATACCTGCTACAATGCTCACGAGAGAATCTCTGGGATACTCGTACCATCACCCTTTACTATCTCGAAAATAAATTTAGCGAGCCAGTAATCTAGCTGCTGTAGTGATGCTGACTTTAGTTCCTCTGCTTTTGGCAGGGGGATTGTCGCATCGTCTCCGGAGAGAACGAATCTTTGGGTTTCCCATTTCTGATACAGTCCTACTGCCCACTTGTTTCGTGCTTTTGTACCTTTGGGCATCAAATTTGCTGTTGTATTTTGCAGTTGTTCATCAGTCACATTGGTAAATCTTGATGTAGAAGACTGGACATATGAATCAAGTTCATTTACGTGGAAGTTGCGGTTCATCACGTCAGTTATTTCTTCGGTAGTCAATCCTGATATCATATTATTCGGAAATTTGTTGAAGTCTAGCATTGGCCAGTTACTTGCCATTAGTTTTCGATTTGATTGATCAATATCAATTCAGTGACATGTAAGTGACAGATATTCATGATTTTAAAAATCAAATATCTTCCATGGATCCATGGACTTGAATCTGCTATGTCCATGCTTTCCCATAATGCATGAATGATCCAATTCTATGTATAGATCCCTGATAGATCCAATGCCATGCTGATATCCATGGTTTGAGGGCTTTAAGTAAATAAAGCCCGGAGATAATATAGCCCGATATCATGTATTATAATGGATATAGCATGTTTTAGAGGTCATTCATCCAATTATAAACCTCAGGCCTCCGGCCTTCGGTTTATAATTTCATGAATGACCTCTAAAACATGCTATATCCATTACATAATTTTTCCAAGTTAAAGCTGAAGTGATTCATAATTCCTACATGCATGAAATATCTTTTGATGCTTTTCAATGATATATGGAACGATATAGCAGTCTTAATAATTACACATGTCTTCAATTGCAAGTTATACAAGAGCTGTGTTTCACTAAGCACCTTCAATTTTGATTCACTTAAATTTGCATCAAACTATTCATTGGCGCTATCTTATCTCCTGTGTGATGCTTCGCTTTAGTAGCAATTTTCCTTATACTTACTTGTCCTCTCAACTCGCATGTCTACAGTTATGTTACTGATCATGTGCACGCCTGCTTATGTGTATCATCGTAGTTTTACTCTCCTAGGTTTGCCGATTCTGTTTTGAATACATTTCTGATGTTATGCATGCATTATATAGTAATGTTATTGGAAAAGCGTGTTTTAATTTATTACCCATGTAATTTTGACTGGTTTCGATATCATAATGTCAGCAGCAAATTTACAATAACATGCGCGAAAAATACTGAGTACGTATTCACGTATAGCCCATCTATTTCAAAATGCCTTCGCATATATTTCTAAAAAGAAAAACATGCAAAAGCGGACTTATCCAACCATATATCACAAATGGCAGCTGAGGTGGAGTAATATCAGTGATTGAGTTTTATACATAATTCTCATTTTTATTTGAAGCCATTGCATTTCAGAAGACACCAGAGCAGGGACCACAATTTTCAGTAAATTCCGCAATTTCCGTAAATAAACTAGAAATTTTCATGGGTCTGGTACAGGGCACACTATTTTCCGGAATCTTTCTGAAGATTTTCGAAATTCGAAAACATGTAGACCAGGGTTGATTATTTTATACATAGATATATAAAATATAGATCAATATTTTTTTACGTTATTCGTCACTTTTTGCAGTTTATCAAACGCTCGGAGAGCTGTTGACCGAATCAAAATTCCTTGTTTTAGCACAAAGAGGCCCTGTTATTAACTGCTTGATAATAGACTACCAAGGGTCTGACAATAAATAAAAATCCATCATGTCATGATTATCTTAAGGCAGGTCTTAAAATCATATGATTCTTAATGTGTTCCATCATAATAGAAAATAATTATTTTTTCTCGACCTTGTAGTTGATGAAGAAACATTGTGTCATCACAAGTTGGTCTTAGAGGAGAGCATTGAATATGGTAATTTTTGAGAGTAGAAGTCATCTTTGGGCCCTAGTATTACGTTGTGATGTAGAGGTAGTGATGAAAAAGCTTTTATCAATGAGACTGAAAAGGCAGTAACCATGATATTTTAAATGTGACATAAAAATGAACAACGCATAAATAGACGAATAAACATAAAAATCATGTTGTGGAATATCTGGTATGTGAAAGATGAATTCACGGATGCACGAATAATAGGTGGGAAATTCCCAGATGTAGTTGAATAAATTCTATTCCTATCTAACCGCTACTTCCCCCAAGTGGGCGAAATTGGCGCATGAACTTGGGCACCCTGCATTATTTACTAAATCGTATAATGCATGACCATCGTTAAATCACATTTCGATTATTGTGTTAATCGAATCTCATTCTTTCAGATGCAATACCTAATTTATTTTTACAAAGACAAACAGATAGTTGTGGCGAATGCCGAGGATGTTTTCTTGGGGGAGTACGAAAGTTTTGAAATTGAAGATTGGGAGAGGCACGCGCATCAGGAGTGCCACGTCAAAGTTGTCTACGGTGACGAATGCTTTGAAGCGTGTATATTACAAGTAAGCTCATATATTCACTGATCTAAGTTTCGATCGTCAATTCTTGTTCACGTATAGTGTATGAATTTCAGGTAATATCGGATGATAATGACAACTTGACACCCTACTTAGCAAAGCTGCGGGGCTATCAAGAGGCAAAGAAACTTAAGTTGACTACCTTACTTCAGCTGGTAGATCGAGTCAAGACCAAGAAAAGACAGAAAATTCCTCCGCTTGACGTAAGTGAGAGCATATTGATACATTAGACTATCATATTATAATGGATCAGATTTCTATCATATCGATCGTTGTATTATCGCATCTATTACTGTTCATTTTGCTTCAAATATTACCGATTAGCTATTTTCGTGGATTCTATGGAATTAATTCTAAACAAAATCATAGGCAGAATGTTTTTGTGATAATCTGCACTTTTTCTTCTGTTGAAAGTGTGCGTATCATTATACTTATTAACCCATATTATACCACTGTCCCTAAAAAGGGACGCTTGATCTTTTGACTGTCAACGTCAAAATATAACATTAATGAACAAACTTAGAGATTAACGGGAAGCTATTTACCAAATATATTAATTATGTACATGGATTTGTCTTGAATATTATCTGTACTACTACTCAGATGATAGAGTTCTGTATTTTTAAGATTTATTAGTAAAAAAATAAAAAAATATTTTCCAATACTCATTTACATGACCCATTATACTTAACTTCTAGAAATGTGATAATCCTTAGTTGGTTGATGCATTGTTGTGATGCAGTCAAAATATGATTGCAAAATAATTTATCTGTTTGGAGAAATAATCGATTATGTAACCGTCCCGATTTAGGGACGTTGGGTACGAATGACCCCGTGACATTGAAAAATGAAAACATTCAGAACGTCATTTGAATAAACTTCTGACTCATTTTATGTGTTGTGGTACACATGTTCCTTTCATGTTTTCTAAATTTAGTTATGTTTTGTAACATTATTTCAGTTAGTTTTTGTTTAAATCTCATGGAATTTGAATTCATGCAGTCTAATCTATGCGAAATCAAGAAATGGCGTCCAAAAAGACAAGAACCAAAAGTCGAAAACGGTAAGTTTTAATTTCATCTAAATAATTGTTCTCAGGGTATGCTATGATAATCGCAATGATCTGTATGTAGTAGAAGGTTAGTATCTACATTAAATGTGCCAGTCAATAGCGAGATTAATATTTTACCTATAGGTAGGGGTAGGCCTATAGATGTTGTATATAAACATATTGGCTACATATCAGTAATATCTCAATGGCGGTTAACCGACGATTGAATGAATAGCTATCCATTATCAAAATAGGCTGTAGGCTTGATAGTTGGACAGTTTACATCTGGTTTAATCAATTTACTTTCCAAAGTAGGCTACTGTTAATTTCTGTATCGCTCTCATTAGTTTGAAGCTTATTAGTCTACACTAGCGCTTTAATGATATGTTACTATAATCATAATCAATCTTTTCATTAGATATGGAATTATCTTAGTTTCTGTAAGGTAAAACGTCAATCGAATGCAAAATGATGACAAGCATCTTCACCTCGTGATGTTGATAATTTTCGAAAATGAATTCAACCCTCTACCGTCGACTCCATCGAGCAGGTATCGCGACCGGTTACGCACTCGACCACGGTGGCTTATGCTGAGGAGCTGATGTCTTAAACTATTGTATCTTTTACCTTTCAATAAGACATTACTTGGTACATTACTTGGTAGGAGGGTTGATTCATAATTTCACTACAGAGAAACGCAGACCATGAATTTAACATCCGGATAAAAATGTACTTTTCCTTTCAGATATACCCTGGACGATGTTGTAACGATAATTGAGAATGATGACAATGTTTCAAAAGCTAACATCTATATACAACCACCTGACGATGGTAATGTATCTGACGGTGATAGTGGAGATGAAGATTATTGTAATCTAAATAATTTACCTGGATCACAATTGCTGCAGGAAGTGGAATCGTCAATCTTTATGAACAATGGTAAAATTATTGAGTTAACTGAATCCAACAAAACTGGTGAAGATTTAGTTGATATACATGTGAGTTTGCAAATCGGATATATTAGTAGCATATACAGGCACCTTTCTAGCACCTCTTCTCCTGTGTCATTTATACCGGTATAAATGCCTTTTATTTTTTAACGCCTAAAAATAGAACCCGGTATTCAATTTTCAATGTAATATCATAATTATTCTTAGGTACATAGCAAAAGCGTAAGCGGTTATTTTCTACATTTTATTTTCTTTATTCAGTGTGTTTAATCTCCAGAATTTTAATATAATTTATTTTACATTTCAGGAAGATGAGTTATCAATTGCGGATGCCTCAAATCAACCAAAATCACGATTTGCCAAATACCGAAATCGAGAGTGCAGCAGAATTATATCATCTCGATGGAGAAAGGAAGATATTCCGACGAATTTATCTACTCAAAGAAGTTGGACAAACGATATGCCATCACTGATTAATGAATCCGATTCCCCTAGCACGATATTTGAAAATTTTTTTGATGACGATGTTATTTCTATGATAATGGAAGAAACTACAAGGTATGCTGTTAGTAATGGAAAACATAATTTTCAAGTGGCATCAAATGAGATACGCTTAGTTTTGGCAATTCTTATCATTTCTGGATACGTTCCTCTTCCTAGAAGGAAAATGTATTGGGAGTTAAAGTCTGATGTTCACAACGAAGCTGTATCAAAGGCAATGTCCAGAAATCGTTATGATGAAATCATTCGATATCTACATTTGGCAGACAATGACCATTTATCTTCGGACGACCCGTTTTCGAAAGTTCGTCCTCTACTTGACAAAATGAATGAGAGATGCTTGAAATTCCAGCCAAATGAACAAGAATTATCAATTGACGAGTCGATGACTCCATATTTTGGACGTCATGGCACCAAACAATGTATAAGGAATAAGCCCATTCGATTTGGTTTCAAAACATGGGTGTTGGCTACCAGTGGAGGCTATGTAATACAATTCGATCCGTATCAAGGCAGTAAATCAACGTATGACAAAAATCTTGGATTAGGTTATAGCGTGGTTACCAATCTTCTTGATTCGCTTCCAAGCCACCTCCCCTTTTGTGTGACATTCGACAATTTTTTTTACGTCATTACGTCTTGTTTCTGATTTAGCCGAAGAAGGATTCGGAGCAACAGGGACAATCAGAGGTAATCGGCTTCAAAAAATGTTCGATTTCCTCTTCCAAAAAATTAAGTAAACAACCGAGAGGAGCATTTGATTACCGCTACGATCGACAAAATGAAATCATAACTGTAAGTTGGAATGATAACAGCGTTGTTACACTGGTATCCAACATACACAGTGTCTTCCCTTTGAATAGCGCCAAAAGGTGGTCAATGAAAGAAAAGAAATTCATGCAGATTGAGCAACCACGCATCGTACAAGCGTATAACAATGCTATGGGAGGGGTCGATCGTATGGATCAAAATGTCTCTTGCTATCGAATAAACATCAGGACAAAGAAATGGTGGTGGCCTTTCTTTGCGCATTGCTTAGATATGGCATTGCAAAATGCCTGGCTATTACATAGAAAAAATAGTTCAGAAAAATTGGATCAACTGTCTTTCAGACGAGAGATTGTTGATGTCTACTTGCGACGGTATTCAGCTTCAAATGAAAATTCACCAGTAGCACGAAAGATTGCACGCTTGGATAATAAAGTCCCAGGTGAGATTAGACGTGATGGAAAAGGGCATTTCATCATCTCAGAAAGTACACAAAGAAGATGCGCCTATTGTGGGAAGAAAACTTACAGACGTTGCATGAAGTGCCAAGTGCCTCTCCACCTTGAATGTTTGCAAACCTTCCATCAATGACTTTTGATTTAAATGTTGTAAAAGTGAACAATTGATCACTGCATCAATCCTCGACTTGATGAAGAAGTGTAAATTTAATAAAAACGAAAAGAAAAAATCATATGTTATATATGTCTTATGCGGAATACCAGTACCCATTCGTACCCAGTGTCCCTATAAAGGGACGTTTACTAAATCGTATATAATTACTTATAACCTTGATTATTTTCATAAATAATGTCGAATTGGTGATTAATCAAAGTAGAAAAATGCAATTTTCAGAAAGAAAATAAAAAAATCAATTTTGGGTTAATATGGGTTAAGCAGTTGAATTACAGATTTGAAGCAGTTTAGTTGAATGAGAAATCGGGGAAAACAGGGCTAAGTAAGAGCCCCCTACCTGCATAATCTTGGTGTTCTTGCTTTATTCTACATTTCTACTGATAAATGAACAGACATCTTATCTAGTACTACCTATATAGTATATTTTAAAAATTTCCGTTCAATATGACAAAGAATTCAACAGCGAAGTTATTGAAGCATAGCAATCTAGATATCTGTTTGCACATTCTGATTGATGTATTTATTCAACTATTACCGTCACTGCTATAATTCTATATTTATTACTTTTCAGGTTCTTCGTACGGATAATGAGTCAGAAGCAGATCTACCTTCAGGAGGTTCAGTGGGTCCATCTTACATTTACATGATATACATTTACTTTTGCTAACCATATCTTTGTCTGACAATTTCAGACTTCTTTGGAATCATATTCCCTCCCCTTGTCGCAGAGGTTAGGAGGCAGAACTGAGGTATGTAGCTGCTTTACCTTATCTTCATGCATAAATTCAAGTTCATATGACGAGAGACATTCTAAAACGGATATTGGTGTAACGAAATTCGAAATAGCGCTGGCTCGTTATATACCGTTGGTAATATATGAGATTACTTCATAATAAACACATCAGAGTATGCAATTGAAGCGATTTCGTCTTCAAGTAAATTTTACATGACATCTTTTATCGTGTTGTATGGTGATGGCGTCAAGAATTGACGATCGCGATGAAGTAGCTAATTCAGTCAATTGACGGTAACGGTGTCTTAAGTAATAGTAAAATACTGTCAGTGTCAATCAACGTAATCACAATTTTCTGGTTTTTTAACGAAATTAGTCTAATGCAAATGTGACAAAAATCAATAAGTAAATGTAATTATCACGTTTTGGCTGGTGACCAGAATGTATCAAAGTCAGCACAAAAATAGTGTACCGGTACCATTTTTTCAAAGGCTTTGAATGTTAGCTATCGACGGCCACATTTGAGGTAGAAGGCATGTGAAGAGATTGAAGATCAGAAATTAAGCTGTCTGTATTTCTAACAGTACTGTATTCTCGAAAAATATTTGTAGACGCCAAGGGAAGCATCCTCTCCATCGCCAGTGAGGGCACGAATTTCAACTTTCCTTCCTCCTTTACCACCAACTCCACCAAGAGCGCCATCTCCGTCCTCATCCTTCCTGCAAAGCGGACCATCGTTTGCCCAACTTTCTCCATCGGACCAAACGACTGTAGACGACCTCTAGCGCATGAAGGCTTCTGCTTTGAGGAATGGTATCGACACGAATTCCATCGAAGGTGAGGATTCTCCTGTTAGCTATAGTTGTTATATATTGGTAGAAATTATAGTCCATGGTGCCCGCGGTCATTCAATGTCAACAAAAAAAGTTGTCATGAAATTTCTTCCTGTGATGTGCTAAAATAAGAGTGTCAATCGTAATAAAATATATTTTTAGTGCATCTTCATTTAATTATGCGTTTATTTCGAGCAGGGCGGCCTGGATGGCCTTTTGATTGACGGCTTTAACTGTGCATTACCTATAGGCCTATATAGAAATAAAATATTGCTACAGGAAACATCCAGTAGAAAGTTGTTGGCTAAGACTTGTATTAGAATCGCTTTCCAATGTTCTTCGGAAAGTTTCCGAAGAAAGAAAGCGCAGCTGCATGAAATGAAAGACTTGATTAGACATTTGTTTCGCTTTTTGCATCGCAGTATCTTGTTTTTTTGTTATGCGAGTTTTTTTCTGATCACAAATTTTTTTGAAAATCTGTTGATACAAAGCTATTACGGACTTTTTTACGGACTTGTGTACCGGGTTACATGTGCTTCCAGTAACATGTACTTAGTTTTTGCTGTTTTAAACATCTCTTAAGCTGTATTAAAATCATTTCAAATCTTAGAATTTTAGATTTCCTGTCGAACAAATACATGAAATATATTAGCAAATATTTGAAACAAGGTAAGTAAATTATTAATTGGTATGCGTACACATTGCAGATACTCATCTGTGCTTTTGCAAACTAAAGATCTCCGAAGTTTGCGCACAGTGACTCACATAATTTATTATGTTCCAGTTGTGCGACAGTCGAAAACTCGCACAGAAGACCCTAAATGCACCTTTAAGAATGTCAACAAGTTTTTGAATTTTTTAAAAAAATCCTGAAGCGAAAGCCGCGGGCACCATGCAGTCGTACATGAGTAATATGGCATTAAGTCGATTTTATTTGATTACAGCGGTTCTCTTCTTCCTTGCCGGAGTTGTCCGTCAGCAGTCGCGGCTGACTGACCGCATCAATGTGCTGGAGCGCCGAGTTGCTGGGATGGAATCCTTCATGAAAGCGGGGAAGAAAGTGTTGTCCGTTCCACAAATTTCCCTTCCTCTTTTCTCCACCATCGATGGACTCAAGGATGTGGAGAACTATCCTCAGGGCTTGGTAAGCTACATTTCCAGACTCGTTATCAAGAAATATCAAGCGCTTGCACAATTCAAGATGGTTAGATCAGAGATTGCGTCAAATGACTCTACTTACGTATTCATGAACCAAAACGAAATTACCTTTGCAGTTGCTACTCCAGAGGGGAATTTGTAGACCGAGTAGATTCCAAAATTAGTCAAATATTAGATGCGTATTTTGAAATTTTCAGTTTACGTATGCGTTTTTGGCTATGTGCATACTATCATGGCATCCAACTTATACATACTGCTTGCATGCATTGAGATGTATGTAAATGTACGTTAAATTTACAGGTGTGTTTCATATGTCAGTGACGTCTATATGAATTATAATTTCTGTTCGTCTTGCATCAATATTACATGCAATGCTTCAAATACTGTTTGTACTAGAGTATGTTGCTTCCAAAGTTGTTGTGCACTATATGAAGCCTTTCTCACATCTCATTCGGAGCAAGTTTTGAAATAATGAAGGGATCTTCCGATGAATTGCTTTACAAAACAGCTAGGATATGATAAATTTATCTTGTCGGTATTCGTTTTGCATGACATGCTCATCTCCACTCTAAATGGCAATTCAAAATTTCATTGCTTTTTACAAATGTTCAAATAGGATGCATCTAGTAGTATAATAGCTTTCACTGCAATGCAGTTAGGATATGGGAAATTTATTGGTGGTTTTAGCTTTACTTGATTCATTGATGTTCCTTCGATAAATGCTAATTCAATTCGAATTTTCTGCTAAGGGTTATCATCTGGACTTGTATATTTTTGACCTATAAATAAAAAGTCTGACTTAATCTCTCTTATTCTCAAAGCGACAAAAAATCCGAAAGCTGGAATCGATGATTGACGTAATTTAATGAGCATACTTCAGCTGCCTCTATGGCATCGTCACTTCATAATGAATCTTGCTTTGACAAAGGAGCCACACGTTCCATAGAGCAATTGTTGTAGGTACATGAGAATAATCATGTGAGAAATACTAATGTATGAGCTCATCTAGCTTTCAGGAAAGACTTTGTAATGGATTAGCATTTATTGGTTCCCTTATGGAAAAAATACTTATCGTGTTTTGTCAGTTATCATCACAGCCTAACTAAACGAAGATTTCTCTTAATCTACAGGATAATTGACTGTATTTAAGCTTTTTGACTTAATTTATGGTAGATGGTTAACAAAGAAATTTTATCGACTGCTTCGGTCTGGTTTCAACAAAATTACCTCACTTACATATTTTGACCTGAATGACCTTTGTAACCCCTAGTCATCTCATTCTTCAAAACTGCTATGAATCATGAAATTCAACATCACGATTTCATTTTTGACATCCATTTTATGCGCCTGATTGTCTTTCCTGATTAAAATCAATTAATTCCTAGATAAGCAATTGGAGCAGTGACACTTTATAGAGATCCCCATCAAAATGAATCTGCATTGATCATACTTATTATGCAGCTATTAAATTATGAATATTATAATCAAATTACTGAAAAATTAGTAAATAGCTACCAACCATCCTGAGATCTAGCAATTTGACCACTTGTGGTTCAAGATCCACGGAAAAAATTAAAGTTGAAGATCTATTGTCTTTCTGTCTAGAAAGATTCTGATACAATTCATCAGTTAAAGTTTTTTACTTAACAGAAAGATTGGATGATGCAGGAAGGTGGTGTAGACGTCAAGGACCACGTGAAAAGAGTCATGGGGCGGCTTATTTCTCCATCACTTCAATGTTTGCTAAACCGCACGGGCACATACGGAAAGGAAAAGTTGCCCGAGGGTTTTGAGAACTTGCTCAAAGGTAGGAGATCATTGAGTATTACATGTATTATAGTTAGCCAGAAATAATCCTCCATAATTCGTTTCAGAGTCGAGTGTCAGCTTGTTCCCCACTACCACAAGGGGACAGGTGGAGAAAGTGGTTCGAAATTTTTTGAAAAACGCACGGGATCGTGGAGGTGGTCGGGACGAAAGACGTCATGGTGAGCTGAATCTACCGAAAAAGCGAGCGAGGTTGGATGTCTCTACCAGTGTGGATAGTGATACGTGTGATGAGTGATGACATAATTGTTTAGTTGTACATATTCTACTATTACTCTTATAGCACTTCTTTTGTGTTGTGCAATTATTGTTCATGTTGAGAATAAAGTTAACGTTACTTGCATCTTGATTATTTTTATGCATTTGAGTTTAAAGGGAAGTAAACGCCATCTCCCCTGTGACCTGTAAGGGGTCACAGGAGGGGTGGTTTTTTTTGGTCAAGTGGTGTTTGGCCCCGGTGGGCCGCTAGTTTTCCTGCGGAACTGGCCACCGGGGGGCAGCCAGGGGATTGAAGCTAGCGGACCGCTAGATTTTTTTTCATCGGGGAGTGCATCGTCACTGGACGACGAAAATGACTCTCAGCCGTCGGGATTGTTTCTCCGATTATTTGAGTACACCTTAGTCAAGGACAAGCTGTTGAAGGAGTACTACGAAACTATTCCGAGAGTTGCGTCGTACACATCAGTTATGATTCAAAACGAAATAATCGACATCTTCCGGAGGGTTGTGGTTGACCATGCTGCAAAAGATATCAACACCGCTGATATTCCTTTCTTCACACTGAAAGCAGATGGTACTCGTGATGCACAGAATGTGGAGAATATCTCAGTTGTGGTGCGCTTTGTAAAGGACGGTAGTGTGCGTGAGACTTTAGTTGATATGACATCAACCAAAAAGTTGGATGCCATTTCATTAACTGATGTTCTGCTATCTAGCTTGGAAGAATGTGGAATTGATGCCTCACGAATGTTGACCCAATGTTATGATGGCGCAAGCGTCATGTCAGGGAAGAAAGGAGGTGTCCGGAAAATAATGCAGGAGAAACTTGGAAAGGAAATTCCGTACGTCCATTGTTTCAACCACCAGCTGCACTTGGTTATTGTTCATGCCATTGCGGAAAATCCCCATGTTGAAAAATTCTTCGGAACTTGCAACAACATCTACAAATTTGTACAATGCCCAAAAGTGTCAGAGTTGTACGCTGGAACAAAGTTTTCTCGCTTGTTGGATCAGCGTTGGAGTGTACATCAATCCACCAATAACAGTATTATTCAAAATTGGCATCACCTGGTCGACATTATGGAACATTGTGAGGCACAAGCCAATGACTCCAACATATGTGTTCAAGCTGGTGGTTTAGCAAAAATGATTCAGAAGTACCGCTTCATGTTATTCACAAGCTGCTAGACTTGATTGCTCCGGCTGACAAATACCTACAATCGCGTGATTGTGATGTCAAACAAGGAATAAGATTGGTAAACATCATCCGTGAAGAAATATTGGCAATTCGCAATGACATTGACCTTCATTTTACTGCGATCGATCAATTGGTGAGAAATGACTACGATTTGTCACCCGATGATTCAAAGAGAACACGAAAGCTGCCGAATGCTCTAAGCAATAGCATCATTCTCAATTCAGCCGGTTCGAATAACGACAGTGATAGACAAATTTTCATTGAAATTTTAGACAATGTCATTGGTGAGCTTGACGCCCGCTTTGGCGAGAGAAATAGTGACATTTCCTCTTCATTATCAGCATTATGGCCCTCGAATCCACACTTCATGGAATCAAAGTATCTACAACCTCTTGCAAGCATGCTCGGACTTACATCAGCCCTTGAGACTGAATCTGTTGTTGCAAAAGCTTTCTTATTGAAAGAATTTGATGGGACAAAACACAAATGTTTCAGTGACCTTTGTGCATTATTGCATCCTTTACGATCTGCTTTTCCAGATGTGTACACATTGTTCGCAGGAGTTTCTACGTTTGGAGCTAGCACTACAGTGTGTGAGCCTCATTTTCGACTCTCACTCGAGTACTGACTCCTTATCGGCGCTCTATGACCCAAAAAAGGAAAAGTAATTTATTGATTTTGTCCTTCTTGGCGACATACACTCATTCCGTCGACTTTGATGAGCTTTTGAAAATGTTTTCTGCATCAAAGAACAGGCGGCTTCAATTGTTTTGAAGCATACAGCTGCCGAAGTGCAATGTTTTGACAATTGCTTTTTGTTATTATTGTCTTGTAATTATAGTCACATAATGCACATGTAGTGTATATACATCTAATCTGGCCAGTATAGGGTTCTTTTACAGTATACTGTATCTACAGTATGCAGGTGATAGCATGGGCCAACGTGCTGCAAAACAATATGCTGGTGCGCTCATGAGTCATAAATAAAAAAAATGTGAATGATGTTCCTTTTGATATTCAAACACATGGATGTGGGTGGTAGTCATATGTGAAATGCATTTGAGCATAAATAGTATCATGAACGCATGAACTTGCCCATGAAGAATCTTCTCGAGGACTAAACAAAGCTAAGCATGAATGTGAGAGAATCGCTTGTGACAGCTAGGATGATGAACAGATCAAGCACTTGTTCAATTGCGTTGTATTCTACTTTTCACGAGACCCTTCCTAGCTTACAAAACATGACCTAAGAAATGGGCATAGACATCGGATTATACAATGTAGATAACAATGTGTGTATTAGATAGGCAGTGTCCGGTCTACTCCTAGAATATAGTAATCCGATGTTTATGGAAATGGGCCTTCTAGGTTTTGTAGATCTATCAGTAACTGCGATAATTAACACATGTAATGCCGAATATTAATCAATAATTACACATGACGCTGTCGATGGAAATGATCCTATGTCGTGTCGGTGAAGTGACCCACGATCATGCTTTCATCAGCAGTCAGTTAAATAACTTTTTTCGCCAGTCATGTTGTAAATAAATGGGTCCACCGGTGCCCCCCCCCCCCAGGTAGAGAGGCCGCGCGACGGGCCTGATCCTGATACATGAATTTGTCAACTTTATAAATGAAAACAAGCTGCACATTCGTGGAACAGCGACCGTTTGATTATTGGGGAATTAAGGACTAATTACTGAGGTTAACACTAGAACGCCCGGACCGGTCATTTTGACCGGAAAGCGACTTTAATTAGTTACAGTTAATTAGTGTAATAGAACTATACCAACTAAATACCACCATAATTATTCTTTTTGATGATATTTACTTTACCATTTGTTTAATTGAATTGATCACTCTTGTTTATCTATGTTCCAGAAAATCTACCTCTAATGCCCAGCCCGGTCGGTAGTTGATATAGCATACTTCACAATCAACAACAAACTTTAGTAGTTGACCTTTGAACACAAACACCTTTTCAGATGCGAATGAATAATAAAGATTTGATTTCTTACGACAAACAACACTGATTCGTTGCCAAACTCATTGGCCAATAAGAGTAGCTGTGACGACAGAACTTTGATATATTTTGTGTGAATGATTGAACATAGACAGTTTACGCATTCATGTCAATTTGTGAGTCATGTCTAGTCGACGAACTGCAGCGAAAGTGGCTCTCGAAAAGATATGGGAAATGGATTCAGCGGCGTCAGAAGATGAGGATATTCCTATTGATGAAGATTTTGAACCCTTGCCGCCTACGGAAGATGAAGAATATAGTCTTGATAAAGATTGTGCAAATCATGACTTGGAAGACAACGACGATAATCTTGAGTGTAGTATGTCATCAGCGTCTTGTTTTGATTCTGTCGAGAGTTCTGATCAGTCTCCTTCTTCATTGACTGGTAAGGATGGAACTGTTTGGAAACCATTACCACCGAACACGTCTATTTCTCAAGTGGGACGAATGAAATCCAAAAATATGTTTACGGTCACGCCTGGAGTAAAAGCAAGTATGAAACGCAGTATCGACACGCCAATGAGTGCATGGAGACTTATTATTAGAGAAAATATACTGAAGAATATCCAACGTTATAGTGTGCAGAAGGCTACTCTGACAGATCCAGAATTTTCGCTTACATTGGATGATATTGACAAGTTTATTGGAATAATCTATTTGAGAGGCGTGCTTGGACTGCGTCGGTCTTCAATTCATTCTATTTGGAGTGCGGACTTTGGCTGTCATTACATAAAAGGAATGATGTCCCGTAATCGCTTTTCCAACATTCTTCGTTTTATCAGGTTTGACGATATGAATTCTCGTCGATCAAGAGTGAAAGATGACAAATTCGCCGCGATTCGACAAATTTTTTGATCGTTCAGCATTGCATGGACGTGTATACTCCATATCCATATTTGACTATCGACGAGCAACTTTTACCCCTAAAAAATCGCTGTGGATTTATTCAGTACATAAAAAGTAAACCCGACAAGTTCGGAATCAAATTTTGGATCTGTTGTGATATCAAAAACAAATTTTGCATCAATCAGATCCCTTATTTAGGTACTCAAGATTCTGAAGAACGGAATGGTCAACGACTTGGTGATTTCGTTGTGAAAAAGTTGATGAAACCATACCTCGGGAAAGGATATAATATTACGACGGACAATTTTTTTACCAGCCTTAGTTTGTCAGATGATCTTCAAGTACGCAAAACTACTCTTGTTGGAACAGTTAGAAAATCTTCTCGTTTCCTATCGCAATCTCATTTTGAAAAGCAATCACTTTACGAATCAAGACATTTTTGCACGGATAATACTTTGACCGTCTCGTATCAATGCAAGCCAAATACAAATGTTGTTCTATTATCTAGTTATCATTCTTCAGCTGCCACTGAGAATGCTGGAAAAAGAAAACCAGAAATGGTGAAGTTTTATAATGAAAACAAAGTTGGAGTGGATGCGATGGACAGCATGCTACGTCTCTACAGCTGCAAAGCTGCAACTCGTAGATGGCCGCTGGCAGTATTCTACGATATCTTAGACAAAGCTGCCCTCAATTCGCACATTATTTACAAGGAATCCACTGGTAGTAATATCTCGCGCAGACAATTCATACTCGATTTAGCATGTTCGTTATGTGACAGAAATCCAAACGAAGAAAAAATTGAACGGGAGGTACCAAAGGTTGAAGAGTCGAAAGGGAGAAAGAGAAAGACATGTTCTGCTGCGAAGTGTGAAAACAAATCTTGTCTTCACTGCGAAACATGTGAAAAGACTGTCTGCGGAAAACATGCTGTCAAGTATGTAAAATGCATTGACTGTTCATAAGACAGATAATCATCCGATGCAATAAAATTTAGCCCATCAGATGAATAGACTACGCTATAGGAGTATACGCATATTAGTCAATTTTGAGATGTTTTGTGCACAAATAAATTGCTGATTAATCTTGTCTTTTACGAATATACAATAATCACATTTTGATAGACGAATTTGAATTAATTATAGGTCTATAACATCATAATATTAATTTCAATATAATACAAATGTCACAAATATAAGTATGCACGTGTATATTGGGATTTGACACTGTGTAGGCTATAAGTTTTCAAATTTTGAATTTTAATGACCGATTACAACACTAGTAAATAAACGAACATAAATATAAATATGAATCTGTCATCAAACAGAATATTCGTGAAACAATCGATCGTTTAGGGCGACTTACAGGCAATTATATATGCTTAATTTACAATACCGGTCAAAATGACCGGTCTGGGCATTCGAAGTAACTTAATTTTTGGGCATTCTAGTGTTAAACGCTTGCAATCGAGCTTAAACATGCAATCATTTGCATCTCATGCGATGAAATTGGCAGAAAGCGAGTCACAAAAATTGGTAATATAAAATAATTTGATTGCTGTTGATCTTCTTCAGCTTCTAAAGTACAATGTAGGTTCTGTCACGTGCTTTAATTACGAAGCTTAGCATTAATTCAATATGGATGTATACTGCATTGCATGCATACAATCGCATCGACTGATATCATGATGATTGCACTGTAAATGTGATTCATCATTCAATTTCAATTTTACGAGTAGAAGGAAGTCAAAGAGAAGCAGATAAATGAATTTAAAAAAGCACGAAGAATAATGAGCAAGAAAGATATTGGCAACTGATGAATGACAATGCTGCTGCTATTGACACTTCTGATGGGCCATTTTGGTTTTATTGTGGATCACCTCCAGACGATAAACACGAAATAGCGAAAAATGGTCTATTTGTCGGTGCCGACGTTTAGAACTTCGTCCTTTGTCAAGGCTATTAACCCAGGAATGCCCACGGGGACATTGACGTCCACTTTCACTTTTTCCTGCTTTGTGCTTTGTCGCTGCACGCATAAGCGCTGCTGAGCGTTCCTATCACACTGGAAGGCTTTCAAGGTCACCACCCACATGACTTTTCATCGATCTTCTGCAGCTCGTCAGTTTATCGTTCACTGCCACTGTGGTGAACACGCACAATCGAATGGCTACCAAGCGGAAAGAGTTGCATGAATCACAAAGGTAAGCTGTTGACTACTGTAAACGCCTGACCGTAAATCTAGCTTTTAATTCTGATGATATTTATTAGTATGAGACAATCTGTGTAGCGTTATTGTGTGTTTATGCTATTTTGCGCCCTCACATAAAGAAACAATCTAACCATCATACTTAAGGACGTGAAAGTCCCACTGGGCAGTACCGTGTACAAAAATAGGTTCATGTCTGCTTTCAAGCATTTGTCCTTAGCGCGACTGGCCCAACTTTTCTTGCTTCACATCAACTTTATGTAGTTTTAGAAAACAGTATCTTATGTATACGTAGCACGAAATTGCTGTAAGCCTACAGGTTAGGCCCCTATCATCTATGTAGTTTACTCTACATGTGTATATTTACATGTGTATGTTGAAATTACATGTATGTGAAATTTATGCAATTATTTTGCATGATTGTTAGTGCTAAGTCGTGCAAATTTTTTGCAGGTCTGTGCGTGCGGCCAGGCATCGGCTGAATCTAAACGACGTGCTTGACCTCGTTCTTGAAGACCAGGATTCCGGAGATGAAGCCGTTGTGACGCTTGTTCCTCCCGATGGCGACTTGTCGGACGGGTACTCTGGACCTGAGGAAGAATGTGAAGGCGACGCATATAGACTTGCTCCTGCCATACCCACTTCCGCGGCTGAGCTTCAACGGCGGCGACTTGCTGACCAGGAAGTATCAGAATCAGACGATGAAGACATGTCTCCTCAGCCTAAGGTCCGGCGACAACCAGTGAGTCATAAAGGTAGGCAAGTCAGGAGCAACAAGGACAACGCGGCCTTCAAATGGAAGAAGCCTTCGCCCACGACAGGGAGAGCTATGCCTCTTTTTCCAGAGCCAAATTATCAGTCTTATGCCAATAAGACCCTCGATGATCTCGTGCAGCTCTTCATTGACGCTGAGTTAGTGACGCATATAGTAAATGAAACTCGTCTCTGCGCTCTTCGAATGGGTCGCGCAGACCCTGAACTGGAAAACCATGACATTTACGTGTTTCTCGCTATCCTCGTCGTTACCAGTTATATGCGGCCCGTAAATACACGACTCTTCTGGCAAGATTCTGCCGACACTCACAATGAAATGGTTGCACAGGCCATGTCACGTAACAAATTTGAAACAATAAAAAGTAGCCTGCAGTTCGCGAGCGACCTCGTTCCTGGAGACTGCTACTGGAAAGTACGACCACTCATTAGTCATTTACAGGCGAAATTCATGCAATTCTTTGTTCCAGTGCAGCACATTTCGCATGACAAAGCCATGATCGCTTACTTTGGAAGACACGGTCTCAAGCAAGCGATCCGGAACAAGCCTACTCGATTCGACTTTAAGTCCTGGTGCCAATGCAGGGCAGACGGGTATTGCTTTATGTCCGACCTGTACCAAGGTGACAGTATGAACCCGAATGTTCAAGAGAACGTTCAACTGGTCGGCAAAAGTGGAGCAACGGTTCTAAACCTTTCGGAACATATGCGCGAGGACCTGAGACCGCTCCCTTTCTACATTTTTGTTGACAATTTCTTCACATCAGTGCCTCTCCTGCAGGAGCTCAGCAAGCGCGGTTACGGAGAGACAGGGACCATACGGGAAAACCGCATTCCAGGAGCTACTGGCCTGACGCCTTCAAAAGACTTCAAAAAGAAGACGCGCGGCGCTTACGAGACTGTCACTAGCCGTGACGAATCCGTCATTCTGGTGCGATGGCTGGACAATGCCCCTGTTACTTTGGCTTCCAGCTCGTTTGGAAGCCAACCGGTCGGAAAGGTTGGCTCTACAGACGTCCATCGAGGTCGACCGTCGTGACGTTGTGGCGTGGTACAACCAGAATATGGGCGGAGTGGATAGGATGGACCAGAATGTCAACCACTGCCGGATCGCTGTTCGGGGGAAGAAATGGACTTGGCCACTGGTCTCATGGATGTTTGACGTAGCCATTCACAATGCTTGGCGCCTGCATTGTGGCGCCGGTGGAAACCTCTCTTTCCTCGCCTTCCGCAGAGAGGTGGCATGCACTTTTCTTCGCCGTTGGGGAAAAGGGCGCGGGCGCTCTCTCACATTGACCAACCGACGACTGGCTGCACCTGGAACCGCGACGATCCGTCACGACAACTTCGGTCATTTGATTGCTAGGGTGGCTGGCCGTGGGAATCTTGTTCCTCGAAAGTTTCGACAAAATGCGAAAAATGTGTTGTGTTTGTATGCGTAGACTGTTTTTCACGCTTCCACAAGCGCTGAGGCTTTTTTGAGACTGTTTTTACGCTGCCAGAAGACTAGAATACACAAGATCTATGTTCTACACAAGATCGAATGCTAATTCTCTATTCACTACATCACTTGGAACTATTTCGTACACGGATTTGCCCATGGGGACATTAAAGTCCACACCTATATCTATGGTAATGTCAGTGGAATCGTAAGACGCTTAGCATATATGTGTTCACATGCCTTTTTTTTCGGTGTACTGGTTGTCAGAACATCTCAAGAATTCGCAGATAAAAATTCTAATTATTGGATAATTTCTCCTTGAAGCAGTAAAGAAACCCAACGCTTTTCTGGAATAAACACATTGAAAGCTTCTTTACCTACAATCATCACTCAGATAAATGAAATGTCGCTGGAACTTTTCAATTAATCATTGAATGACATGTGTGATATAGTGTGATCATATATTTGGAAGCTAATATTTGAAAGCATGCAAAGATTTTGAAAATTTTTCGAATGTAATGAGCAGGGAAGCTCTTTAAAGTACAATGAATACTCTTAAGATTTTTCGTCCTCTGATTTCAAGCTGGAGTAATGCATGTTCTGTAAATCGGCATTACAAGTTGCATATGTGTCGGATTATACTCTTGATAGATTGTAGGAGCGATATTTCAAAATGATGTGCGTACAGAACGTTTTAAAGCATTTCTTTCTTTATCATCCTGTCGCTGCATTATTTTGTAAATTCATTATGGCTTTTGTGCACATGATCTTTGGACAAGAGGCAACAATCCAGATCACAAATTTGCTTGATAAAAGTAAATGCATAAATAAAATAAAGTAGTCATGCAATTTCCATTCTAGGACTTTCTATGGTATTGTTAATTTCTATGCCCTTAACATACTAGTAAGCAAAGTTAAACTAAAATCGGAGACATAACATTTTATGGGCATTGCCGGGTTAAGAAAATGCATGAACGCACACATATCAACACAACACATACCAGGTACATAGCACATGGAGCTGAAAATACATAGCTTCGAATTAGAACTGTCATTTAATTTCTTCTGTTCATCTCATGTTCTAGAAATTTGAATTATATTGAGAGTCTGAAGCTCGCCAGATCAGAATGCTAGTAACATGAACAGAAGAATTGAAATTGCTGGCTTCTTATTCGACGCTATGTGCTACCAGTTCCATGTGCTATAGGTTTTCCTCCTCAAGAAGTTTACAATAAAATCAAATGAAGTTTAGTTGATTCATCATAATTTTCTTTCATAATTGACAATCCTAGTGGATAATGACAGACCAAGATCAGAATTCAGACCAAGTAAATCATTAGTGATTCAAGAGAATGGCAAGCAGGCGAACAAGAATTCGAGATGAAGACCGACAGACTTGTTGGGGCATTCGAGAGAGGAGAAGATTATCTTGCTTTAGCGATGCAACTCAAAATAAATGTGAGTACCGCTTACACAATCGCAAGGCGCCATCAAGCCGGAGTATCAGTCAACAGTTGGGGTGGATTTCGACACAGAAAGATGGATGAGGAAATGATTGCCACTGCCGTAGGAATCGTCAAAGAATTCATTGCTATGACGTTGAATCAGATCAACTACGAACTTAGACTCCGGTTGATAAATAAACCACATGTTGGTAGAAGCTCACTTTCGAAAGGACTCAAAAGTCAATTAATTGTAATGAAGAAGCTGGAAGACGCTCCACAACAATGGAACACTAATGAAACAAAGCAAAGGAAGCAACAGTTTGCGGAATAGTTGATGAATGATAGTGTGAATCGACAAGAGCTGGTATTTATCGACGAAACAGATTTCAACCTACACTGTGAGAACTCGAGGCCGAGCCCGTCGTGGAGAGAGCAGTACGCGTTGTTAATGGTCATCGTGGAGGCAATTTCACCTAATGCCTTGCAATTTAAAACACACGAGGGCTTATTTTTCACGTTCTTCAAGATCGTGGAATGAGTGCACACAAATTTGTTGAATTTTTGGAAGCCGTTTCTGTTCAGTCTTCCTCCGACAGTGTGATGCTGTTTAACAATGCGTCTGCACACCGACGTGCTTTGACGAACGATGGGCCTCGTCTTCAACCGCATCAAGACGTAAAAGCAAGAATATGAAGGTATCTCCATATTCCCCGATGTTAAACATCGTGGAGAACGCAATCAGCACATTCAATGCATCTTTGAAACGGAAGCTGGAGGCGGTAAGACCAGAAATCATGAAAAAAATGAGTCAGCTGGCCATGTTGAGTGAAATCGCTCTTCAAAGTATTCAACCAGAGATGGGAGTCAGTTGGTTCCGTCACCTTTAAAGTTACTTACCTCATGTTTTCTTGTGCGCGACATTTCGATGTAAAATTCTTCTTAAATACACTCACTACATTTCCTGGAAATTTTGTTTTTTAATATAGCCAATCATGAGAATTCATTTGTTCCGCTATAAGATTCATTTGCATTAAATAACTGCATTGTGAATTCACATGAAATTAAACATGTACTCTGTTCAGTGAGAGTAGCCTGCACTTTTAAAATGTCTATCATTTATCTTGAAATGAATATGAGAACTCATATTCACTTGCAATGTCCGTTAGTCATTAGAATTAAGTGTAACGGATTAACGGGTAACGGAACTATTTTTGATAATTTTCATTCGCTGACAAGTCCCTTTCGACCAACTGGTTATACATAGTCAATAAAGCCAACACGATTGACGACCACGCGCTTATGTTACAGGAAAGTATCAAAACTATGGTTGACTCTTGTTTTCCCACCAGAACTATCCGAATTCGCTCAACTGACCCCCCTTGGTCCAAACCGTCGCTTAAACTCTTGATCAACAGACGAGATAAAGCCTATTTTGCTGGGAAAATGCTCAAACAACTGTATGTGTCATCGATTAGAGAAATTTCTTCAAGGAATGCGTGGAATACCATCAATCTGATTGGTCGCAGATCTAAACCTTCTGGCATTCATCAAGAACTCTCCGTTGACCATCTCAGTGATTACTTCATTTCAGCTCAACAAGAACCTGATTCAGTCTATGACATTAACTCTCTACCAATTGATCACCCATCATGCCTGTAAACCGTGACTTCCAATGAGGTAGAACATAATCTACTGCGACATTTAAAGAAGAAAGCCTGTGGTCCGGATGGACTTCCTCACTTTGTTTTCACTGCATTTCCGGATATTTTCGCCCCTGTCATTACACATCTGATTAATTCCAGTCCGTCTTCTGGTCAAATACCTTCTTGCTTCAAAGCGGCGAACATCACCCCTGTACCCAAAGTCTCCAACCTCCAGTCTGTATCAGAGTTTAGACCAATCTCTCTACTTCCCATCCTCTCAAAGATTCCCGAAAAGATAGTTGCCAAGCGTTGGATCATTCCCTATGTAAAAGAAATAGACAATTCTAAATTCGCATACATTCCCGACATCAGCTTGATCAGTGGTGCGACATCAGCTCTGACTCTTCTTAATCATCGAATCCTCAGTTTCCTTGACCATGATTCAGGCGCTATACGTGTGCTATCTACGGACTTCAGCAAAGCCTTCGATAAGCTTCCACACTCTATCATCATGCAATCTCTTGTTGCTCAACAGCTGCCACATGAACTTATCGTATGGACTAACAGCTTCTTGTCAAATAGATATCAACGCGTCTCTGTCAACGGCAGGAATTCCAGTTGGACTAGAGTAATTAGTGGTGTTCCTCTAGGTAGTGTTGTGGGTCCTCTTCTTTTCTGTGTGTCTGTGGCTTCTCTCCAACTCCTGCTTGACAACTCAACAATCATCAAGTATGCGGACGATATTTCCCTATTGCACTTTGTGCGGCATGGTGCCGGAGACTATTTGCAGAAGGAGATGGACAACATCGTATCTTGGTCTGCGGCATCGGGTCTTCCTGTCAATGTCTCAAAGTGCTGTGTGATGGATATTGTTACTAAGCAGGACCTCACTTTGAATCGAATTCTTATCGGTTCTGAAAGTATACCATCCGTTAACTCGGCCAATATTCTAGGAGTGAATTTCTCAAGTTCTCTTAGTTGGAGCGATCATATTTCCAAAATATGTCAGAAGTGCTCCAAAAGATTATTCGTTCCACGGAATCTGCGACGTGCCAAGTGCAGACGCGACGTACTAATACATGTATACAATTCCCTGATCCGCTGAATTATGACCTATGCCTTCCCGTGTTTTGTGAATGCCAGCAAGCGTCACCTGAGCCGTCTATCGCGTGTCGAAAGGGGGGCATACAGGATTATGACCGGGTCTTCCTCGATGCCCGAGAATTACATCGCAGCTGGGGATCGAATATGCAATAAACTCTTCAGCAAGATCGCCTGCAGTCAAAACCATCCATTACAAGCATTGTTCGACAAGAGGCATCCTACATCACGTAACTCCTGTGCACTCAGGAAACCGCGAGCGTTTATCAAACGTCTTGTTAATTCGTTCATTAGATTTTGCCATTAACTTTTAGACTTTCTTCACAATATCTTGTTCTGAATTACATGTAATGCGCGTACCGCCTTTTGTATGCCAATAAAGAATTCATTATTATTATAGTAACGATGCCCAACGCTGTAAACAAACTCCTCAAGAACGTTCCTACTGATCCTCCGAACCAACCGAACAGGTTTAATTTTGTTTAGTGGCTAATGGACATTGAACTGTCATCGGAAAGAGTAAATTTTGTTTGATTGGATGTCAATGACTTATATGGAACTGTTCCGTATTATTATTTTTTTTTTTACGGATTTTACGTCACTTTTTACCCCTACTGGGGCCTTGGACGGTGCTGACTTAAGTCAGACTTTGTTTGGAGCGTTGTGGTGCTTTGTAGTCCGGATGCCCTTCCTGCCGACTTCCAATGACACTTTCCGGGTTCGACCTCTGGACCATGAGATCGCTAGTCCAAGTACGCAACCACTGTGATGACAATGACATATTTTCTGAGAAATTTTAGAAGAATTTTTCTTGGATTACCAAATGGACGACCCCTTGTTAAGACTGCTCTCTTCTTCAGACGTTTTAGAATTAATACAGCTAGCTTTGCCATACGATGTAATCACGTTTGCTCACAAACTTCAGAGACATGGTTTCACTATGTGTAACTCACTATCACCTAAGTGTGCCATTATCTACATGAACTGCGGCACGTATAGAAGAAAATTTTCCCTAAATTGAATTTGAATATGCATTGGAAAAAGGTGTACTGATGACATTTTTGCCATATGGCCAATGTCATGCAGCTCAACGTATCTGCTGATCAATGTCAATACTGTTTCAATAAATGTATCCAATTTACATTAGAGAAACCAAGCGAAGCTCGTTTACCGTCCCTGGATTGTGAAATTATCCTATCAGGTGATTGCTTCCAGATAAGGTTATGTTCTAAAGACTTACACAGTAGTTCCATCCATCCTTGGAGCTCTCACAGCCTTTCCCTTAAAAGGGCTATAGTTTTGGGAGAGTGCAATGGCGCAAAAACCTGATCGACCAACAACCAGAATTTCAATAGAGGAGACTAAACCATTGAACTTACTTTCAACATCACAAAAGTAGAGGAAAATTGTTCCTTAGCTTCTGAGGAGCATAAAAGAAGAATGACGTCAGCAGTTAAGGAAACCGGCATGCAAGACCATGTTCAAGAATTAGTCTTCTACCTTGCCGTGCATATGCATGCTATCCAGTCTTAAGACTGCATTTATATATAGTGTTGAACCTCATTTTCAACAGTATTATGACTTTTTATGCTACTTTTTTTACCTTTACGGTTATTATCTTCTGATTTTTGTGCTACAGTATTTTGACTTCCTTATGCCGTAGTTCCAAGACTTTGCATTTCAACATCCGTTTCAAAAGCCTTTATTGTCCTCTGTCAATTAGTTTAACCTTGATATTGGTCTTCGAGATCCTTTTTATTGCTTTATTCGGTGTTTCCACTCTTGCGCTGCATGCATCGACTGATTCGTCAAATTGTTTTTAAATTCTCAGAATGTGAATAGCAACTGGAGTCATTTTCTCTAAAGGAATTCATGATGACGAGATTTGCATTTCGGATGTTTGAAAGATTTCCGGCATTATTTACTTAAGTGACCAGTATTTAAACAATTGCAGCACACCTGCTTCTCTCTCATGAAATTTGCTCGTCCAGCATATGATTTCAAAGAAAATGAAGTACATTCCATGATATATACTGATTCTCAGAATATAATACACATTCTTTTTCTCGGCAGTTTTACTGGTTTATCAGATATATTTTCTGCAAAAAAAAGCTGTATTCCGATTACTAGGAACCAATTTTCCATATGCTGCCGAGGCAGTATCAGTTTCTCATTAATGAATTCACTAGAAAGAAAATCTAGATAAAACTTGAGATTTGTGTAATTTGTATGAAACTCTGAAACACCAGACCACTTTGCTCTCATGGCTGGGGGTTCTCATGACTACATTTCGCAAAGTAAAGTTACCGTCTGCAAGTTACTCTGATATTCTAAGGAACTTAGAATTGCTTCACATTTAATCAGATCATCACTATGGTCGACTGAGGTATTGGTATCATAAACAGTGACAACAGAACCACTTACTAAACTATCAATATGAGACCTGGTGATTTCGAAAGGTGAACCAAAGAGTTCATGAAGTAATGTTACTCCCTATTACAGAACTAGGCAGTGATCAATCCATTTTTTAGCTCTACTATCACAATAAAGAATAAAATGATTTAATCTTACTGATTCCTTGCACTCCTCTCATTAACCATCTGCCACCTTGACATTCGTGATAAACGCGATGTAATTTTTTGGTCGCCGTAGAAACGAAGCAGTTCATTCTTTGGTACAGATGGCAGAGCTGTTAATTCAGCAAGTTTCGTGAGAGTCACAGCAAATGATAAGTCTTGAAGTTGCGAAGAAGAGCAAGATGTGGCACAGGGCACGTCGAAGTCTTAAGTAGGGCGATCACAATTAAGACCACCAGTCACCGAATAAGGCGAAGAGTTGATTGAAGGACTATTGATTGGATTCTTCCGCCGCTGTGTGAAGATGCAGTAGGTATATGGAAGCATCAATGTATCGCTCTGTTGAGCGTGCTTCATTTTTTGAGCTATAAAGTAAGAGGGCTTTCTCTTCAGCTTCAACTGCTGCGATTTCCGTGTGAAGCTGATGCTGTTCTAATTCTCTCAGGATGTGAATTTTCTTTTGTTCAAGTTCTGCTTGTTAAGCTGTTTCTTCCCTTTTAACTTTCACCGCAGTCTTTCAGGAACCAGTCAGCGCGATTGCTGAAGAGAGAAGAAACGAAGACACTTGAATTACGTGAAGTGATCGATGAACACTCATTATTTTTTTACGTTGTTGAACGAACACCAACAAAATTTGCTGAACGGAGATAGCCTTTGTATATGGAAGAATAATCGTTATTTATTGGTCATCCCATTACACTGGCTGTCTCTGCATCAACTATTAACTGCTGCAATCTTCGAACAACTATGTCAACATTCACATCGCACGGTCAACGACTCTCAAGCACGTCATCTGATTGAGTTATCCGAATCCTACGGCTTGAAATACTGACAAACCTACCAACTTACAATCGTGGAGCAACAGTGGGTCACTTATTCACCATGTCCTCCGAACCAAATCAGGGTACCTATGGGTTTTCCCCACGTTTTCAAATTTGTCTAAAATCCGCAAAAATGAATCAATCGTCGCAAAACTTCAGGGACACGTATTTGAGTATATTTTCTCCAAATGGCAAAAAATTGTGAAATCGGACTGGTGCTTTCAGAATTAGAGACGATAACTTGAAGTGTAGCGATGTCAGCAGCTTAATCTAACTTCGCCTGACCTCATCGTCTGAGTAGATAGCACTAGGTCAACAAAGTCATGTCGCGACAACTCTTGAAGTGATTATATCTCAGCCATTGTATGCGATGGTGAGAGGTGGAGAAGAATGTCTCCCTTTTGCCTACGTGATTGGCCAAGTGAGCGCAATGCGTAAGGAAAATCGAATTGGGGAACACACGATCTACGATTTTCACATTGAATTCTGAACATCTGCCAAGTGAACAGTACATGTCTTCGACTCAATATTTCCAATCTATGGTTTCTCCCTGATAAATTCGTCAAATGGAAATATTATTCACATCGTTCGACTCCACACGATCTAAATTTACTGACTGTGAGCGTTCAATGCGGTGTCAATGATCTAGTTCGTCATAATGCAGACTTCAATTTGCATTACGTTCAATGGAAAATGGATCATCTTCTAGCCCCTCGAGACTAGTTCTAAGCGTGACCATCAGTCAGTGAAAATGTCATCTCTAGATCAAACAACACAGAAAAAGAAATTTATCTCTATGACTTAACCTAAGAAAGGTGTGATGGGGCAGTGGTCGTGGGAAGATTTCAAATAGCTGGGGATGAGATGAAGAAGGAAAGAGACCAATACACACATGAGCGATACTAATGCGTCGAACAGACGAAGTCAGATGAAGCTGCCTGACCTGATCTCAATGCTGATGAACTCGTGGACTCTTATTCGTCCATACTGTCGCACATTTTAGATCACCTAATGCCACTCAGGACCATGAGAAGTCTCCGTCGACCATCTGATCCATTGCTGTTACGAACTAAAGCTTTCTACTCGAAACGTTGAACATTTTTAAATAGTTTGGCGCTGTGGCCTTGTCGCAGTGTTCGCGTAACTTCGTTCAAAACATTGCAGCTGTGACTGCGCGAATTCAAACAGGCTGGAAGAAATTCCGAGAGCTACCGACGAACCTGACCAGTCGTGCTACTCCATAATGGATGAAAGGAAAGATTTTATCACTCATGCGTCACAACCTTCATGACTTACGGAATTAAGACATGGGCTCCGAAGAAAAGAGGTGAAGAAAAGAGGAGAATGGAGGCAGCAAACAAAAAGATAATCAGATGGATGTGTGTGCCTTCGGGTGCGCCTGATTTGCAGTCGATGAGGGTGTGCAGATCGCAATGGTACGCGGCGCGGAAATGAAGATCAGCGGACCAATACCAGGAGACCGCCCAAAGAGGACCAGAGACGAAACAGTGGGCCTGAAGAAAGCCGACGCCGTCGATCGGAATACCTGGAGAGTAGTAATTTCGTTGCAAAATCAAGACCGGTCCGGTGAAGCGATGAGTCATCGCTGCTGAGTCATCATGCTGACTCAGCCTCCCTCTGGAAGGAAGGAGTTTTCCAGCAAGGGTAGGAATCTAGGAAGGAAGGAGTTTTCCAGCAAGGGTAGGAATGTGGGAAGGATAGAGTGAGAAAGGGTAGGTTTCGGTGGTTTTGCGATGAGAAAGATCGGAATTCGACATGAAGGAGGTGTCGGATGAGAAAACGGAGGGCAGATTCGGAGTCTACGTGAAATTTTGGGTGAGGAAGGAAGGAGGAGTTTTCCTGTGAGGCAAGGGTAGGAATCTCTGAAAACGCCAGAGTTAGAAAAAGGCGGGTTTTGGTGGTTTTGGGATGAGAAAGTCCGTTTTTCGAGCACAAGGAGTGCTCGGATGGAAAAACGAACGGGATATTCGGAGTCTACGTGAAATTTTGGGTTAGGAAGGTTGTTTCCAGCGAAATCGGAGAAACATTTTTGGGGACGTCCCCCCCCCCATCTGGACGAGACTTCCAACTTTGGTTCTAGAGATCGTAGAAAGTCGTGTGATAGCTCATTTGAAAGCTAAGAGTGAGAAAAATGCAGTGGAAAGCTCAGTTTTGTCCTATTTTCCTGGGTTTAGAGAGAAAAATGGCAGGAAAACGCTTGAGTTAGAAAAGCCAGGTTTTGGTCGTTTTGGGATGAGAAAGTCCAGTTTTCGGCATGAAGGAGTGCTCGGATGGGAAAACGGAGAGAAAATTCGGACTTTTTGGCCAATTTTGGATCTAGGGACTTGTTTCCAGCTCAATCGGAGAGAAAAACTTCTGACTCCACCCCTCGGCAGCGATCTTCCAACTTTGGTTCTAGAGATCGTAGAAAGTCGTGCAATAGCTCATTTGAAAGCTAAGAGTGAGACAAAGTCAGTGGAAGAAACGGCTTGTTCATGTCTACCTTCGTCTAGACGTGAGACACCATTGAAAATTTTGGAAATTGGCGAAAAAACGACTTGAGTTAGAATTTTTACGAAAATGGCTCTAGCGGGTGAACGAAGCCTCGGAGGGGAAAACAGAGACCAGATTTGGAATCAGCGTGACATTCTGCATCTAGAGGGTGAGTTTCAAGTAAATCGGAGAGAAAAAGTTGAAAATTTTCTTCACACTGTCTCCACACAGGATTTTTTCGTGAAAATGTTAAATTGCGGCCACCTTTGGCGATGAATAGCGGAGGATTGGAAGTGAATGAAGAGCTTGGGTTTCTTTTACGGGCAAGACCGCACTTTGTTCTCTAGGATCCTATCTTTTCAGATCTGTGGAAGGTTTCGTTTCCAAATGAGAGCATGTTGAAAATCGAATGTTTGCGCATTTTCCAATGTTTGCGAGTTTTTTTCAGCTCGGCTTCTGTCATCGTAGAGAGTCGAGGGATGGCTTAAATGGAAGGTGAGAGCGAGAAAACGTGACTGTCAAAATTTGAAGTCACTCGGAGCACTAGAACCGGAGATAGACGTGTTTAAAGGCTTGGATGATGGACATTACGTCATCAGCTGATCGCCACAAACTATATAAGTGGAGTCTCTGCTTGTGGAAATCAGTTCTCCTCCCGACTGGGTTGGGGTAGGTGAACTCCGTAGCTCCGATGTTAGCATTGGAAATCTCCACAAACCGGGTTTAAACCGACTTAGAAAATTTCATGGCTGATATCAGCTGAGGCGTCAGACTCAAAGGTTGGCCAGGAGATGGCCTTCGTCTCCAGGCCATAAAAGACTCCAAAACTTTAAAGGCTTGTAACTTTGCTTCTACAAGTCCTTTTGAATTGATTCAAAAAAGGTTCGATTGCCATTGATCAGACCTATATTGACATACTACTTATAAAATTTCATAAGTAGTACTAAATGCTGAAAATTTTAAATTCATTATTTTTGGAGGTTTTCTGGTGTTTTCGACCCTGATGAAGTCAATGAAGGCATGTATAAGTGTGTACGAGTCACACATGATACAAGCGGCTTTTCACTGAAAGCGAGCATGACACGGAGAGTTTTGCTGTAATATTCCACTGACAGGGTGTTCCTTCGGGACGGCGGATGATGCCGTAGTGATAAGTGTGGCAAGGGAGTGTGTCATATTTTAGACCGAAACCTCTGGGGCAACTCATGTTGGGCATTTGACACAGTTCTCAACGTAGCACTTTGAACGCCAATCGGTTGAGTCTTAGCTATCTTGTCATGGGTGGCATCTAAACATCTCCATTGCAAAACGCTTGTGAATCACGGCTTGCTATCCCTCTCCACGGCTTGCTATCAAGCTGATCAAAGCAACGACTTACCAACCTCTTGTAAATAACTCCACCGGTTTTCATGTCTGGCTATCAAGTCATTGACGGTGCAAGTCACGGAGATTTTCGGTGTCATACTTCCTGTTGGTGGGCGTTCTTTCGAGGCAGCGGTGAAGTCCGTAGCGATGAGTACTGCACGGGATATTCGACAATTGTAATCCTTGTGAAACCTCTCTGCGTCATGTTTCCAAGTGGTTGCCTTATCGTCTCGACGTAGTGCTCTGACCGCCAGGGTGACATTTAGCCATCTGTCGAAGGTTACTTTAAAACATCTCCATTGCACTTGTCTCCCGATAGTTGGTCATACATGTGAGAATGAACCATAAGTTCTTTTAAGAACTGTCTCTATCACGGAGACGAAATGATGAATGGAATGAATTGGAAGGGGCATTCATGCGCCACACGCAACCACAAGCTCATTTCTCTCTTCGCTAGTGAACAAGCTCTTGTGAACGTAGTCAGAAAGTGTATCATGGTTTGCAAAAGCAAAGTTTTGTCAAAAAGTTTTACCGTGACACACGTTTGAGAAAGTAAAGTTTGATCATCGACGTTTTATTCGTGAGTGTAGTCAGAAAGTGTATCATGGTTTCAAAAGCAAAGTTTAGTGTAGTCAAATAGTTTTACCGTGACACACTTTTGTGAAAGTAAAGTTTGATCATCGAAGTTTTATTCGTGGGTGTAGTCAGAAAGTGTATCATGGTTTGCAAAAGCAAAGTTTAGTGTAGTCAAATAGTTTTACCGTGACGCACGCTTTAGAAAGTAAAGTTTGATCATCGAAGTTTTATTCGTGAGTGTCGTCAGAAAGTGTATCATGGTTTGCAAAAGCAAAGTTTAGTGTAGTCAAATAGTTTTACCGTGATACACGTTTGTGAAAGTTAAGTTTGATCATTGAAGTTTTATGGCTGACCGAACTCATCACAGCACTAGAAAGTTTTATCGAAAAGGTTTTACTGCACAGTGTAGATTGTCTTGTAACTTACTTTCACAGTGCTGGAGAGTTTTATGTTGAGTGGAGACAGTTGCCAAATGTTTCCTTATTAGAAAATTCAAACTTCATGACTGTTAGATTGCTGAATACTTCATCAGGTTTACTAAAAGCAGTTTTCTACTGCAGTGAGACTGAGAGTTTAGAATGTCATATGAAAACAGTGTTCACCACAGCACTAGAAAGTTTTACTGCACTGTGTAGATTGTTTCACAGTGTTAAAAGGTCTTATAGTAAGTACTAGTGTTGAATGTTTTATAAAACCAGGTAAAGTCTTGTCACAAACGTTGAGTGTGTGGGAGCTACTTCCTTGACATTGAATCGCGTGGGTCCCAAAGTCCTCAAGTCCATAATCCAAGGGTAGGGTCCTCTACGGTTGGATTTAGGGATTTATAACACATGCGTTAACCGTTCGTGTAGAATACGTGAAGCACATGTTCGCTTAAAAGTCTAAACGCAAACGTTGAAATAAGTTTTGTAAGAAGTCTTTGACATGATGTTCTGAAACTTAGCGAACGTTGAGAAAAGTTTTATGAAATGTTCCTGCAGTCACACTCGTTAGCGTACCAGCATTACTAAATGTGTTGTTTGCCTTTATCAAATTGAATGCGTGTGTAGACTGTTTTGTAAATAAAGACAGTGTTAACCGTTTTTGCAGTCTGCATCGACAGCATACAAGTATACACATAACAACCTGCAACGTTTCTTAAAAGAGTGGAAAGCATATGAGTTAGGAAACACTCAAAACATTTGTGAGATAAAAATCAAGCTGCTAGATTAAGTGAGTCCCTCACAAAAGTATCACAACTATTTTACGGGAAACTTGTAAAGGAGAACTGTGTAGCGAGAACGTTTACACTCATCATAGACAGATGAACATATATTCTAACTTCAACTTTTTGACATTCAAATGAAATTCGTGAAGATGAAGCTCTCGACTCCGTGGTGTAAAAAACTACATGACGAGTGACAACAACTTTATGTTGGTAAAACTTTCATAGATTGCAGTCGCGTTTAAAGTTGATATAAAAACCTGTAGAAACGCATAAGTCTTAGATGCAGTTCAATGACTCGACGATTGAACTAACAAAATGAACAAGTCTGTGTAGAAGATCATAACACGCTCATCAGTAGGAAACAGCAAAGCATGTAATGTCATTGAATTATCAGGACTGAGTGACAAGTCTGTGTCAGTGAAATTATTTCATGGGTATGAAACAGTGAACATTACATTAGGACTGTCCATGAGTATTAAAGGTTAGAATCAAAGTTTGCTTTTCATGTGCTTGACAAATGAAGAGAATCAACACGTGTCTCATTTCTAAACGAATCGTGCATTGCTATATGATTATATATTCAACATGGAAACCTGCATCAAGTGATTTTCTGTGCGAATGCAGACGATGTGAAAATGACACACGGATTGACATTTAACATTGCTTGCAATATTCAACACGGTGCCATTCAAAAGCAGCTAAAATGTTTATCATAAAACCTATCAGTGAAACAGATGTCATATAACCCTCCTGTGCGCACAAAGGTTCGCGAGGAGAGACAGCGCACTCTGTCGCCTGTTTGTCCCGCTACCCCCTCAGCAGATAGAGTAGAACACAAAGATGA
Source organism: Prostheceraeus crozeri (assembly GCA_907163375.1). Taxonomy (NCBI): domain Eukaryota; kingdom Metazoa; phylum Platyhelminthes; order Polycladida; family Euryleptidae; genus Prostheceraeus; species Prostheceraeus crozeri. The sequence continues at coordinate 768,456 of CAJQUW010016879.1, read as the reverse complement.
GTGACAGAGCAGCTGGTTGTCGATCGTCTGTCGCGCTGCCTCCTCAGCAGATAGAGTAGAACAAAAAGATGAATGATAATGCTCTCTCTGGCACCCGTCTGTCGCATTGCCCCCTATACACATTGAATTTTCTATCGCATCTGTCCAACGAACAAGGATGCAGGAACTTGTCGTCATCTCAGACCTCACACCTAGCTGATTCCCACACAGCTCATTGCTATTGCACCGGAAGGGAGATTCACGCGATAAATGCATCTAAGTTTGTTGAGTTGTTGAGGATGGCAGTCAATGAAAATATGTCTTCCCTTTTCTTCCTCCAACCATAAGTTTAGAGCGATTTGATTGCGCGAACAAGACATTTGCAAGACTATCATTCTGATATAAAGCAGAGTCTTGCATTTCACTATCATAGTCATGTCCAATAAGCCAAGAGCGTGCGTTATGCCATTTCGCATTGTACACCATGGAGAAGAATTCCACAGTGATATCTACGGTGAGGATATCACTGTGGAATTTATGAAGTATATTCATACTTCACTTTGAATGAGGATATGAGCCGTCGACTACGGCAAGAGATGGAGATGGTGGCGAGTGAGGCCGAGACGGTGGCGAGTCAGGCCGAGACGGTGGCGAGTCAGGCCGAGAAGGTGGAAAGTGAGGATGATGTGGAGTGAGGACACGGAAACTGAGGAAGTGGAAGCGAGTGAAGATGTTAATGTGATATCAGATGATGAAGCAAGAGTTTTACACATGCATACGAATGGCTGTCATCTCAACTCGTTCATGTTTTCTTTCAATGACGGAGTGAGTGATGGGCGTTCTTTAGTTCATAAAATCATCATGCAAACATACAGCGCACTGTTTCACCACATTTCGTGAATGCATCATGAGTTCTTATAAGAACTTCCTTCTAATGCAGCTAAAGCGGTCCCAAGCCCGCCACATATCTTCGGAAATGTAATGCAAAGGAGAAGGATAAATGATGAAATCGAATGAAGGGAAGCCAAACTTGCACCACATGCAGCCACAAACACATTTCTATCTCCATTAAGATGACATTCAATCACTTGAATTCTAATGTGACCATCACATCCTTAGATCTCAGTACAGTCAACTCTCCAACGTGCTTGTTAAACCTATTATCTCCAACTTTACAAACACTGAAAGGATTCTAACATGATTTCAAACTTTACAAACATCAACTTTATTTCTAACTTACAAACTCTGACATGGTTTTGACTGTATTTTATACTTTACCCATCTTGCAAACCGTGAAATGCTTGTCACTTTATTTTATACTTTACCTATAAATTGCTTAAGTCCATCATCTATGGAGATAGGGTTACCTTCTGTTGGATTTAGGGTTTTATATAGCACAAGTGAATGTCAACCGTTAGTGTATAGTACATTTATTAATTTAACCATTTGTGAATGACATTATTCCTAACACTACAAACAACAACTTTGTCTCCAACCTTACAAACGGAGAGATGATTCCAACTTTATTTTATTCTTCACCTATCTTACAAACAGTAAAATGCTTGTCACTATATTTTATACTTTACCTATCTTACAAACTCTGAAATGATTCCAGCATTAATTCAAACTTTACATTCATCAACTTTATTTCTAACTTTACAAACGTCAACTTTATATCTAACTTTACAAACAGACAAATGATTCTGACTTGATTTTATATTTCACCTATCTTACAAACAGTGACATGCTTATGACATTATTACCAAGTCAGTCCCACCTATTTGAACCGCAACTTTATGTGAAAGGAAAAACGACACAGTATGTACATGATAAGTTATTCATCATCACAGCCGATTTTCATAGCACAGCACATAGGTCATACTGATGGTAGCAGAAAACAAAGTTTTTATGGCTCACATCACCGGAGAAAACAAAGTCACTTATGTACAGGGACAAAACAAAGTCAGCAAACCAGTTGATATGCAAGTCATGATATGAAGTGATCAGGAGTTGGACGCATGTTACAAGCGACTCACTCACAACACCCTATAGAAAAAACGCCATGGAGTGAAAAAGCAAAACATCAACCACAACAGAGAGGAAGCATTCATCATCGTACATCGCCGGACGGAGGAAGAGAAAGTTTCTGTCTCTTGGGTGGAGGTAGATGAGTGTCTGGATGGCCGTACGGTAATGAGTGGTTAGGACTCATCCAGCATTGCTTGTCTTCCCAAGCTGAGAGACCTCGTTTCCTAAACGTCGTTGTTCTGACTTGATGCGACTGTGATTTTAAAATGGTCATTTCTACTTTTTTAATTTTAAGTGAATCTAAGGCATCTTGATAGTCCCTATGTGTCATTTTTCTAACGATTGACTTCGAGATGCCTTTCGCCCGTTTAATAGAAAGCTCTGAGGATTTTAGCTTCATGGAGTACATCTTGGGACGAAGCAAGATCATCTCCTCTATCTGTTTGACGGCACACTCATCCTTGAGGCAGCCAAGCTTCGCTTTATTTGTGGTACAGTAAAGCGGATGGTCAGTGGGATAGTTGGAACTATCAAACTTGGGTGCTAAATATTTTAAAATGTCTTCCTGCTTGACTTGGCTAGTGGTTGTCAAAGCTAGGAAGCTGTCTGTATCGCCTCCTACTTATTCCACATGTTGGATCAATGGACAAGTTTTAAAGGTGTGGTAAAACAACTTGTACATTTCTAACTTGGAGTGATCCAAGACAGCTTGACCGACATAAATGGGCTTGCAAAGTTCTACTTTGGATTTTAACATTTTAAAACCAGTGATGTCTTCGGAAATTACATCATGGTGACAAAACAGCGGTGAGCGGCATAATTTGATACTCGTTTACGGATCAGTCACGATACGATAGTCCATGCGCTTTCTTACATCCTCCATGGTTTTACCAAAGAGGGCATTATTCTGAAATTTAAAGAAGTCCTTTTCGAAAGGATTCTTGGATTCAGCCCGTTTCTTGCTATTAAATTCTATAAACGGTTTTAGAAAGGGCTTCTGCCTAAACTGGATAGCGCGATGGACTTTGTCAAGTTGCATCCCCATACCTAGATAGAATTTGAGGATGGAATAGTGCACGATGTAATGCTGCTTGTTCAATTGGGTGAGCAACAACTTCCTAGTGGGTTTATATTTCAAGTCATTTTCCACCTAATATTGCTTATTGTGTTCTTCCATAAAGGGAGAGAACATATCTGGACTGACTATGCCAGATTCGGGTGCGAGAGGAAAATTAACGGTTCTATTCTTAATACATTCTGGATAGATGAGGTCGACTTCAAATAAATAACCTATGTCGACCTCATCTCCCAGTGCCATGATGTGTGCTGGATTGGAGAAGTGTTCAATGTCATGGGGCTCTACTCATTGGAAGTCAGACTGTGGCAAAGGCTTGGATAATGCACTCCCATATAAATTATTTTGCTCTATGCACATTAAATGTGTGGTCGATCCTATGTCTTGGGTGCTGTTGACAACATGTTTGTTAACAAATGTTAAGCCTCCCCTAATACCACGTTCAAATAACGTGTACATTTCTGCATCTTGCAGTAAATGTATTCTCTCTTTCGTCATCTTGAAGGCTGACTGATAGGACAGACCCGGTAGACTAACAAAATGGACGGGGTCAAAGGCGTCCTGTTCTAATGTGACTTTCCTAAAAGTCTCTAACACGTCAGCCAACAGATAGACGTCTAATTTTAAGTAGGCAAGCATGTAGTCACCAAAAGTGCAACACCTAAATTCTAAACATGCTTGCTCTGCATGCCTATAGTCATCCAGCGAACAGTCCTCACCCGTCAAATCATTTTTTAATTTATCGGTCGACGGAAGGGATGTTTCTTTCAATGTGTCCATTGAACTAAAATAACTATAAGGAAACACCCCTTTCCGTCGCATGAGACTTTCACTTATGTTGGAATAGTCTTTCTTCAAATGTTGAGTGACGGTAAGTGTTTCTAAATATTAGCCAACGCGGCTAAAAAAAGACATAAATTGGAAGCTATCTAGAAACTTTATGTCATAGAAGACAGGCTTCCCCTCCTTCGTCTTACTGACTTGTACTTTGGCAGTGATGCACATAAATTTTTTCTTACTTTGTGCAATCACTTTGGATGACCAGGATTTCATTTTACCGAATCCATGGCGAATGATGATGTGAGCATCATAACATTTAAAGTTATGGAAGATGACGGGGAGCGTTCGCCGTTTGAGCCTAAGTTTCATGTTACATTTACTGCATAAAGCAGACCTAAATTTACCACTGAGATGGCAATGGTCCCTCACTTTCTTATGTTGCTGATCATCAAAGGATGAACAGCAGCGAGGACATTTCGTGGTCCTATAAAATTTGAGTTTATCGGCTTCTGTGAAGCACATGGGTTTCCTAGTCAGCTCCGTTTCATACCGTTGATGAAAACGGGCTTTCCTATCTAAAAAGTTGAGGAAGTTTTCAATGCACTCCTCGCCTCGCACACATGCATTTTATTTTGATTCCTATAAAATGGATGCCAAACTACATAACAGGCAATGGCTGCCGGCTCATGACTTAGGTCTTCTTGTTCAATGTAACATTCAATGTCCTCATAGATGGTACATATGGGACTGACCTCATTGCCGTTTTCCTCATACCTATAAAATTTATCTTTGGGCATGACTTCCATTTGAAGTTTACCCCGAGAGCACCACTCGTAATGCTGTTCAAAAAATGGTTTAGATGTGAAACGCCGTATGCAGCGATCACAGTAATAATGTTTATCATCATAACTTTGTTGGTGACGATACAATCTAGAAATTTTAGGAATGCCACAATAATGCCGTTCTGGGTGGTTGTCGCTATAGACTAGGAGAAGATTGACAATCCGGTCGTAGGTACTTTTGGCGATTATTATACGTAACGCCCTTCAGACCTTTTTCCCAAAGATAGACAACTATCTTAATTTCATTCAATTTTTCAAATTGGGCGATGCCTTTAAAATCTAGTGTGTTGACATCCAACTTATCAAACTTAAGCTCATCCTCCCATTCACGATACTTGGTGATTCGTTCACGATTTATACCTATGTCATTATAGTGAAGAATGGAGAGGACGGCATACTTGAAACACTGGGACTGACACTCTACATTGATGACAGCCTTTTTGTCAGCCAGTGCTTTGGGGAGGGTGAAACAACCACTCCCTTGTAAATTTTCTAAAAGATTAATTTTGATGTCTACCTTCTCTATCCCATCAAAGACCAGACCGCTGTCTCTTTCATTAAATTTATTTAAGTTGCTGACGAGATAGGTCCCATGTCTCTCTACCCACTCGTTTACATCACCTATGAGATCAGCAGCACAGGAGGCTATCCTAATGATCACAGTGGACTCTACTTCTCCCGTGCTACTGTCTACCTTATTGAAACGAGCAGTGAGATAGAATGAGAATGAGAATGAGAATGAACCATCTATATTGCCTCACATGAAAAATCGGTGAGCACATCACAATCAAATAAAATCATATGCAGTTTTAAAGTAAAAAGTAAAAATAAAAACACAAATTCAATTTCAATTTCACTGGCGCGTACAAAACTTTACAAAAGATTCACAAAAGCGTTTAGTCTTCATTACTGGTGGTCTCAGAGAGTTTGAATTTCTAGTTCTAAAACACTGTTTCTCCTCGAACATTTCCCGAAGTGGATGGTCCCTATTACACTCGATTTGTCTGAAAAACTTCTTACAAGACTTGTCACCAATACTTAACAAATTCTCATGGTGGAAATCACAACCAAGTATGCGAAGAACACGTTTTTCGACACACAATAACTTATTCTGGAGAAAAATGGGTAAGTTACAGAACACTGGATATGCATATAATAAAACAGATCTTAAAAAAGCACCATAAGCACAAAAAATAAGCTCACTTGGGCAACCAGACCGTTTCAAGTTTCTGATCAGGAAGATTCTGCGAGACGCCTTGCTGACAGCATACTTAATGTGCAGGTTCCACTTTAGATTTGATGCAAAGATGATTCCCAGGATCTTAAGTTCTTCAACAATTGGTAATGGTGAACCGTCGGCGGTGATCACTGGAAGAGTCACTAGATCCTTCTTCGTGATGATATCAAGCACACGGCACTTTGAAATATTTAGTGGGAGCTGATTCTGTTCAGACCACGCTGTACAGTTCTGCCACTCAATCTGCAGCTTATCCTCCGATGAAGCACGAATAAAATGGAGAATAGTGATATCATCTGCGTATTTGACGGCGACAGAGTTCTGTTCCGAGGGTTCAAAGCTGTTCACCACCATGCCGAATAACGTTGGGCCTAAGACACTGCCCTGTGGCACACCGCTGGAGACATGGGTCCACTCAGAATATGTACCATTCCACCTCACTCGCTGAATTCGTCCTTGAAGAAAGCTCTTCAGCCAACAAATGATGTATTGTGGTAGCCCCAATTTCACAGCTGCGGATAGGATCACTTCATGTAAAAGTTTATCAAAAGCCTTGGCAAAGTCTAGTGTGAGAATTCGCACTGCTCCAGACGATGTGTCGAGGAATTGGAGGATACGGTGATTGATAAGAGTTAAAGCCGAAGTAGTTCCGGATACAGAAGAGTAGGCAAACTGCATCGGGTCCAGCCTTCTCTGAATTTGTGGCAGAATCAACTTCTTGCATATCAGTTTCTCGAGCACTTTCGAGAGAAGCGGAAGTAAAGAGATCTGACGATAGTCGGATGCCTTGGCAGGACGATTGCACTTAGGCACCGGAACGATGTTAGCACACTTGAAGCAAGATGGTACAACTCCAGCCATTAAACTTCCGTTGAAAATCGATGTTATTGATGGTGAAAGTATGCTTGAGTAGTCCCGATAAATCCAGAACGGGAGCTCGTCAGGACCGCAACTTTTCCTTTTCAGACTCTTTAAGCTAGATTCAATCTCACCGATAGTAAAGGTAGGAATACATACACGCATAGCTGTGTCATGCTGAATAGCATTGTCCATTTCGTCAACAGGTATTCGATTCTGAAATAACGACTCGAAATAAGAATTGAAATCTTCAGCCGTGATCTGGGGTAAACTTGCTGTTGAAACTGGCTGTGTATTCCGACCAACGTTCTTGATAGCCTTCCAGATATTCGATACATTCCCTGAGGTGACTGCCATCTTAAGGTACCGAGACTTCAGGAACCGAGTCTGTGAAATAACTTCCTCTCCGATACGGAAGTATTTCGGCCATTGCTTCAGCTGATAAGCCCTGTCTCGATAGTTTATCAGGTAACTATATAGTTATATAGTTATAGGTAACTACCAGTTACCCAAGGTGGGTCTGAAGGACGTATTCTTACTGTTCGCATTGGGAAACACAGGTCGTACAGATACTTCAAGGATTCTTGCAGATAAGTCGCGGCCTCCTCGACATCAGATGCAGAATTAACGAGAGCCAACCAATCAAATTGGTGCATTAACTCATCAAATCGGGCCTTCCTCGATCTGGTATGTATCCGTATCTGCTTTTTGACACTTGCACATTTCTTGTAAGACTGATGCCAGAGCACAATGCAATGATCTGAACGACCAATTGGAGGTAGAATGACAGGTGCAGAAGTGCAAGGTATGTTAGTGAAAATTTGGTCCAGAATATTGGATCCTCTTGTCGGAGCACAAACGATAGGATTGAGACCAGTTTTATGATGAATATCCGAATACTGGGATCTCAGACCATTAAAGTCTCCACAAAATATCGTCTTGAAGCGAGATGGGTCGACAGCAATATTCGCCAAGGTGTGATCGATAATACTTGTAACAGAAGCAATACACTCGTCGTCCTTTTGCGTATTATTCCAGAAAGGGTGATATATACACAGGAGGAGGATTGAGTTGTTGATAATAACTGACAGGATTTCGGAGTCCGAATGCGGAAAGTTAGGAAACGATGTCACGTCCAAAACAGTGAAATTCAACTTGTCCGCAATATAAATGATGATGCCTCCGCCTCTGGAATTCCTGTCCAATCTTGCAACTCTATATCCCTGGACAAGAACCGAATCATCCGATGACGTATAGTCCAGCCATGTCTCGGTGAATATACCAATGTCTGGTTTGTGCTTCCTCAGAGCCAAAGAAACTTCATCCAACTTATTAGATAACGATCGGATGTTCGTCAGAAATATAGAAGGAGTCAATGTAGTGTTGCAAGATTTACTCGGACGGACAGATGGCACAAATGGTATTTCTCTCAGAATACGTCTACGTACAGGTCTCACCAACTCATTCTCGAAGCATGAATATTGTTTAGAGCTTGTTACCACAGGGATATGTTGAACATACAACTTGTAATACACCAATCGACGTCTCACTGACCTCCTCAAACATACACATTTCTTCTCTCTCAATTGCAACAGGTCTTCGGAAGTGTACCGGTGAATTGTCTTCATACGCGCGCCAGCAAAAGCAGCAGCAACGACACTAGGTGTCGCTAGCTATCCGACCGCACAAGCTGACGCCAGCCGATCGAATATGTCTCGATAGAACATGCCCTTAAGTAAAAATCTATCTAAACTCGCCAACATTTGATGAATTAAGCCTATATGATTCATGAAGAAAGGATGAATGTCCTGCACAGCTTCAGAGCTTTCTAACTCATAATCGCGAACGAGCCTCTCAAGGGAAAACTTGCTCAGCCTTAGAGTGACGTTGTTGTCAGTGTAAAGCTCAGTGGAATGTGTGTGACAGAGTGTGTGCAAAGAAAGAACAAACTCTGTAGGAAAAGGTCTTCCCACACGAAGAACAGGAAAAGCCGACGTGCGATGAAGGATTCTTCCTACCTGTTGTTGTCGGTGGTTGCCTCACACTGTGGACTCGCAAGTTGGTGCTGTTGTAGAACGTACGTCCACAACCTTCACACTTGGATCGTTGAGGGATTGGTCGGCGCTTTCCTCCTCTGCTGGCATTGCCAGCGGTGTGACGTCTTAAATTGTAGGCTGAGGCGAAGACCCTATCACATCGCTGGAATCGAAAGTCCTCCTCTTCGACTTCAATCTCCCTCTCCTCTCCGACTATCTCCAACTCCATTTCCTGCTCCTCCAGCAATCTCTCCACCGACTTGACGGAGAGAGGGAGGTCGTTCGCTGCTGCTGCAGGTGGTGGTGGCGATGCTGGGATGACGATGGGGCGGGAGGGAACGTCACCGTCCAGGAGGTAGGCCGCCAGATCTGTTGAGAAAAAGAGAAAAGAGATTAGTAACATGATCATAATTTCAAGTTTGAAGTCTTATCCCCCTATTTCCCAATCACGGTTACTTACCATCTAAGGAATTGACTTCCGGCAACACCGATGGTTAAGGAGGCAGGAGTGGGACACGAGCCGAGGGTGGAAGGATCCTGGGCTTGGGTGTCGGAGGGACGTCGTGACGGGGAGCAGGGAGCGGAGCAGGCGGTGGAGGTGGGGCGATGACGATGCCCGAGAAAGGAGTCGCACCTTGAGCGGAGGTAGATGGGCGGGAAGGTAGGGCCGGAAATTCATCATTGAATCTCCGCCTCGCGGCTTCTTCCCACTTCTTCATCTTAGCCCCAGCGCTCCTGAGGGAATGACGTTCCCTGCAGGCTACGTTCAGCATCTTCGGTGTTTTCACTTTTTACTGACGTTCTCCTCCACCATTCGGCCTAACTTTTGAATCATCTTGACGCCAATCCTCTTCGCCCTGCTACTGTGCTGCTCCCGGTCACTGTCGTTGATCCGTCGATCCGCTACTTCTTAATCAGCACTTTTGTCTCTATTCAGCGCCTTTTTCACCTCTGACTCACTTATTGCATGGCCTCTTCATCACGCCTCGTGCACAGCCGCGCCGACCTCCTCTGCCTGAGGGATAACTTTCCCTACCTCGCACCACGAGGCGAAGTCTGTGGTTCCATCGGGTACTAGCCAGGCGACCTCCCTTGATTCGCAGCGACGATCAGCAACGCCAGCTTCCCCATCAATCCTCTGCTCCCCAACCTCACCGACCAGTGACCTCCTTCCCTATCGTGAGTCAGCGATATGCAGAGGGAATTCCCGACAACTACGATCGCCTCCCTATGCCTCCCTTCTCTCTCCCCAAGGAGCGATCAGCTGAGCGGCTCGCACACCCACGCGCCCACCTGCCTGGCTCTCCGCCGGCGTCTGGCAACTCGACTCGCCCTGGAACAAGTGGATCAGCCGATCCGACTGCAGCAGTCTTCTCTTCTTCCGACCATCAGGCAGCGCACCGTGAGGTACTTGCCAGGAAGAGAACTGCATGTCGACGTGATTGCCTTCAGCTGTTATCTGCGAATATCCGAGGATTCCACTCCAATCTCCACGCTCTACAGACTGTCCTCCCATCATATGACGTAGTGTGTCTGTGCGAAACATTCCTGACATCGGAGGCTTCGCCGATTGTCCCGGGCTTCAGCATTCACCGTAGGGATCGCAGCTCGCACGGAGGTGGGGTCGCGGTGCTTGTACGGGAGGAGATCGACGCCCTGCCGCTGGTTGTAGAATCGGCCATCAACCTGGAAGCTATCTGGCTCCGAGTGAGACGGCGCTCAGGTCGAGGTTGCTGCATCATCGGTTCCGTCTACCGCTCACCCAGCTCGTGCCCTTCCGCCTTCTTCGAGTCCTTGGAGGAAGCCATCGCCTCCATTCGCTCTGCTCATCCCAACTCGGAGATCATCATCTGTGGCGACACTAACTCTCATCTACAGGAATGGGGTGACAGTCGAACTGACAGTGCTGGTCGGTCTGCTCTTTCTTTCTGTATCAGCACTGGTATGGCTCAAACAGTCAGAGTTCCTACCCTCATTCTCGGATCCGGCAGTCGCTCAGTGATTGACCACTGCTATACTGACTTACATGACCATGCTATTCACACCAACATCGTCCCTGGCATCGGATCACTGTGGGGTGTCCATCACCCTTGCCTCCACCCCCAACCGTGACCGGCCCTACTACCGCACCTTCCTCCAATACAATCGCGCTGAATGGGATGGTCTACGAGCTCATTTCAGCGCAGTCGACTGGTCGCTGGTCTTCAGCGGATCGGTAGACGAGGTGTGGGAGAAGTGGCGGGCAAATGTTATCTCCGGTGTCAACCGCTTCATACCATCCAAGACCACGAAGCTGAAACCTAAATCTGCGCCATGGTTTGGCCTCAAGTGCATCCGAGCACGCGACAAGAAAATGCCTACGTGGAGGTTTTGGCGTCGCAACCCCTGTGACGCCTCTCACAGCTGCTACCGGAAAGCCTGCACAGATGCACGACGGACCTACGCAGCTGCACGCCGCTCGTATCTTCACTCAGTCGCTCTTGGCGTTGAGAACAAACCGGCGTCACCCAAGAGCTTTTGGAAAGCAATCAATGCTGCCATGGGTCGTCTACGTGGCCCCTCCATCCCCACGCTGCTTCACGACGACAAAGAGCTGTCCACATCGCGAGAAAAGGCTGAACTCCTAAACTCTTGCTTTGCCTCGAAAGCAAGCATCAACGACCAAGGTCGCTCACCACCGTCTCTCGAGCCGTTGACCGACGATGTGCTTGAAACTGTCGAGTTTGGAAACCATGAAGTGCTTCTCCTTCTTCAACGTCTCCAAGTCACCAAATCAACAGGCCCCGACGACATCAGCGCCCGGGTTCTCCGCGAGTGTGCAAGCGAACTCGTGTCCCCCTTCTCGCGGCTGTTCCGCCTGTCACTCACAGCGGGGCGTGTGCCACAAGGCTGGAAACACGGCCGCATCACTGCATGTCTCAAGGGAGGTGCAAAGAACAACCCCGAGAACTACAGACCCATCTCCATGCTACCTATTGTATCTAAAATGTTGGAAACGATCATCAACCGACTACTGCTACACTTCCTAACCGACCACAATGTGATTCAGGACCACCAGTTCGGCTTCAGGACTGGCAGATCTACTTTAGATATGGCCGTGAACGTCACCCAGCGCTGGTCGAATGCCCTAGATAGTGGTCGGGAGGTCAGAGTGGTGTCCCTTGACCTGTCAAGGGCGTTTGACACCGTGTCTGGCACGAAGGACTCCCCGCCAAACTTGCAGCATGCGGAATTAACGGCCGGCTACACAGCTGGCTGGAAGACTTCCTCCGCGGTCGTTCTCAATCCGTGGCCATCTGCGGTCAGGAGTCTACTGCTCTACCCGTGCGCGCCGGCGTCCCCCAAGGCTCAGTCTTGGGTCCAACGCTGTTCCTGGTGTTCTTGAGGGACATCGAGGACGGTCTGGCGTGTAGCTTGGACCTCTATGCTGACGACAGCACCCTGCATAGAGTCATCGAGAGTCGGGCGGATCGTGTGACAGCAGCCGAAGCCATCAATACAGACTTAAACTCCATCCATCGTTGGGCAGATACGTGGTGCGCCAAGTTCAACGCCTCAAAAACTCGTGCGCTCACCATCAGTCGTGCTCGTGACGCTGCCAGGGCTCATCCACCGCTATTCCTCGCCGAGGAGCAACTGGTGGAGGTAGTACAACTCTCCATCGTAGGACTGACCATCACCAACCGTCTGTCCTGGGGCGCCCGTGAGAAAGATCGCCATCAAGAGTGGCCAACAGCTAGGAGCCCTCCGTCGTGCTGCGAACTGCTTTCCACGATCTGCGATGCTTGCCGCCTACAAAGGAACCCTTCGCTCCCGCATGGAATACCTCTCACCTGTCTGGTGTGGTGGTCCCCTGACTGACTTGAGGCTCTTGTATCGAATACAGAGCCGATTTCTTCGACTAATGGACCTTCATGACCTGGACGCTAAGGACTTGAGACAGATGCGGCTTCAGCCACTGCATGAACGCTGGTCTGTCTCATCTTTGATCTTCCTTCTTCGAGCCGTGAATGGTGAGGCACCCCGTCCGATCCGCGACCTGCTCCCACGACCGGCTGAGTGGCGACGATCGACTCGTGCAGCTGATGCCGCGCACGAACTGGCTGAGTGCGCCGTCGTCTCGCACGGCTCATCACTCGTCCAGCTTCATTCCCCGGACTGTCAGACTCTGGAACGCTCTCCCCCACGAGCTGTTCGAGAGAGGTGTGACGCGTAAAACGTTGAAGACTGTGAAGATGTAATCCTTTTGAATGTACATGTAGTTCACTCCTATTTTTTTGCGGTGGATCTCGGTGTTCCTCACCAGATGTCACTGCCATAGGAGCATCCCTCCTTGTAAAATAAATAAATAGCCATATCTGTAGAGAGGAAAGAGAGATTAGAGATTGAGACAAGGATGATGCAGAGGATCTGAAACAGCCTAAACATGAGATGTTAAAGATACTTACACTTGCCAAGCCGCTCATAGGCTTCCCCGATTGTTCCTTGGGCGACGGGTTCCCCATTACGAATACATTCATGCACTTAAAAGGAATGACAGCAAAGATAAGCAGAACTAAAATCTGGATTCGGTTTAAACATGAACAAAATAAGGGAGCGGCTCTTGATTTTAATTAGGATGTGTACCCTAATGATGTTAGTAATAGAGTGAGTCAACCTTGATACAAATACTTACATTCCTCGATGGTGGCCTTCTCCATCTCAGCAGCAATGCGATAATTCTCAATTTTTGTAAATTCCATGACGGACAGTCGATTGCAGATGATCAATGGTAGATAAGTAAGACTTCAATCACTGAAAAGGAAAATGAGAATCGTTTCATTTGCCTAGTCAACGTTTATCATGGGAACAATCATTGAAGTGACATCTAATGAATTACATTTCACTCTACTCCATATCATAAAGACTAACCTTTGTCGAATGGCTGAAGTACTCTGACCTGGCGAGAGAAAGCGTCACGTTGAGTATGAAGTCGAACGCCCAACATGAGCAACGGCTCAGAGGTTTCGGTCTAACAAACGAACAACCCGTGCAACGCAATCCCTCTACGGCAGTACCTGCCGTCCCGAAGGAACGCTCGAGCAAAGGAGGTATTACAGCGATGATGTTTTATGACCAGAAGTGAATCTCTTGATAGCAAGACACTATTCAACTTGATAGCAAGTCAAAACAACCTGATAGCAGGAGCTCACCGACACGCACCTTGTGAAAGATAAATGTGAAGAGCAGAGCTGCTGCACTGCCTTTTATATGATTTTCGTAAGCGGTGAATGGATGAGACCTCTCGTCCAATCACAGACGAGCTACAGTTCCGGAAGTGCGCACACACATTTGTAACGCGTTATTGAAATCGTCTTAGGCAAAAATGATGTTTAGCAATAGACTCAACCATGGCACCTGAAGTCAATACATTGAAACATGATGATTGCACGATCAAAGACCAAATAAAGCATTTTTCATAACACTTGTGTTGTGCTAACCTTTCTAATGCTGTTGTGAGTTCAGTCGGTCATAAAACTTCAATGATCAAACTTTACTTTCACAAACGTGTGTTGTGGTAAAAACTACTTGACGACACTAACGCTTACATTTTATGACACTTGTGTTTCATAAAACGCCGTGATCAAACTTTCTAACTATACATCAACCTGTGTTGCAGTAAAACTTGTACAACATGATATACTTTCTGACGACACTCACCAATAAAACTTCGATGATCAAACTTTACTTTCACAAACGTGTGTCACGGTAAAACTATTTGACTACACTAAACTTTGCTTTTGCAAACCATGATACACTTTCTGACGACACTCACGAATAAAACTTCGATGATCAAACTTAACTTTTACAAACGTGTGTCACGGTAAAACTGTTTGACTACACTAACGCTTACATTTCATGACGCTTGCAAAACTATTTGACTACACTAAACTTTGCTTTTGCAAACCATGATACACTTTCTGACGACACTCACGAATAAAACTTCGATGATCAAACTTTGCTTTCTCAAGCGTGCGTCACGGTAAAACTATTTGACTACACTAAACTTTGCTTTTGCAAACCATGATACACTTTCTGACTACACTCACGAATAAAACTTCGATGATCAAACTTTACTTTCTCAAGCGTGCGTCACGGTAAAACTATTTGACTACACTAAACTTTGCTTTTGCAAACCATGATACACTTTCTGACTACACTCACGAATAAAACTTCGATGATCAAACTTTACTTTCTAAAGCGTGCGTCACGGTAAAACTATTTGACTACACTAAACTTTACTTTTGAAACCATGATACACTTTCTGACTACACTCACGAATAAAACGTCGATGATCAAACTTTATTTTCTCAAACGTGTGTCACGGTAAAACGTTTTGACAAAACTTTGCTTTTGCAAACCATGATACACTTTCTGACTACGTTCACAAGAGCTTGTTCACTAGCGAAGAGAGAAATGAGCTTGTGGTTGCGTGTGGCGCATGAATGCCCCTTCCAATTCATTCCATTCATCATTTCGTCTCCGTGATAGAGACAGTTCTTAAAAGAACTTATGGTTCATTCTCACATGTATGACCAACTATCGGGAGACAGGTGCAATGGAGATTTTTTAAAGTAACCTTCGACAGACGGCTAAATGTCACCCTGGCGGTCAGAGCACTACGTCGAGACGATAAGGCAACCACTTGGAAACATGACGCAGAGAGGTTTCACAAGGATTACAATTGTCGAATATCCCGTGCAGTACTCATCGCTACGGACTTCACCGCTGTCTCGAAAGAACGCCCACCAACAGGAAGTATGACACCGAAAATCTCCGTGACTTGTACCGTCAATGACTTGATAGCCAGACATGAAAACCGGTGGAGTTATTTACAAGAGGTTGGTATGTCGTTGCTTTGATCAGCTTGATAGCAAGCCGTGGAGAGGGATAGCAAGCCGTGATTCACAAGCGTTTTGCAATGGAGATGTTTAGATGCCACCCATGACAAGATAGCTAAGACTCAACCGATTGGCGTTCAAAGTGCTACGTTGAGAACTGTGTCAAATGCCCAACATGAGTTGCCCCAGAGGTTTCGGTCTAAAATATGACACACTCCCTTGCCACACTTATCACTACGGCATCATCCGCCGTCCCGAAGGAACACCCTGTCAGTGGAATATTACAGCAAAACTCTCCGTGTCATGCTCGCTTTCAGTGAAAAGCCGCTTGTATCATGTGTGGCTCGTACACACTTATACATGCCTTCATTGACTTCATCAGGGTCGAAAACACCAGAAAACCTCCAAAAATAATGAATTTAAAATTTTCAGCATTTAGTACTACTTATGAAATTTTATAAGTAGTATGTCAATATAGGTCTGATCAATGGCAATCGAACCTTTTTTGAATCAATTCAAAAGGACTTGTAGAAGCAAAGTTACAAGCCTTTAAAGTTTTGGAGTCTTTTATGGCCTGGAGACGAAGGCCATCTCCTGGCCAACCTTTAAGTCTGACGCCTTAGCTGATATCAGCCATGAAATTTTCTAAGTCGGTTAAACCCGGTTTTTGGAGATTTCCAATGCTAACATCGGAGCTACGGAGTTCACCTACCCCAACCCAGTCGGGAGGAGAACTGATTTCCACAAGCAGAGACTCCACTTATATAGTTTGTGGCGATCAGCTGATGACGTAATGTCCATCATCCAAGCCTTTAAACACGTCTATCTCCGGTTCTAGTGCTCCGAGTGACTTCAAATTTTGACAGTCACGTTTTCTCGCTCTCACCTTCCATTTAAGCCATCCCTCGACTCTCTACGATGACAGAAGCCGAGCTGAAAAAAACTCGCAAACATTGGAAAATGCGCAAACATTCGATTTTCAACATGCTCTCATTTGGAAACGAAACCTTCCACAGATCTGAAAAGATAGGATCCTAGAGAACAAAGTGCGGTCTTGCCCGTAAAAGAAACCCAAGCTCTTCATTCACTTCCAATCCTCCGCTATTCATCGCCAAAGGTGGCCGCAATTTAACATTTTCACGAAAAAATCCTGTGTGGAGACAGTGTGAAGAAAATTTTCAACTTTTTCTCTCCGATTTACTTGAAACTCACCCTCTAGATGCAGAATGTCACGCTGATTCCAAATCTGGTCTCTGTTTTCCCCTCCGAGGCTTCGTTCACCCGCTAGAGCCATTTTCGTAAAAATTCTAACTCAGTCGTTTTTTCGCCAATTTCCAAAATTTTCAATGGCGTCTCACGTCTAGACGAAGGCAGACATGAACAAGCCGTTTCTTCCACTGACTTTGTCTCACTCTTAGCTTTCAAATGAGCTATTGCACGACTTTCTACGATCTCTAGAACCAAAGTTGGAAGATCGCTGCCGAGGGGGGGAGTCAGAAGTTTTTCACTCCGATTGAGCTGGAAACAAGTCCCTAGATCCAAAATTGGCCAAAAAGTCCGAATTTGCCCTCCGTTTTCCCATCCGAGCACTCCTTCATGCCGAAAAATGGACTTTCTCATCCCAAAACGACCAAAATCTGCCTTTTCTCACTCTATCCTTCCCACATTCCTATCCTTGCTGGAAAACTCCTTCCTTCATTCCAGAGGGGGGGAGGGAACGGTTTCTTCCTCTCGGACCCATTCCTCCATCACATCCTTGGCGAACTCCCTCACCTACTTCCTTCCTTCCAGAGGCGGGGGCTGAGTCAGCATGATGACTCAGCAGCGATGACTCATCGCTGCACCGCACCGGCCTTGATTTTGCAACGGGATTACTACTCTGGAGGTATTCCGTGAAGAATCATCGTCCAACCCAACACAGGTGGAGAAAAGGACGCGAAACGGATAAAAAAAAGCAAGTGGAAGCTAACAAAATTAAGATCAACTCAAAAGCATGAGGGCCTACTAGAGAGCATTTCTGATTATTCAAGAAAATGTAGGTATGAGACGATGTCACAGGTAGAGTAGGAATCCCATCATTTTTAGGACTTCGACTCTGGGTAAAATGATGGGACTACGAGAACTCCGACTCCACATTTCTGGGATTGGTGAGTAATCTGGCTTTTCACCAGATTCCAACCTCATTACATCACTTATTGTGATTTTACAGTAAAATCAAACTTTATAAGAGCGGAAATCACAGCCAAGCAGCTCAGTTAATCAATTTCAAGTCCCATTAGCCCATTATTAAAAATATAATTCTGATGATAGTATTCATCAGAATCTTATCCATACAGTGGACACATTGACGAGAATGGTCACATTAGATTCATCACTCCAACTTACTTAATGTTTTTCTTTGGTTGAAATTCACACTCAATGCCATTTCCATATTGTTCAAGAACTATGGAGGCAGAATTATCAGCAGGGCCTCGATGCTGAAATGCATTTGACATACATCTAAGGGCATAAGATTAGGAGATAATCATATTGCATAATACATACTAGCATGTAGCAAAATCAAAACACAATACAATTTCATGCTCGTCTCGGACATCCGCTTTTTGGAAATTTTCAAATATTGATATTTTACAATCACCTGATAAGTATCATGCTAAATGGTCACTGGAAAAGTTGAAGTCAAGAAAGCTCAAAAATCAGACTAAACTATGACTATAAATTCTCAACCGAAAAGACGCAGTAGTGTAAAGGCGAACTTTTGCACATCCGCCTCAAGATTTTCTTAATTTTCATAGTACTTTTAATCTTTGTTATCAGTAGAATTTTTTAACCCTAACATGTGCTCACGTGATAATTTTCTTTGGTCGTATGATGTGAATGTTGCGCTGTACATCTTCATTCGTGCATGATTAAGCCTTTGGGACGAAACGTCGCACACGCAATAATAATCGCTTGGAAGTACCCGAAGAATCTTTTCTTTTGAACCCTTTATAGAAACATAGAATTAACATAATAGCGCTCATCCCAAATACGCGAAATCTCATTCATGAAAAATGTCGCTTACACCACTTCGTCTTTTCAAGGAACGATTTTGGCCAACAGAAAGTGCTGCAGGATACCTACATAATGCCGATGGTTCTACGTACTCTAAAAATTATTTATAAGTTCCCTTAACTGATTTTTCCGGTGCAAATCTCACGGAATTAATAATCACAAGGGATATTTTATATCAGATGCTCAGTTATCACTGGCTAACTGAAGTAAATACATGTGCTCAGATCATCGACTTCATAAAATCGTTAATGAAAAACAGCTCATGGATCGTTCACATTCCATCGTTCGATAGAAATTGGGTGAACCTGTCCTATACAACGTCCACTATCCTTTTATTTTTCGACTTGTGAAAGCACATGACTCCAAAGTAACCTCTCTTGTATATTTATAAAATAATAGAAATTCGACTAAAAGGGTAGTTTGATTTTTGCTTTAACTGTGACTGCTCAATTAAGCATAACCAAATCCTAATACGGAGTCATGTAAACATGTTAGGGAAGAAATGTGCCAGCAGAAGGGGGAAAGAAGCATCTTAGTGGGCAAACTGCTCTCAGTGACTAAAGTTCATTCAGATTCTGTTCCACTAGCGTTTCCAATGCTGCGCGGATTTCAGGAATCGTCCATGGAAATTTAAGTCACTTCCTCCCATTGGAGATTTTTATTTATTCTGCGTCGTAAAAAAATTAAAACTGATTCGTAGTTTGATAATGATTATAGTAAGTATGATTATAGTAGGTTGATAATGATAATGGTAGTATTATTACAACTTATCAGCTCATGGTGTCGTACCTGTTTATGTGAGATGTCCGCGGAAAGCAGGACTGGATGTGAATCCAAAATTCAATAATACGCGTGAATCCGAAAAATATGCATCCGACCATAAAGTTTGAGCGTGATAAGTAATCATACGCATTTCCTCCAGTCATTTAGTTCATAATAACTATTACTTTTTTGAAGAATGCAGATTTTCTCTCAATCCATAGATGCTATTTCTTATAATTTTACCTACTTATAACAAATGAGCCGATTGAAAACATCAGATTCAAAGAAAATAACAAAATGTTTAAAAATCACAATTCAACAAGGGGTGAGAAGCTCATTAACAAGGGAAGTACGTATCTGGTGTTTTCACCTTTATCAGAAGTTACAGCTTGAATCCGTCAGTTCATGCTTTCATAGAGTCACAGACACCTAATGTTTTTCGTCCGATATTGCTGCCCAGCCGTTGCCTAAAGGGTTATCATCAGGTATCGTTGAATTGAACTGTTTCACAGCTCAATTAAATTAAAACCAGAGCTTTGTGCTATCTTGTTTGTTAATCGTCGATTGATTTTCATTTCCACATTATGTCAAGTCGAAGCAGATGTGTGGCATGGGGCACCATCGTATTGCAAAATATGTCGACTAGTCATCAAGCGGGGATTGCAACATCGGGCAACTCCCGATAATGGACATTTCCGTTGCATCGCACATGCTGACGCACTCCATCAAAGCGGCCTACGCCCCTCACCACAAATAACCAAAACCCCTCTGAATGTAGTCCCTCTCGTGGATGCAGATGTAAACAACATTCATCAGTAAAAACCAGGGCTGCGTACTTAACCTAGAGTCGGTGGTTTTTGGCCGGCCTCGGACTTTTTCCTGAACTCGGTCCTACTTCCAATGAAGCCCTTGTAGCAACTATCTGATTCCGTCTTAAGTCCATATCTGATTCCACTTTTCTTGATTCCATTCATTTTTCTGTCTTCATCAATCAGACGTTCTTTGATTTGCTTGCATGTAGCAACTGCATTCGGACGACTACTTCCAAAAATTTTGTTTCGTTGAAGGGAGCGTTTCATTGTTTTCAAAGAAACAATTGATGTCAAATTCATGGATGAATTGAATCGCGTTATGAACTTTTTAGAATGCATGTGAAATCTCTATATCATCTCTATATTGTATTGTAATTATTGTTTATATTGTAGTTTACCTCCATTATCCACTTTCCACTTGTCCACATTACCATTATTCACTTTCCATTATCCACCATGTGTATTCTCAGTTATAGTGTTGCATTATTTCATTTGTAATCGGTGTAGTAGCATCATTGTTGTTCTACGATTTACCTCCACTTTTCCTATTTCTATCCATCGGTTTCCTGTTGTTTTATAATATCCATTTTTAATTTCATGGTGACCATTGTCCTATTCTATTTCCACTACCAGCATCTGTAGTCTGTACAGTATATTAGACGTCTCTTTTGAACGTGTGTGCGGCAGTGTTTGGAATCTATGGTAGTAGTATGTTAGCAGCAAGAATGAGTAGTGTTACAAGTCTTCAGATTTCCATTTTTACCAGTTACTGTGCCAAAGCTGATCAATTTTAATTCGTTGCCACGAGAAAGCTCCATTGAGTTCTTTTAAGAACTGATTAATCCAATGGTTACAACAGCATTGCATTTGTACACTTGCTGATTGGAGAGCGCCATCAGTTCTCATCAGGACTACTTCAATTCATAATTTAAATTAGTAAGCATTACATTCTATTGGAAATGGCTGCTGGGATGATTTTCATCATCGTATGAGAACAGTTATTTATCTTCTCTGGGTAAGGATTACCTTACTGAGTGAATAACGAGTACAGCAATTTTTCATTGTCATGTGATGTGACTAGCGATCGCCTATAGGCCAGGGATTGCATCGGATCAAGATCCGGATCCGGGATCCGGTGGATCCGGGTGCAAATATCCGGATCCGGGATCCGGTGTGAGATCCACCCGAATCCCGGATCCGGCGAACAACGTGTATAATCAGATATTGATTATTAGTAATTCAGTATAAATCATACAAATTGTAAAACATCAGTTAGTTATTGCATAAATTGCACATGAATGCTGCAAACCGTTATAATATACAGTGTATACATGAGCCAGTCAGTGTATCACAGACGTCCGGGAATCGTATTGTATAATTTTATAACCAACTGAATCTGCTAGCGAGTTTTGTCTAATATCATCGAGTATAAAGGCATCTTATGACGCGTCCTGTTAACCAGTCAAAACATAAAAGAGACATAATCAACAGCTCTCAGTCAACATGGAAGAGACAGGGAAATAGGGAATACTTCGAATGACCTTGAATGACGCTTTTTGATCGCTGCCAAGGACTTCACTGTATTAAGCATAGGGCGCTTTTGTGAGACTTGTTTCATAAACTCGCTTACTGACTCCTATGCAAGTGAACTACTCATGTCTTCGAGATCAAGTGGTATTTGGGAACATTACTCTTCGGATTCCAGTGAACCTTCGAAAGTAATATGTGTTCACTGCAAAACTGTCTTACAACGTGGGAAGGATTTCTCAACATCGTCGTTGAAGAAGCATTTATCAAGAAGACACAACATCGATTTACCAGCTCCATCCAGTGACCAACCACTAAAAAGAACAAGAACTCTCGATGATTTTTATCTTGTGAAAAAGCCTTCATCACTTCCTAATATTTTGAGTCGACTGGCTGCTGTTGACCGTTTCTCTCTGCAGCAAATAGCCAATAGTGAGTTTATTCGATCGGCGATAACCGCGAAGGGCTACACCCCTCCACGTAGTCTCAATACTATCCGTCGTATCATACTTGACCATTGCGATGGCATCAAACAAAGCGTGCGAGAAGAAATACGAACAAAGTTTTCAAAATGTTGAGCGATTTAGCGCAACGTTAAACGAATGGACATCTTCACAAAACCGACGGTACATAAATGTGAATCTTCATAATCATCAATGTCTGCATTACAACCTTGGACTCATACGTGTGAAAGGTTCCGCAACGGCGCAAAATATTGATATGCTGGTCAACGAGAGATTGCGTGAGTTTGGAATTTCTACAGACCAGCTCGTCGGAATTACCACTGATGGTGCTTCAGTGATGATTGCTTACGGTAGGCTAATAGAAACTGCTGAACAAGTGCTATGCTATGCGCATGCACTTCATCTAGCTGTTCAAGATGTCTTCTACACTTCTTCAAAGAAATCAACAAACGTCGAGCAGGAAAACACAGACGAAGATAATGAGTATGACAACAGTGGAGGAAGTAGCGATAGTGATGACGACAGTGATGTTGACCGCAATGACATTCCGACACACGATATCAATTTTAGCAGTGATGATGTAGCACGACTCATCAAAAGTGTGAGGGGTGTTGTTGTTAAATTTCGTCGAAGTTCCTTAAAAAATGACAAAATACAAGAGTATGTTAAGGCTCAACTTGGAAAATGCTATGTACTTGTCCGAGATAACAAGACTAGATGGAACTCAGTGGTCGATATGATCGAGCGTTTTCTTCTACTGCATGACTTTATTCGAAAAGCTATGATTTACTTTCCTGATACCCAAGCTGATTTTTTAAAGGAAGAACTTCAGCTACTGAGAGATATTGTCTACTCATTGTCGCCAGTCAAACTAGCGGTTGAAAAACTGTCTGCTCGATCAACCAACCTATTGAAGGCAGATGCCATCTTTACGTTCCTCATAAATTCCTTGAGTCAGAGAAAAACACCATTTTGTTCATTGATGAAACCTGCTGTAGAAAAGCGCTTTGCAGAGAGACGACCCTCCAAGTTGATGGATGTCTTTCTGTATCTGCATAATCCAGAGTTGATTAAGTCCACTCCAAAATTAGCGTTGTTTAAACATGGGACCAAAAATCAGATTTTGGAAACAACATCACGTATTTTCCAACGTCTTAATGCAACAGGTAAAACATCAAGTGAAATTGAAAGGTCGCCTGAAGTGGACACAACGATTGATTCCATGGACATAACGATGGAGGAGGCTCTCAATCGTGAACTTGCAGCTTTCGATACAAACTCCGAAAGCTCAATGAATGCCAATGTCTCTTCAAACGACTCTTCAAATCTCAGCCTAGAATTTAAGTTGTTTGAGGCAAAGAAATTGAGAGGAGTCTCCCTAGAAAAACTGTACCAGCAGCTGATGACGATACAAAGTACCAGTTGTGAAGCTGAGCGTACTTTCTCTGCGGCTGCTCAGTTCGCAGTGAAACAGCGTAATCGAATGTCTGACAAACTTCTTGACAGTCTCACATTCTTAAGATGGTATTTCAAAATTTATGAAAATCGTTGAATTTGAAATACCATAACAAAAATACATTTGATTTCAGGCCCGTATGCATAAAAATGACTAATTACTTTTACATTACAAAAATTACTAATTACATTATTTTCCATTCATTATTTTCATAAATATGCGTAAAGATTTAAAATTTTAACATTTACAGTGAAACACGTTTACAACGAATTCCAGCGGAACGTTAAATTAGTTCGTTGTATCCGTGATTCGTTGTATACGTGAATTAGTTAAAATTCCACAAAAAGATTCAATTAAAAGCAATTGCATGTACTCTATGTAATTTTAGTGTCCATGGAACTTCAATACACGAATAGAAATCAAAAAGACGCTTAGATGTTCACTTTAAAGAAATCAGTTATCAAACATTGCTTGCTTGATTCAATTGACACCTTGTTTATGTACGATGATAATTCACCTAAGATGTCGGTATAATTGTCATTTCCTTGAAATGCCAAGAAAGAACGAAGAGTAGTTACTCCCTCTCTAGCTTTCTTTGAACTAGGAGGAGAAATTATTTCATCATCGTCGACGTCGTCATGATCGACAGCATCTGATCCCATAAAATGATGAATAATATCTTGAACAGAAGACACTTCACACGTTATAACTTCATCGTCAATGGAAAAATACGAATCAGGTGTGTGATTCGGCGGCAAGTATCTGCTCATCTTCTCAAAGATCTCCTCGGCAGTGTCTGGAGAGTTGTCGGAACCGCTAACAATAAAACCACTGTGATTAAAGCAGTTTTCAATTGTGATGGGAGTCACTCGATTCCATGCAATTCGCAAGTCGTATATAGCATCGAGAACAGATACCTTGAACGTCGTAATGTCTCTCCCGTCGTCAATGTGCAGAAGCAATTTCTGCATTATGCTGGCTCTATAATGTCGTTTTGAGGAAGCAATAATACCTTGGTCACATGGCTGAAGGAGTGCAGTTGCATTGGGAGGTAGCTTGATCACTTCAATTGCTTGTAAAAATGCAATTTCTGGGTGAGCTGGGCAATTGTCGACAATCATGGCAATTTTCCTCCCTTGACTACACAATTTAGTATCAAGTTTTCGCAGCCATGATTCGTAAATGGTTGACGTCATCCAGGATCTTCGGTTTGCATAGTAGGGCAATGGAATTTTCTTTACAATACTGAAGCACCTTGGTTTTATCAACGAACGCTTGTTATTAATGTATGAACAGCGCGCATTTCCCTAAAATCAAGTTGAGGCGGCGGTCAGTGATTAACGCCAACGGAGTCCAAGCGCATGCGCGCGTGGATAAATAAACCTCATTATGAAGCGATGAAAATGTGTTCGTTGTATCCGTGAAATAGGAAATAAATTCGTACAATACGTGAAATTTTACATAACATGGGAATATGATCGAAACGGGAAATTGCGATCAGTTCGTTATATCCGTGTTCGTTGTAAACGTGTTCCACTGTACTTTCTTTTTAGTTTCATACTTAAATAAATTGCCTCAAAGATAAGCAATTACTTTAAGATAACCAGTTACGTATTTTTATGCATACGGACTAATAATTTCATATCAGCAAGTTGCTATTTTTCTTTTATTTTGATACAATATACTTGTTAGTCGGTCTTAAAATTGTTCTGGATTAATCTCTCTTAGAGGTATTTAAAGAATTGGCCTATTCATACTACATGTCTTAAAAAGAATACATATATATTTGAAGGAGTGATTTCTAAAACCCGTAATCATAATTTGAAATTAAATAAAACATTTTACTAACAACATAGAACTTGAATGACAACTGTAGTAAATGTCGACTATAACACTTCAGTAGAAGGCATTATGAAATATATAGGACATCATTTAAATTTTGGTGTCCCGATTTAAACGTTATATTGAGGCCCTACTGCATGTAGCATAAACTAAATTTGTTACTTTTGATAATAGGATCCGGGATCCGTCCGGATATCCGGGTATGGGATCCGGATCCGGTCCGGGATCCGGGTGTTTAAAAAACCCGGGTATTTGCAATCCCTGCTATAGGCTGACAGATGATGTTTTGCTTTCCTCACAGCCTTTTTATTCGATTTAAGCGATTAGTTTATATGCGCGGATTCCATTGCATAGTTATAAGATTTTCGCATAGTAAACTCACATTTCAGATTTTTGTGTTAAACCCCTTTTTTTGGTAGAAATGCTCCACTTGATAAAAGTCATCACGGTAAGCTGCTGGAAACTATACCGTCAGTTGAAAAGAGTTAATTACATTCATTACAAAGATGCCTCATTATAATTGGAGGGGGTGGTAGATTGCGTTATCGGTAGGCGGTTTGATGAGGCGATTACGGAACTGATTACGAGGGAGGGAGGGGATTCAAATAGTCGGTACAATAGTGGGGAACATCCGTAACCTTTGAAATATTGACTGATATATCAACATAAACTGATTCTCTTAATTTCATACATCCAGGGACAGCGTACATGTAATCAGAATTATCAACCTTTACTCTTGCTATTTCATAGAAGACACTAATGGGAGGGGGCACATTGAGACATATCACTTACCCAAGGATATATGTACGAGTAAAACCTTTTATGTAGTCAATCATGTTCATTTGGAGAAAATGTTTTATTTACACTCCTGTACGTGGTCTTGCCTACATAAACTACAATTGTTATAAATCATTCAGACTATCAAGTACAAGCCGACTTGTTACAAAAATCTACTGAAATTATGAAAACAATTAAGGGATCCCATGAGTAAATTTCTGGAATTTCAAGATTTGCAAAAGCCATGCAAATACAGAAAGCATCGTTTCCAGGACATTTCGAGACACAACTCTCCACGTCGTACGAAGTTTTGAACTAAGTTTAAAAGAAGTTTAGATAAACATCTACACCAAGCGCCACATCAAGAGTTGAATTCGTGATATTCGATAATGCGCATGCAGAATTGATGATCCGGAGGGGGGAGACTAGCGACATATAAGCACTGTAAGTGGAGTATCTTGACTGCGTACAGCACAATATGCGAGTGCAGATGCGATCTGATCAATCGCTCTCTGATTTGGCAAATCCACTATGTGGAAGCTATCGCTATCGGAACTGCAACAGCAGACTAAGACAATCAAATACAATTGACTTTGCGATTGTGAACGTTCAAAGAAGCTTATCTGTATCAAAGCAACCCTTTCATCAGATGGGCGCCCGCTTAATGTTTTGCAAAAATGTTCAAACAGGTCTAAAATTCCCCTTGTTCGATGATTTTGAATTCGTCAATTCTACGCAAGTTAGAAACAAAAAATTGGAACCTTTATTGATAATTACTAGTTACCGAAACTTAAAAATGAAATGTCAGTTAAGTATGATATCAAAAAGTAGTACTTAGAGAATAACCGAGGAAATCCAACTTCGCATGCTAATTGAATCATCATGCAAAAACATTATCAAATGAGGCTAAATTATACCTCCGACACTCAGATGAAAGCTTCATTTACAATGTATTATTTTTGGGGTTGATAATCAATTTTTGTAGAAGGGCCATAATCGAGGAAATTAAAAAAATTGAAAGATAAATTCATCATGTAAGATATCACATAAATCACAAAACAAGCATATTCACGAAAATGTATTTATCATAAAATTCAGCATTACACCTACCTTTACTGATTAGGTTAATGAAAATTCATTGTCTGACCAAATTAATTATGAAAAGATTTCTTGTATGCACCCTACGCTATGTCCTGCTAAGCTAAAATTCAGAATTATCCACGTATATTGCGAGTTTGAGCTAATGCTTCACATTTCACTAATAAATTTCAAGTATTCCACAAAAATCATATTCTATGAAGATAAATGTATAGCCTGTAGATTTGCAATGCTTTCTTTTAGTAATCAATCTTTGTAAGTTCCAAATACGAGAATAACTACGAAGTGAGTATGACTTTCATCATGATATGTGAAAAAACTGTCACCCATGTCCGGCGCCCACAAGCATCTCGACGCTACGTGCAGGTTTTGTCCACCCTCTATTTTTGAACCGTGAACAACTTGAATAACGATTTTGAACCTTGGAAAGTAAAGATATTGAATTGCTTTCACCTGACGCAATAATTCGATAGTTAATTTCTTTATCTCGTCCTCACTTTGGTCACGTTTTAGGAGCTCGTCATATTCCAACAAGTGCGCCTGGATAACACCTTTCAACAGCTTTTGATGAGCAGTGAACCGCAAATCAGCAGGTGGTTGCAGATGGTAAGTGCGAGCCGAATCTTTTTTCAATTTCGTAGGTTTTACTACCTTACGTTGTTTTACTTTCCCTTCACTACTATATTCAGAAAGTATGCTGCCAGACATATGTTGAAGTGATGACAATTTCTCCATAATTACCAGTGATGGGTCACTATGCAAGACTATACTCAAAGTAATAAAATGATTTCAAAGTAGACGTAGAAATGAGAAATAAAGCGATTTTAAAATCTGTCAACAGTCCTTCCCTTCAAAATGAGCTGGAATGATGTCCTTCATAGAATGCCTGATTTAATGCGCTCTATGTTATCAGCTACTAAAATGTTTTCTATGGTACTATTCTATATAATTCATAGACTTTCGCAACTATTTAAGCACATTGATATATCACCATGGACATCCATGATGTAAGATATCCAGTACATGGTATGGCAGTTGAACGTCCCTTAGATATCTTATATTAATCACAGACAATTCCTGAATTCTCAAAAATTCTGCAAAAAGACCTAGGGATCCTAAGTTATGTAAAAGTCACTACAAAAGAAAGGAAACATGCAAAAAAAGTCACTCTGCTTCTGGCAGAGTTCGGGCTAGCAATGCGATGGCATTGGATCTAGTCAGACAAACACCCAGGCGTTGGAACATTTGATGTCGAGAAATGTTAAGCGACATATTCTTCTGCATCGCAAGGCGGTCAGCGATCTTGTGGATGCTTGTAATGGCCAGATCTCCCCATGACCCGTAGACAGAAACTGCCAGAGGTATGCAGCGCCTGTTTTGTAGTTCACACGCATCCCCATTGAGCCTCTTCTTCCTGTCCTCAGCATCAGCAAGACATTCACTCACTGTTGTACTCGCTCCGTCAATATTATGTGGTTTGAGCGGATGTACAACAGTAAGATCAAATGCTGCAGCCTTGCCGAGGGACCAGGAACGAACTAGGATGTCCGCACGTATGCTGTTGTTATTGCCGTGACCCTTTTCTAGCTGTGGACTCAACTGAGCTTGTTGACAATAGTTGAATAAAATGTCCCACAACTGATTATGTCGACGCACGACATCCGGACCCCGTTTACATGTGAGACCGTGATATCCAAATTTGCCCATTATTTTTCCTGGGCACCGTGGATAGTCTAGGGTGGTCCAAAGGCAAGGGCAAAAATAAAAAGTTCGAAAAGTTAAGCTCCCTGCCTGCGCCCCTGTTCCATTTAATCATAGGAGAGTGTAATCCAAAATTTAACCCAATTGGATGATATCTACAGGTGTTGCAAAAAATTCATTTTTGTTTGGGAAGCAAAGTCTCAGACATTTTCGTAAAAAATCTATTAAAGGCTAAAACAAATGAAACGGCTTCTAATGAGAATGAAGCAGGAAGTCCTTCGTGAAATAACGTATCACACTTTCAATATTTAGAATGACTAAATTAACCAGGAATTACTTGTATGAATTTTCATATTTATATATCATATAATATTCATATTATACAAGTATATATAAGTGTTCTCACTAAACCTGCAATTCGTTTTGTGAACAACTCATTTGCACTCTTATAGATCCTTAAGTACCGTAAGTATCCTTAATAAATAGTTAGGAAATAAAAGGTCACGAGAAAACTTGTTGTACGCTTATAAATCCTTGTGTATATATGTAAGTCATGACTAATAATAGTTAGGTCAAGGTCATTAAATACAGATCCCAATTATTTGCCGCTTCCCTCTATTAGAATACTTCTTCAATATAGATTTTAAATAGCAATACCCTTTTCCAGATGAAATCCTGTATAAATGAAGGGCTCTCACTAAATTTGTGATATTTATATTTAAATATTGACTTCCTTAAACATCATTCGAGAAACTGCAGATGTTTCCGCTAATTTTGAATCATTTCATTCACAAGGCTCGAACGATGAACACCCGCAGCTCCAATGATGTCTGTCTTATTCTAAAGCTGATTCCCGAATTCTGGGAGCCGGTCTCCCCACGACAGGCGCTGCGCATCGACTTCTCGTCTACAGTCATCTAGAATGCAGTGTGTCAATACAGGAGAGCTCGAAGTTGACGATCCAAGACATAATGCCTTTGTGGAACAAAGCTCGCATCCAAACCAGGCGATCAGATAAGTGCCAGGAGAAGCTATGGGCAACTTACCGGTCACTCAAAAAGAGTCGATATCGAAAAGACGATTTGCAGGCAGGGAAGGAGACTTAGTTTAAGAGTGATCACGAGGATTTCTTTGATATCTCGCATCAGGATGCCATGTCGCTGATGACCAACGATTAAGACAAGGCCTTCCTCATCATGCAGAGTGAGGACTCTAAAAGCTGTTCGATAGGTGGTGCGGACAATGTTCTCGCAGGAATAGAGGCCTGTAGATGTCAGCGAACATTTCTTGAGGGTGTACGGAGGAAGAATCAAGCGACTCCGACGGCCTCGTGCACCTCTGGAGCAGACGCCGAATCAGATGATGAAATCGAGACTGATAACCCCTCCGACCCAGACTCCCAACATCCGTCTACGTCGTGGGACACACCTGGCCAGACCAAGCGTAGGAACCGCCCTTTCCAAGTCGTCACACCGGAAGTGGACTTAGCGATGGACCGAGTCAAGATGTCGAACCGGGCCGCTACCAATGTGGCCACCAGCATCGTTCAATCTGTCGAGAGGAATTCGGACAATGTCGTTCTCTCGCGGAGCAGCATTAGGCGCGCTAGACTAGCCAGTCATGAGGAAGCAGCGGCCGACATCGAGCAATCATTTTCAAACAATGAGCCCTCGTTACTGCACTGGGACAGCAACTCCTTGCTGTCCCGAAGATCGGCAGGGGCATCTCTCGCCGATTTTCGCGTGAAGGCCAAGAGCTTCTACACGGAAGTTGTCAACAAGCAACAAGTAAGAGAGGATTACCTGGAGTTGCTGCAGCTTTCTCTTGCATTCCTCAGTGGTGGGTCGTACACCCCTCCAGTCAGCGCAGCACCTGGTGGCATTCATAATGCGTGGTTGCGCAGTAAGCACTCACTTAAGGAGATGTACTGCATGTAGCAATAAAATACATAATTATGCAGTACTTCAGCTTGTTCATTCATTCTAAATATTTTAAGCTAGTTTGAGCCATTCCGAGCCGTATCGACGAGTGTCTACGGCTGCCAATGAATTTTCCACAGGAAATTAGATCCACGGCTACAATCCTATTCTTGACACCAATTTTCAAATATTAAGTCCATACTTAGAACGTGACATCGATCGACTTGAACGTGTGCTGAGATATTTCACTCGACAAGTTTGTAAAAGATGTGGCATTTCGTACATCGATTACGATCACCGACTAAAACTGGTGTCTATTGCCCCCTTTGGAACAGAAGAACTGTACTGGACCTTTGTTTCCTTTAAAAAGGCTTCCACGATCTCATAGACTTAGACTTTGATAAATACTTTATTTCCGTCCCCTTTTCTCACTGTACACGTAGTTTTACCAATAATCCTCATCAACTAGTTCCCCGCATTTTCCCAAAAAGTAATTATTTGAGTTGAAACAATGTTGCCTTCAGATAATTTTGAAAATAAACGTGGTCGCCAAGAAACTTATATTAGTGATAATATATTACTAATAACTAACAAATTAGTTTCTCACTAATGAAAGTTTCTTGGCGACTACGTTTATTTTCAAAATTACTTCAGTAATTTCTTTTGTGTTTGCAAGGTTTGGAACAAATTGCCTTTGTCGTGTGTTTTAACTCCTTCAATTTTTGCCTTCAAGTGTTTAAAGAATGAGCTTTAATTGCTATTGTGACGCGAGAACTCATTTTCAGGCTCGTCTGTAAGAGCTACCGCCGGTTGCCATGACTTGCTTTTCTGTAAATTACTTAGCGGAATAAATTGATCTGATCTTAAATCTAAGTTATTCAAGTCTGAGGATATCTTTCTAATCGATACCCAGGCGAACTGACACTCTGCAATCTTTATTATGCATACATACAGTGCATACGGCACGAACTTTTGGGACAAACTGGTATATGCATACTTGTATGTTCTTCGCAAGAATTAATTTCAATATGTGTAGAAACATTTACGTCGATAGCACTACACGATTTCTGCATACACGAGTCAAAGAACATCTAACGAATTCAGCTCAGCGTTCAAACATCTTCGTATTGTTACAACAATGACAAGTTATTTCAGTGGATATCCTGGCATCTGAAAAGTACAATTGCAACTTCAGAATTAGAGAAGCAGTAGTTGAAGTTCGATTCCAAGGGCTACTGCGTATTGCATCCCCATACCACAAATGCGCCGACGAGTTCCGCGAATTCACATATTCCCGGCGTGAAAGATGGCAATTTGGGTTTACACTTTTACCCATGCAATTATGAAAGAAAATGGTCTCTGTTATTTATTGGCAAGACAGCAGGCCAATCGCTTTTGGTATGCTAAATACTCGAGATGGAACACGGCATCGGTTGAGCACATTCGAGAAGTAAAATAAAGACGGTATCTGCCTTTCTTTGCTGATGCTGCTCGGTTAGCGATGGCATACCCGGATAGATTTTGCTTTGACGTAGCTGTGTGCGTCAGCATCAACGGTGCAGTTATAGAAAAACGACACCTACTACATTCGCAAACACCTCTCGCCATCCAGTCTGCATAATTCATTGATATTCCTTGGTCATTATCCTTTTCTGGGATAACGATTGGCTCTATTCTCACTCCACCCCATGCTGCATCTGCTAGCTTGGCGGCGTTGTCACGCAGATCATTGTGACCCCTCTATACGAGGCCTCCTTTGGTAGTCTAAGCCATGTTGAAGACTGAGCGGCCCTTCATATCCATCACACAAGTCCGATGGGTTCTCGGTGGCATCGAATCGACAGTTGATCTCTGAATTCAGTAGCTGACATATCGCATCCTTCTTCACGTAATGAACTGACTCCAACAAAACTTCAGCAATTTCAATGTTCTTCGGATTGTCCTTCAAGACACCCGGCCTACCACCAATGAAACACTTGCGGGACATTCTACAACGAAGACTTGTGCACAAGGATAGTGGAAGAAGGTCTTTGCCTCTACGCTACCTCCGTCAACTAATCGGAAGCTTCTGGAGAGATTGAGTGACCTGGTATCAGAATCCTCAATTCAATGTTATTAACAATGAGCCTGAACGACTTCATGCTATTGAAATTCGTGGGGGACACACGCGATATTGACTGACATTCTTCATGCTCACTTTATTCAATAAATTGGATTTGCCTAGACTAAACTTCGTTTTTGCTCAATATACTCGTTTTTACTGATAGTCACTGTCCTAATTTTTTGGTGAGCAGTATAGGCCTGCAGTATTTGATAAAAATGAAAATCAATCAGTCTTTCGCATACGACCAGCTGTCATCTGATGCATGTGATAAATTCATGAACTTGAAGAGCAGTTGTACGAAGGGTGCTATCTTTCTGGCTAAACACATGTACATATAGAAAGAATTTGCTACGTAGTAATCGCTCTAAATGTGCCGTATAACAAGGAACTCGAGATTTCCTCACTTGAAATATTTTTGCACTAAAAATTAAATGTTTTCAAAAGCTAACTCCAACTGATGCTGTTTGTAGTTGATTTCAAACTGTTTTGTGGCTATAAATTACATCTGCAATTTTCACACGGCCAGATTGTGGTGCGTTGGATACCATTAAACGTGAATTTCATAGAGTATCAAAAAGTATAATAAAAATGGATTCCTGAATCACAACACATTGGAATTCACATTCCCACGGCAACAACCATCCGCAGGCGTACTATAGGCTAGTCAGTGATTCATCATTCGCTTTTCCAATTGAAATTATGTGATATTGTAAATTGCAGAATAATGCTTCCTAACGAATTTAGAAAAAAACGAAAAGCAGCTACTAACTAAAGACTGCTGAAATTTATATCTCATGATTGTGTCCTATAAGATAAAGGTCATAATGGCTAAGTAAATTGGTGGACTTCTGTTCTTAAATTATTGGAAAATATTCAAAAGCCCAAAACTGCACCTCTTCCTGTCATAAATGCAAGCTGATTTGAATCAAAAACATGATTTTTCAGGAAATTCAAATGTATTGTTAATGAATCTAGTTACTTTACACAATCATATATACAATGTCATATCCGGTCATATCAACATCGCACTGTCAACGGTATCACGAAAATACAAAACACTCTTACAGACTAATGATTAAAATCTGTGATGCACTGTACAACAGCCAGGGGAAATTGATTCATGTTTCTCTAGGTTACGAAACAAACATGATGAGCTCAGTGAATAAAAAAACTCTCAAAAGACGTAAAGGATAAAGATTAATGCTTTTAAGATGAGTGTTCAGGCCAGATGCAATTGCAGAAATGTTCATTTCGATATGGCACATATATGCATGTATGCAATTGATAACTGCAAATATTTCAAGAAAAATTGATGACCAAATATTATTACATTTACTCATTTCTGCAATTACTCGCCAAAGAAAAATCAACCAGACTTGTTTTACATAATTTCAATGCGTTTACAAGAAAATGCAATTAACAACAGAAGAAATCGTCAAAGACCAGACTCTGCATAAAGCTCAAAAAATATTCCGTGACATTTCGCAAATATCACCAGAATATTAGGAGCATGATTCCGCTCAATCTGTGCTGCACCAAAACTAATCCATGATTCTCTCAGGAAGTATTAAGCGCATAATTATAATGAGACGATGTGCAATTTTCATGCGTCTCTTTAGTGTCTGACAAAGTCACACAATAAAAGATGAGAACAATTGTCTCAATTTTCAAATGATAACAAAACAAAAGCAGTAGGAATATAAAGAAATGACATTGAACAAAATTTCTAAATCACAGAAATATTCACCATTGTCAACCGAGTTATATAATCACTTCGTCAGAACACAAAAAAGTGAACACAAAGGACAAAATGCTTTCATATGAAAATTCTTATACCTAGGATGCTTGTAGTGATTCGCATATAATTTTGCACCTTTATTTTTCATGTGTTCATTGCAATGACGATGAACAATTTTGATAATATGTATTATAATTATTTCCTAAAATCGGCACCTTTGATGGACACAGGGCTGGGTAGGCTAATTTATAGATTAAGCTTAATTCAACTTTTACTGTGTTAGTAATGTTCATACTGTACTGATACACTCGCAATTAATACTGTCTTAGACAAGTGATGCACTAGGCCTGAATTTATCGGAGTATAAATATCCATATTACAAACTGGCAATTCATTGACGCCTCGTAAGTCTACATGAAAGTCTTTATGGATTGGTCTGATTTCGTCACGTACGAGTAAATGCGCAAATATAAATTCACAAGCAGCAAGATACGAGAGACTCTCATTCACAAAAGCGGATATATCAGAAATTATGCAGGATGAGAAACTCCACTACATGCTGATGGATATAACAATTGCCATAACTGAAGGTGAGTTACTTTATCTGATCAAAGCCAACAGGAGCTGGTGCACCGTCTCTAATGTGAATCCGCTCATGATCAAGACGATGGGAATTTCGAAAGAAAGGCTTCAAGCAATATCGACAAGCAAAGCGCCTGTCCTGCGTATGAATTCTTTCGTGCCTCAATTTATTGCTATTATAGTTAAATTCTTTGCCACAGAATCTGCAATGAAAGCTCGCCTTCTTTACTTGAGTTTTCGCAATCTTCGTAGGATCGGTGTGTCTCGCACCCTTCATGTTTAAGGGATCTTGAGGAATATTTAAAAACATCGATGGTGTTGGAATTCGAGGATTAGTCCAACGAGTTCTTATTGCCGGCTGAAACCCGTACTGTCTCGAAATGCCTGGTATCGAATTAGGTATCGAATTGAAATTATCAGGAGCTGTATTTGAAGAAAAGTCGCCTTGACTTTTTCGAGATGTGGATCCATCTGAAAGATAACCCTTTCGATAGTAAATTTGATAAATGTTCTCCATTTCTCATTTCAAATAGTTTGTCAGGCCTACAAATAAAAATAGGGTAGTTGTGATATACCACATGAAAAAGGCTGAACAAGTTAACAATACTCTTACGTGAGAATACACAATCGCATGTGTTAGTAGCAACCATCGCCTAACATTCCCTGTATATCCAGCTATGTATAACACGTAAGTGCAATTTTGAAACGCTCCTTATCTGTCCATCAAAATAATGCAGGCTATGAGACATTCTCTATTGTTGAGCATCTATCTGTCCTTAAGAATGTGTTCCTTGAATATGAAAACAGTTTTCTTGAATCTCTTTACATGGCGGATGAATTCATAGTTAACACTTTGATAAAATGTTTCCGCCACATAATGCTCATGATAATTAAAACTTATTAGCAAATTAATAAATTATTAAGTACACAAGTATTTTGTATAGCTGAGTTGTATGAGCCCGATATTTGGAATGCAAGTTGACAACACTATTGGCGATCCAGATTAATTGATTGTATTCCACCTTCAGATATCAGAGATTCTGCTCTCCACGGAACATCTTTGGAATGAATCCGCTCGTGATCTAGCCGGTGTGCATTTCGCAAGAAGGACTTGTAGCAGTATCTGCATGGGAAGCGCCTATCTTGAGTATGAATTCTTTCATGTCTCAGTTTATTACTATTGTCATTGAACAATTTCCCACAGTATCGACATAGAAAACTCTTTTTCTTCTTTGCTTTTCGATTTGATGAAGATTCCACTTCAATTGAGCTTTCCTCTGATTTCACATACATATTCCCTTGTAGATAGTATGGTTTCCTCCAAGTGGTCGCTGCACTCGCCGAGGAGCCGCAAGGATTTGATGATGGAAAGTGTGCCATTGATGACAAGTGGTTGCCATCTTCCCTCAATATCTCAGCATCTGAAAAATAATCCTTAGATTATTTTCGATAGCAACCTATAATGAATTTTTCCATTTTATCAGCTTCATTAGCAATTAAATAAAATCTTAACGATGAAATCAAGAGGATTAAGAAAAAAAATCAATTAGTCAGAGGTTTTTTCCGAGAAATGCTATGTGATAATTCTAAGAACTTTCGGAACCAATCAAGTTACAGGTTGAGCCGGCAATCAAAAGTTGACTCCGTTGCTTCCATGGCTTAATTGTTGGAAAATTATTCGTGCCATATTTCATGTGAAAAGTGTCATCCTATGCCAGGGATTGTTCCATTCATATTTGTATGAAACATTGCTTCGTTTTCTTGCAGCACATAGTGTTTACAAAGCATCTATACTTATCTAACTAAGCAGACGTTTACCAGCTTTCATTAAGCCTATTGAAGTCATGAAGCACATGTGGCATAAAATGAAATAAAGACGAATGCGTAAATTGCTCTGTTTATCTCAGCATGCCATTATTTGTCATAGACTGGAAAAATTATATTGTTTCAACTGTCAGCATCACATCTTTCTCATCTAAAGAAATTCATACACAAAACTCTTATCTACTGGCTACAAATGAAGAGCTGAACCTCATTGAAAAAGATACAAGGGTCTGAGAAATGACGTGAAAATGTGAATAGATCGGAGGACAAATTGACAACGCACTAGGCACATGGATCTACTGCACACATGATGTTGTCAAGTTCAAAGATCATGCGCTAACAGCGTCATGCGACAGGTTAGCGAAGAAAAAGATCACGACCTGGTCGCTGAAACCCATCAGCAGTGATCTAGATAGTGAAATTCATTGACACGGGTCATCGAGGGTGCTTCCAGAATTCGGATTCGTCATTGGAAATGAAGAAAGTGAATACAAATACATATTGAATTTTGTTTCGGTTACGACCATGATTACCTGCAATTCATATTTTAAGAAGTTAAACAACCATTTGATAACATATAAATTCGAGGTAGAAAAACTGCAATTGTCATCGTGACAAGAAGCGAAAAACGAAATTAGATGAGAACTTGACCACCATAATGAGGAGATTAGCACCGAATGCGTTGGGATAATTGGTATGCAATGAAAGTATGGCTTAAGGTGTGTGCATCCACTGAGAATTGTTGATTGAATGAGGGTACGGCCAGGTAATCATGTCAAAGAATCATGAAATATGGTAACATACGGACCGTCTTAAAACTGGTTGGACAAAAATGTCAACCAATTTTCAAGCGCAATTTTCATATTGAAGTTCTGGTTCATTTTTAGTCAACTGTATGCCATATGAAGCCTCATGCTCCTTAGATTACTTTTGGACTTTTTTTAATTTCATAAGTGGCCAATGTGATCAGCAGACTCTACAAAAGAAAATTGAAGGTTCTTTGACACTGGATTTCAACGTGAATACGAAAGGAATTATCAATGAAAATTGACAGACAGCATGTTCTATACGTCAGGCATGTCATGATGAATGGTGTTAAGAGCGTATAAAGAGATACAGCGTGAATAAGATTTATCAGAAAAACAAAGTTGCTACTCAAGAACCTTTCATGCATCTAATCCAATGAAAGAGAATGTCATGTTCAACAAACTTCATGACATGTGAAAGGTTCAGTTTCACATGTTAATTAGACGTATTCTCAATACCATGTCCAGTCAGCTGTGCAGCACTGAGGAAAGTTATCTCTAAACCGCAACACATAGACAGGGCAATGTATTTCAGTTGGATACTTAAACCATGTGCATTATCAAAATCATCTTATTTCTGGATGCACCATGCAAATGCTAAATATAAAATTGGATTGCGCATTGGATCTTACATCTTCCTGTATTATCACTAACGGCTTTCGAATAGATTATTTTCAAGACGAGGTTGATGACACTGCTATTGAAGTGCATGCTGAAGACGAGGTGAAAGATTATGGACATCAATTTAGAAGAAAACAAAAGACGATGAGAGAAATTTTCGAAGTATTTTCAGTTCAGTATGTCACCGAACTGAAAGTTTATAGTACTACATAGACGTACTCATATCATGGAAGTCTGTGCCTACCATGCAAGATTGCACCCTAATTAGAATAGCATATCATGGGTCGACTTCAAGCCACGATCGGTTTATTCTGTAAAAAGCAGTCCTTTTTTGTTATCTATCCTCACAACATAATGCTCTTAAATGAATGACAATTTTTCATCGATGTCTTATCTCGACATGAATGTATGCCATAGCTCAGACCATTCATCATCAAATTTAGAATATTAAGAATGCATATTATCATAACCTCGACGCAAAACTTGAGCACGAGAAAGTCAAGAAAATCCCAAAGCCTCCGATTCAAAGCTGCTGTGATGCTACTTGATTTATGGAAAACAGTCATGTTTTTCAAAGCTTTACCGAAAATCATTTCAGTTTCGTCCAATTAACTTAAATCCTCAGCCATTTTTTTAAAAAAATGGTTAAGAAGGACGTGTCTAAGAACTTAACAATCGCGCGTGATATGCTAAGTGAAGAAAGAACTTTTTCAATCAGAGGCGAAATATGCAGTAGTTAGACATAGAAAGCGAAATAATTTGTAGATAATAAATTCATATGCGAATCACTTATATCGTTTAACTCTGTTGACTGGTTGTAGTAACAGCTGCTTGATGGCTTACGCGAGCCACATGGAATTAGCAAATAACAATCATACATATTTTGGTGATGAAATTACCGAAAAAAAATAACAATCAATTGATGATCTCATACAAATGTAGAGTATACCTTTAGGAAGCTATATGTATGTCCCAAAATTACCTTTGAAATTCTCGCTTTAATAATATATGTATTACAAGTAAGACTCATGTGATTCTACAAAACCAATTGACAATATGGGGGAGGTTTCAAATAACAGGATAATTAGGTTTGTCGAGGTCTTTTAAGTGGCTTATCTGTAGTATGTGAGCTGATTTTACTTATGACATGACAACTCAGTAGAGATTGAGTAATGTCGATGCTGTTACAAGATTATAAGACAAATTATTGCCAAAAATTCTCAACGGCGATTTGTTATCCAAAAACTGCAGCGCTCATAGCTAGTTTACGAATTTGGAGTGTAAGTTGAAATGACAAGAATGGTGCACAGCTAGTCGTATCAACTAGTGAAATCATTGCTCTTCGTTTGCAATTCATCGCTATTCATTCTTCGTCTCTAATTAATCACTGTACATTTACCTTGACATGATAGCAAGAAGATAGAAAATCATCACAAATTTCAGAGCTGATACAACATCACTCATATTTTTCTACACATTGAAGTTTACACATGGAGAAAAATATGAAAGCTTCTCAGAGGATGCTTCATTCTTCATTGCTTTCAAATGAATACGTTCATGATCAAGTCTATTGTCATTTCGACTGAAAGTTTTCGGGCAGTAGGAACAGTTGAAACGTTTTTCTTTTGTATGAATTCGCTCATGTCTCAGTTTGTTGCTGTTATCATTAAAAGCTTTTCCACAATATCTACAGAAGTAATTTTTCATTTTTGAAGTTCCGATAGAGGTTTTCGTTTTTCCACATGATTTATTCCTCGGTGTAACTGACGGCATCGCACCGATAGTTGTCACTGATACTACATGCATCTTTCCACCACTTTCGGAGGCATAACCGGTATCAGTTTGGGAAAGTTCACATGTACTCCAAGCAGGATCGAAACTCACACCCAAACCAGCCTCACTCGGCATAGATTGAAATCGTTTACTTTCTACCGACGGATTTAAAATCCCGCTTGTGGAAGTTTTGTGTTTCTGGGCTCTTTCCTCATCTGAAAGAAATTCATTAACGAAATGCCATTATTTAAGAAAACTTCGAAATATCTACCTACAAATGACTCAATATTTATTAACTAAAATCCCTTCAATCATAGCAAAATGATCCGAGTTTATCTCAATTTGCTTGGCCAATCCTGGTCCAAACAAAGCAGACAACAAACGAGAAGATTGACAAATTACCAGCATTATTCTTGAATCAAGCAGTGGATAGCTATGAATTTTATATCCATCATAATAGTCTACAAAAGTAGGAGACATTTCACTACAACGTAAGTTAATGATCTGCTATATGCATAATTGACAATTTTTGAGATCTCACACTTTCATGAATTATCTCGAAATTTCCACTAAGAAGTTTGTAAAACAGAGTGAAGGAAATGATGAAAACAATCAATCTGATTTATAGATGTGGTCGTAAATCCACCATCTTGCAAGACTTGCAGACCTATACCGTTGAATCGAAGCTATGATAATTTTCAAACACTTGACAAAATCAGAACTTTTGTCATGGCTTCTTAATTCGTCAAACACTTAGCTTCAAACACATTTCGTGCTAAAAATTAGGATAATGAAAGCACACAGTCAACGCTTCCGGATTAGTAACTTCATCTGTCAATAACTTTCAAAACAGCATGATAAAATACATGTCTAATGTCATCGCGCTACATCATTTAATGCTAAGAAGATATGTGTACATAGCATAAGTGCTGCGCTGCATCATACCAAAATATCTAATGCGACTACTATCGCACCAAAGACGAATGCAATTAGAAACTTGATCACAAGTCCTTTCGTGCAATTAAAAATACACCACAATTTTAAAACAATAAAATTTGCAGGAACATCATTTCAAATATCATTGAACAATTCAGGGAAATTCTCTCCTATACAAATTGAGCGAAATAAGTTTCTTCCCACATAATTGCATTTACAGCGACTGATTATTAGTAATGCATTCTTCAAAATATCTTATTACTCTTTATGTTGCAGTAGCTACTCAAGTTTACTACATACTTACAACACTGACGTATTTGCCTTATCATGAAAAATCTTGATAGGGTTTGCATGATCGCTTCAGACAAATATTCAGACTAAAGGCCTTGCCGCATATTGAAATTTTGCAAGTTTGTACAGTCTTCATAACCGTCACTTACGTACTTACTTAACTGACAAATCAACAACTCCTGAAACGCACATTTTATCTACAATCCATATCCATTCGCAATTTCTGTAATTTACATTACACAGAAACTTGGCATTCAACCAGCGCAACCACTTTCGATAGAAGGAAAAGTAACATAGAAACAAAGAAACATAGTAATACTTTGGCATGTTTACAACGATTATCTGAATAGCTTGAGCTAGGAAACTTTATCACAACAATAGTTGAATACCATCGCTGCATTGATTTCAATTAAGTAGAAATTTGTGGAAGTACAGTTTACTATTCTCAAAATTTCATCTGATGTCATCTCTTGTCTTCTTCCTCCTGCTCCAGCTAGCTAGCCGGGTCGGGAGCTGTGTCATATTTCTCCAACGTCCTCTGTCATAGGCATCTCTCTCCTCGAGTCCACATCTTGATGGATGCCATCGCGCCATCACCTGCACGGACGTCCTCATCTTCGGGTTCCTTTCACCTCCATTTCTTTCACAACCTTCACCGCATTGTTGACTTCCATCCGTATGAGGTGTCCATATGGTTTGCTGTGGCTCACTGACATAATCGTGACATTTTCATAATTTGCTCATTAAACGTCTAGATTTTGGATTGTTGAAAACCGCTAGATATTCCAGAGACATCTCGATAAATTGTATAAAAAGGACCGTAAGGTGTCTGCTGCAAAGCAAGTTCGATTCTTTTGCGATTAAGATGTGGTGATAGACGAACAAATATCACTAGAAATTTTAAGAGCAAATCATAAATCATATGCTGCAAAGCATATGCTAAACTTTGCTGACCGGCCGAAACTCATAGGGAAAAAGTCCGCGATGTTGATAGTAAGCATATTTAACTACCAAATTTTTAATCAAGATTCTCGGGAGTTATGATCGCCTAAGAAAAAGAAATCCAAGAAATCATATTGACGGCCTTTATATCTTCATGAAATACAACTATGATTACGTTGTCTCCGCGGTAAAATGGTTGAGTGTTAAGCTTAGTGATCTTTTGGTCCCGAGTGTCATTGGAAGACGGCAGAAAGAGCATCCGGATCAAAAGCACCACAAAGCTCCAGAAAAGTCTATGTCAACACCGTGCAAGTCCCCAGTAAGGAATGGTAGTGACTTAAAAGCCTCACTATTGTGGATCTATTTGATTTAGCAATCAAACTATTAATAATTTGTTGAAAAGCTATATTTATATACACCTCTCACATTTTATGAGTAGTTTTAAAAATACTTTAATTTGGGACTACTACTAAGAAGAAATTAAACGGCATTGCAAAAACCTGAAAACGAATAATGGTGGTCTTAGAAAAATACTGGGAGCTATTGAGTTGCTAAACTATCGATACTTAATGTATGCAACGCCAATAACGTTTAACGCTCAGTAATTGTCTCACTAAGTTTTTAGTTGGCCCCTCGATCAAGCTCTTAAGAGGCGAATATCTTCTGGCTTCCTCACCAATTAGAAATGACAAAAGTGAACATATGAAACAATAGAAATTAGGGGAAATTTGAACATCAAAACAAGGACACAGAAAATATTTTATGTTAGCACATGCTTTAAGATTTGAAGGCACGGGACTTCACAGCCATTGATTTTACACTGATATCTCTATAATGCCGCATGTCAAATGTATGTCAGCGAGATACTACTGAAAGGTAAGCAGAAGTACACCTGTAGATACCATTGAAAAATCATTGTACATAGCAAACATAATTTTTCAAATCGTGTTAATTGCTCAATAAGTAGAGGAGAGAAATTACCTGTTATTCAATAATTTTCGAATGATCGTCTGTCATATGATAAGCTTCAATGATGCGCGCTCCATTCTTCTTCGGTTTCGAGTGGGTAAATTCATGCTCAAGTCTGCTGTCATTTCGACTGAACGTTTTAGGACAAAATGAGCAAGTGAAAGGTTTCTCTTTTGTGTGAATTCGCTCGTGTCTTCGTTTGTTACTGTTATCATTAAAAGCTTTCCCACAATAAATGCAATGGAAACTTCGAATTTTTGTATTAGCAATTGAAACTTTTGTTCTTCCAAATGAATGGGAGAATGTGTTGCTCGCTACCGGTCCTTGGTTCTCTGGTACTATATCCGGACAAACAACACTAGCTTGAGGAACAGTTTCTGAAGCATTCCAAACAGGCTCGAACTTTGTCCCCAAACCAATCTGACTAGGTATAGGTAGTGACAGATTACTCGATAATTGTGGGTTAAAATCCATCAAGCTCGCGCTTGTGGAGGTACTGTGCTTCTTTGCCTTGCGCTCATCTGAAAGAAATTCATTACCATTTTGTACATTAACAATTCGTGAAGTTTCATTGCGCTCTATAATTTTATCATCGTTCATAAACGTTTTATCAAGGCTGAAATGGA
Source organism: Prostheceraeus crozeri (assembly GCA_907163375.1). Lineage (NCBI taxonomy): Eukaryota > Metazoa > Platyhelminthes > Polycladida > Euryleptidae > Prostheceraeus > Prostheceraeus crozeri. Next base: position 724,116 of record CAJQUW010016879.1, on the reverse strand, counting down.
ATAGATCATCAATAAATGAGCGATGGTCAATGGTACTGTTGATGACTGGCGTCAGTGGCGAAATCTGATAATACCCTTTATTCAGATAATAATTTTATCGTTGTATCAATTAGTGTTTGTTAACTATAAATTACTGACAATTTGCGAATTCATTCAATAGAAGTCTTAAACTGCATTTTCGTGAATGAAAATGATGAATATGTCTGGAAATCAAATTTCAGGAAAAATTTATAATGAGTCAATTTTTATAGGCATTGAGAAAAACCAGACCTCATAGCAAGTAAGCATGCAAAAATAGGAGAATAAACTTACTGGCATAAAGTCGGTCAAAAGAATACAATGAAGCTGCTTCTCAACTATTTTTTGTTTCTTTTTGACTACTTTCTCTGAGTTTCGTTGTTTTCTCTTAGTGAATTGAAATTGAAAAATTGCTAAGATCTCAATAGCTTTTGAAAAAGTCACCTCATGAGCTTTTTTAAGATTTCTGAATTCTTCTGGATGTCAATCGGAGTAGAGACACTACTTACATAAGTAGTATCCATGGCTGGGAGAAGACAGTCTTTTTCAATCAAACTAACTTAGTTTAATAGAATACCGTGGAGAAATCCCCAAAAAAGGAGCCTTCATTGGGAAATAAAACGTCGATCCTTTCATGATCGATCGAAGCCTGTATCCCATTCTGACGAGAATCCAGATAGAATGAATTGAAAACAATCACAAAAATAGGAACGGGAAGAAGAGAGCATCGAGTATTTAACGACAACTCTGCACTGAATATTATTAACTTATACTTATACCATTTAACGTCGATTGCTCCATCCATGTTGGGTACGACGACTCGCTTGTATGGCAGTTCTCCACTTCGCTCAGTCGCTTGCATCCTCCATACGGAGCCCGAGCGCTCGAAGGTCTTCTTTGATGTTATCGCTCCATGATTTCTTTGGACGTCCAACCGGTCGGCGACCATCCATTGCAATTTCCGCACGCGCTTCACACAGTGATATTCGTCTTTCCTCTCCACATGACCATACCATCTTAGTCGACGTCTTCTTATAGTGTCGCCGGTAGGTACCAGGCACATTCTTCTTCTGAGCTCTTAATTAGAAATGCGACCGCGAGAAGACACTGCGCACATCCAACGAACCATCTTCATTTATTTCATTCACTTCAAATCTCCTCAAACACTAATGACATGGCCAAAGCCTCGCTTCCATGCAACATAATGTTGCACACATATGACTTGTAGATGACCGCTTTCATTGAAAGTGCAGTTGCTCTAGATGTCAAAAAGGGAGCAATTTCACGAAACCTGCACCAACTGTTCTGTATCCTCGCCTTGACTACTGCATCTGCTCCTCCGTCAACATCAATGACATCACCGTGGTAACGAAAAGTATTCACTACTTCGTAGTTTTTCTCATCAACCTTGAAAAATCACCGCCTCCAAATGATGGGAACAATCTACATGTAGATATGATAAATTGGTGAAAATCACCGAAAATTATGTGAGCAAAAGAAAACGTAAGCTTTTAACGTTTTATCAAAGCAAGAAATCCTGAAAATAGGAGATTTTATCCGAAAAGGGAGGAGAAATTCCTCAAAAAATAAGAATAATAGGAAACAAAGGAAGTCTGTGAGGCCTGGGAAAAGGCGTAGAACCTAATATTGGACTTTTTTCACAAATGATGAAAGATTATCAGAACAATTAAGTACAGTCTTTAACCCCTTTTGTATCAGTGATAGTTTAAAAAATATTTTTTCTTGAAAATAATCGAAGAGAAGAAGAGATAAAAGAAAACGAGTTCTTGTCATTTCGTGGCATTATGAAGTTGATACGCATCAACGAAGGGCGGAAAGCAAAAGGTATAGGCCTATGTATTCACTTACATATTTCACTTTAACGCATGTTATACATATGATGATGAAAATCATCAGAGGTCTGACTTACACAACGTTGTGAATTACTAATGTAGAATATTCAATAAAGTCTGGACACATTCAGAAACAAGTATACCGCAGCGTCGATTTGACTACTGTATGAATCATTCCATTACTACTTCGCGAAAATGATAATGCACGCTGAAGAAGGCTTGATTATTCAAGCGTTCAAAAAAAAACAACATTTCATTCGAGAAAATCAGCTGCGCCACCAGTCTTGCCAAAATATAAAAATAATCACAAATCGAAAGAAATATGTCTGATATAAAAGCTGGAAACAGCCTGTGATCATGAAGAGAACTAGTAATCAGCTTTTTAGCCTAGTTGTTCTTGCAAAAAGATATTGCTACTGCAGAAAGAACCAATAAATAAATATGGTACAATTTTAAAGAAATATTCCAAATCATCTTGTTGTATTGTCCAATGCCGAATAGAATGCCTACATGCATATTAATTTGAAGCATGAGAAAATATAATATATTTAGTTCTACATGAAGCATCTTCATAGGGAATATTAGAATGATCAACAGTGATAGCAAGGCAGCTTCGAATATTCTTGTTAGTGAACCAGAATGTCTGATGTCATTTCTGTTAAGATGGTTGTCACAACGCACAAGCGAAAATGATTCGCAGAACGAATGGCAAGTCATACTTTGTAAGAATCACATAAAACCAACATCGCCTCGTTAGTGGGTATTCAAACCCTTCACTCAGGGTTTCAATGGAGTGCTTACAAAACATGTCTCCGATTTATGAAAGCAGGAAGATCACATGAATAACATAGATATCGAAATACAGTGTTCGCGTCGACATTCTCTTTACCTCTGTACCTTAGTCTGGTGCTTTTTAATAACTCTGACTATGGTCGCATTCAAAGTTTCAAAAAATTGTATATCGACAACCTTTTTCTTGCACTTTTTTTCTTACTAGCGTGACACCTATCAAACCAATGTAACTCTAAATATCGCACGTTGTTCCGTTTTAGCAGGATATCAAAATCAGAAAAGAAAGTGACAGCCTTCTGCAAAACTGCTAGAATTATTCACTTGTGGTTTTAGGTAATCTCTATCGCACACACAGCCTGTTGCATTGTGCACATAACAGATATTTTAAGTATATACAGCTCTTGTGTCAACTGATAAATTCTTGTGCAAATTATGCATGTACGGGGTGCTTCGAGTTCATAGGCGATAAAATAGGCTACAAAATTAATCTAGATTATGAAGTCTCATTATTATGCTCGTATGCTAGCTTCCCTACAAATACACTTTCATACGCATAAGGGGGATCATCACAGTTAAGCGTCATTACAAGACCTTCAAACATGATCTATTGCTTTTCCAATCCGAAATTGTATACAACACAACTCCATCCATTCGGTACACTAATAGATTTACTTCGACAGACGAAGCGACGATGTAAAGCGTCGTCACTCCATGGTATGAATGTGTAGATGGTCATTAGCATTAGGATTCACAAAATTCTCAAGGACCTATCAATAATACCAATATATTGCTTGTGCTCTTACCTTGAGAGTTGAAAAAATATTCATTTCCTGACATGGCTCTCAAATCACCAACAAGCTGCATTTGCTCCTGTTCAAAATTAGACAAAACTTCAGCTTCACAGTCATCGATATCCTCCACTTTAACTGAAATGCTAGGATCGCTTTGATTTGCAGTTTGAGTATCAAATAAAGAAGTCGTCGGATTTTCGTTGTCATTCACCTCATCATCACCAAAAGGATTGAAAAACTGAGGCAACGACGTAGTTGGGCGTATGGCAGGAATTGGATCATTTGCTACAAGTGGATATAGAAGATAATCATAAGCAGTTCTTTTCTAAATATTGTGTCAAACTTGAAATCTGATTTGATATAATGATGATCTTTATTGAGCTTCTCTGACTCAATATTACTCACAGTAACCTGATTATAGAATTTAGAGGTATTCACATTTAGGATACATTTCATATACAGGCATATAAATGTCACCCATAAATCATGAGTGAAAACTATTAATTTATGACTTCTTAAGGCATAAAACAGTAGTGGTAGGATTGTAAAATTTCAAAATTATATGATTTATTATTGTTTTTGAATACTGCTGAAACGCTTATTAACTTCTCTTCAATTAAAATTGCATTGTTGATGAGAATAATAATTAATTTGATTTGATTTAATTTGATTAATTTGATTTATAATTGAATGGACAGACATAAGAAACCCGAGCTCGCTTGCAGGAATAAAGAGAAATTAAGCACACAATAAAAGAGATAAGGCTTGTTTAATATCTAACTCAATGCCACTGAAAATAATTATTCATCTTCAAGGAATGTTTTGTTGAGAGATGGTTCTGTGCGTGATATGTGGACTGCTTCGAAAATCATTGACGCTCATGACTAGCATTGCTTAAAATTGTGAAATACTCAACAATGCATGACAAGACTATTGTATAGAGATGCACATGGCTCGACCTGACGAGCCGCGAGCTGATGTGATTTTGAAATATCCAAGTCGAGCTGAGGCGAGCCGAGCCGAGGCGACGAGCCGTTTTAATTTTGGGTAAAACGAAGTTCAAATTCAACCTAATGTACACTGTCTATACACATAGTTTGTTAGCAAGTGCTGATTGTAGAACATTTACTGGATATAATTACTTACATCATCAATTATAGATTGTGAAGGAATTCTTCACTTGACGATAAGAGTTAGTAAGGTGGTAACATTACAATGATTATCTTGTCTTATGAAGATTCCTGGTTGTATTGATGCCATATTTATACATGGCTATGGCTTTCCTTGTCTATTATCATTATTACAAATTTCCTACGCAGTTTTCTACTTTTCATTTTCTCTAACGATCTGATGCATCTGGTTAATATAATTACGCATCAGTTTTATCATAAAAATTTCAGAAAGACATTTATCGCAGCGCAAGCTACCATTTGAGGATGATAATCCTTGACGAATAATAAAGAGCCTCTGGTTCATCAATCTTAGCATAAGAATATCAAAACTGATCATTACTGAGTTTAGGCAAGGAACTTGAAGTCTGCCTTAAGTCTCCTAAATGGATGAATTTTCATTCTTTGATAAATTTATGCTTTCATGATGTTATTTAAATCACGAAAATTCGGGAAATAATTCGATTTATTTTTTTAAATTCATTACACAGATATTTTTTGACTTACAAATTCATTCACTTGGTAGGCTGCAAAATCAGTTAACCCATTTAGCGCCAGTGTAACGTTTTCGTTACAGCACTTTTCGGGATCTGCTGTCTTCTCCAGCTTGCGACATATGATACAATATTTTGATTACCATATATTATTTATCACATATTTTTAGGTAGACAATCGCCAATTCAAAATTTATCGCTTTTTAGTGCTTATATTTTATCACGAAATTAGACAAAAAATGGGCTTAAAATCTGCTAATATACTGAAAGGCTCAGTGTATGAACGTCCACATGTAATTTACTGTCAATGTCATTTGCGTGATCTCATTCTCCATCAAAAACCGAAAATAGCGATCAATACTTGCTCAGATATTCATTCATGACATGGCACGTCATTTTTTTGAACCGCAACGTTTTAGTTACACTGGCGTAATATGATATACAAATGTTAAATACAGCAACAATATAAATGAAGTAAATGGTGGTGAATACTATCAATTTTCTTTAAAACTTATGATTGTTGAATAATGAAAGCGAACAATTTCATTGGAATATTGCATTCTTAGTGTATTCTATGAGTCTGTAATGCTTGTTGCTATTTATAGTCTATGGCTTTCTCGTCACAAAACCAACCGAAGTCAATTGCCGTAGTAATTTCCTCAACATTAGACTTGTCAGCTCTTGTACAGAAGCAAGTCAAAGAGAGATCAAATCTCAAGCATTTCCTCTTATAGCTTAATCATAAACATTGCAGGGTGCCAGTTCGCCTGGGCATAGAATACAAAGATGTCCTCCGACTCGAGCAATTTCAATCCAAAACTTCTTTGGCTGTAGACGATGCGTCTCTCCCTACAAGCACACGCTAGAAGCTCGAGATGGCCCAAACTGGTTTAAAATATCTATAAAGGCTTAGCTTGATTATATCAACCTGTGTAGCTATCTGAAGACAATACCCAAGCTGTTGCTAACTATGGATGAAGAAGTTACTGAAATATGCAATAGGCCTAATGCCGACGATCACGGTATATGAATGTTGCCACAAAACCTCCATAAGTAAATGCTTCATCAGAGTTTTGAGACGATGATGAGTTTATGTGTCTCAGAGGTAAATCTCTCAAACGATATCTCGGAGGTTAGTGACATCGTAAAGCAGTGTGAGATTGCAAAGAAAGATGATTTGAATGATCATTTCAGTAAACAGAAAAAGCAGTCAACATAATGGCAAATATTGGTAATTTCCATCTTCGGAGATAGGACAAACATTCTTTGGATGCATTTCAAGGCAAGAATCTTTATGAGATGCTTGATACGTATGCTGATGGTCTTATCGACCTCAGTGGCAGAAGTTTAGGCCTACATAATACTAAACAATCTCAAATGCGTTCATTTATTGATGTTCTTTATTTATGTGGACATTGCGAATGACCGAGGCGTCTCCAACTCTACCATGAATTTGGAGTCGATGCAGAAAGAGAATCAATTTCTCGACATGAATTTCGAAATATGAAAACTTTTTCTCATTTCAACGATAGCGACTTCACAGCAAACAGCAACGACAAGAAGCATAAAGCAGGCCTTTGATTAAATTTGCTAATTCACAGTTTCGACAATTACCTCTGAAATGTGATGGAGAGCTTTCATGCTGAAGCTATGACTCATTACTTCGGCAGGAATCGCTTGGAGCAATTCATAAGTTGCATTTGAAAAAAACATGGTTTTGTATATTTTGACATCATATGACGCCATCGTAACGAAATCGTTACGGCTTTAATTTCTAAGATAGGGTTATTGTAATGTAGTCATATATTATTCTTAATTATAACATTCTGAAATACTTACCGTCTTTTTTATAGAAAATTTGCCGATATTTATATGGGTGGCCTTAAATGGGTTAAAATGAAGAAAAATCAGACTTTGGAAAAACCCATTCCGTTGTAAAGCTATAAACCTCGTTTTAAAATTACGATTGCGATTAGGCCTACCCATAAATATCGTATATGATCAAAAATTCAACTAAATATGTTGAATTCGATATCATCTAAAAAATATTTTGATGTACCTTAACTCTAACTCTGAAGTAGGTCTCTTAATTCTATAAATCATTGTCCTAAAAGTTAGGAATTTAAATAGGCCTAGTTATTAAATACTATCAAATTTAGCTAGCCTACCACACTGAATTAAATAAAAATCTCTTACACCTATATTACACCTTGCAGCGATATATTTTAAGCCAAGCCGGAGAGCCGCAGCTCCGACCGGCTCGAGCAAGAGGAGCCGAGCCGAGGGAAGATGATTTCAAGACGAACCGCCATCGGTTCGGTTCGGCTTAGGTGCATCTCTACTATTGTAGTCTATGATCATAAATAGCTGAGACTCTGGTTTTGTGTTCCTTAATTCCAATTATTGAGAGATGGTTTTTCCTATTTGAGAAATTATAGATGCATGAGGATCTACCTAGTATTTCAACATTTGAATAACACCAACTAACAAAGGTTCAGGAGTAAGCAGAAGCGATGACTTAATTTTCTGGTATTGGAAACGAAACTGAACTTTTATTACATGCCGTAATGAGGAATATTTTGATTTTGCCTGTTGCTCATAACGAAACTGACGTCGATTAACTAACACTACGTCTGTAAAGCGAGATAGTAAGTTGTCAGCCAATTGTCATCAACTTTTAACAGGACGAAAAGAATCTTCGCAAAGCTTACTAGACTTCACAGCTGTGGTGAGGTTTTGCTGATGTCCTTGTCGAAGACTTTCTTCCTCCTGCAAACATTCGGATTTTTGAAATATGATTTAATTCTTCATATTTACAGGCATACTTACAGACTTTATTTCTGCCATTTCTTTCTCTTCATTAAATGAAAACTCGCCTGCTGCCATACATCTCTGTCTGAAATGGACAAAACGAAATGAAAATAGTGAAAGCAATTATTCTGCATTTTCAGTCTGCACAACGAATTTTTACTCGACTTTATGATTACATCGGATATACATGATTTTTTGACCGATTTTGACAATGTTGATTTGAAGCTGACTTTGACTAAGCCCGGCAATTAATTTGTGGAAACTGTGTCGGTTCCAGGGCGGATGGTTGTGTTCAAACTGTGCCGAAAAAGCCCTACCTGAACTCACTCTTGCTATTTTTTGTCTCTGTACACGGGATCACAAAAAACTATATCCTAAACTTCATTTTCAATTTGCACCACATTTTTCGATTCGCTTTTATTTTCATTACATATCTCTTTTTGCCGTCCACTCATTATTCTACATGGGGTTCTTTCAATATTTATCTGCATTTTGCACCTATTACATTTGTCTTTTTCTCTTCGTTAATTCATATCTGCATGTAAATCCTTATACGCATCCTTTTTCAAATGCTTCAATTTTTGCACAATTTTATCTTCCATTACAATCATATTCCGCTAATTAGATGCATTGAGATTTTTAAACATCTCTAGCTTGACAATCTTTCATGATAAGCTATTGAATGTGCATTATTTTCATTGCTATTTACCAACTAAAGTGAGAATATAATCACTTCTGTCAAAGAAGGCTGTGTTCAGATTAGGTCATGGTATGCCTTAAACCAAATATTGAGTTGAATAAACTTCCCAGGTAGCCAGACAGCTTTTTAAAGTCAAATCGCAACAATGCTAGCTACCGTTTCGATATGATAATCTTTCTTTTCCTGATTTAAATATAAGACAACTTATTCCTAGGTACTGCATATAAAGCTCTACTCATAAAATTTGGCAAATTTGCAACATCCTCCCCCAATTATACTTGTTACAGCCTCATTTGATTGACTAGCTGTAATAACTGTCCAGCTAGTTACAGGACATGCAGCTACAGTCCTCAGCCCTATCCTATTCATAATCGTCATGGATGCACTATCTCGTTGCGGTTGCCCATGATGGCAGATATTGTATGCGGATGACCTGGCTATCGTTGAGGATGGTACCGCTGACATGAAATTGATGGAAAGCTGGCCTCGAATCCCGTGGTCATAGTATGATGCACGAAGCGCCTTTCCGGACTTGCAGTACAAATTCGTAAGTGGACAGATAAATTAATTACAATTTGAAGTGAAGGTGTCATTTTGCTGAGCTCAATATAATTTTGTAACTGTGAGAAAATTTTGCTGTTCTTTGACAAAATAGAAAATTCATGTGTTCAGCCATAAATTCTTTTTAAGGTCATACATACAGTCGGACAATCAATTGTTTGATCAGATTTCGTGAATTATTCGATAAAAGTTGTACATCAAATTTATCAGTGCATACTTTCCTACAAGAATAACTTTATTAATCGTTTCATTTAGCAAAACATTGGTCGACATTCCTTTCATACGTAAATCGTAAAATTAGTTTAATGATTTTCTTAGCTTATATTTAAAGGGAAATTTTGATGCAACTACTCGCATTTTATAATTCCATGCAACCTTCCTGTGAGTGATATCGCCATGAGTAAAGCTTCCTTTCCCATTTGAGTCAGATTTATAAATGAGAAAGTCATCAGAATTGGGAGTTCATTACAATTAATGTAGTGAAATCTCTCTTCCACACCACTGAAGAGCCTACCAATGCACAATAATTTGCAGTCAAACAGTGGAACACCTCTATTATTATCTAAAGACACAATAAGCACCAAGAACTTCTGGAGCTACTTACCGATTGACTTCTTCATGACAAGTTAGAATGTCTATTACAATATTCCGCCAATTCGTCCAACCAGAGAATTTTTCGTATTTACCCAGATAAGTAAATAGCATTTCAACAATTCCTGACTCCTGTTGCCACATCTAAAATTATGAAAACGTCAGTCAAGTTAGCTCGCAACTTCAAAATTGAATTTATCGATGTGATTTAAATGTTCAAAAATATCAATGATTCAAACAAAAATAAAATTTATAAACTTTTAAAGGAATGTATGTGTGCGTGTTAGGAATGAAATGTAGGCTTCCCCACATCCTTCACTTTTTTAGTGATCTCCTGATTACTTGAGATGAAGGTTGAAATTTCATACCTTTCCAGATGCTCTTCAACACACTGTACATGGGGCTCCCTCATTTGTACATGAATACGTAGATTTTGGATCAACTTTAACAAAATTACGGTACATCTAGTACCCAAATTATCCAGCACATTGAAATTTAAAAATAATAACGATGCATTTTTCATTTAAACATATCACATTTTATAAATATGCATCACAGTTGGAACCAACTGCTTCGCCGTCGTCCTCCATGACATAACGATCGGTTTCGACCGGTGTAGGTCAGCCTTTGAAACTTTTTAATGACAGTTGACCATTCTACCATTTATAAGATAAATAGACTAGCAAGACAATTATCCAGGTGGCTAAATATCTTGCCTATCCTCGTAAAATAGCTTCTTTGACACTTTCGTCGTCTCTAAATGCTTCTATTAGCAGATTTTTGAAGAGTTAGATGATCTAACTTTCATCAATTTCATAACAACTATCATTTCTATGTTCTCTGCTAACTGTAACTGAAAAGACGAAGGCGCTAGAGCTGTTTGCTGAAGATCGATACAGTGGCGAAAATGCACGAACATCTCTTGGTATTTGGCTACATCTCCTCCTGTATTCATCACAGCTTCAAAGGGTTGGTGCTACATTATTCCATAAACCGTTCTACTTTCAGTTTGTCATGTCAGACTGTTATTGGCCAGGTCATTATCTCCTTTTTGTTATTGATAGGGAGAGAAAGCATCACCATCGCCCTGTAGACCGCCCCGAGTTACTTCATGTGGGTTTCGTCTGAGGAATGCTTTCGTCACTGCATAGTACTGAATCACCGGTCTTGGAAGAATTCTTTCACCTGAGTAATGAATTCTATTGCAAAAGTTTACAAGTTGCATGTTTCAAAGGTTAACAATGTATTATCCAAAATCAAAGTTGCTTTTCTTGCACGATGGAGAATGCAATATTGCCTTGGAATGCACGGAAACCTAGAATGCATTCTTTCTAGTCCATGCCAGATTCATCCATCAAATTGACTGGTCAGTGCTTGCAGCCACAAGATCTTCAGGTATTTGTGTTGATTTGCCATCTCGCAGATGTAGAAATGATTTCAAACCAGGTGAGGCATCCCCAGATCATGACGTCATCTACTTGCTTTACCGTCTGCTTCAAACATTAACGATGGAACTCCTCCCCTGAATGCCTGTGCAATAAGCGACGCATTGGAGGACAAACCTGACAACGGAAAATACGCCTTACTATTCTAACGGTTAATCCTTAGGCTCTTTGGTCCGCCTCAATCTCGCGTTCTTCATATTTTCAGTGAAAAGTGGTTTCAATCCTGTCTTATGGGTGATGTAGGCCTACCCCATACTTATCAGCCTGAACTACGCCCTCTATTCAAACATGGAGAATGCTTCATTGAGACCACTGAACGATGACCATGATCACTAGCAGCTTTGCAGACACATACACAATCACTTTTTAGTCTCCAATCGCTCATCGCCGTAGAACAACTGGGATAATCAGATTTGAATTTCAAACGTGCTTTCGGATAATTTTCCATTTGTTTGATGGTTCGGTCGACGAATGTGTCGTATGAATGTGATAGACAGTCCCGTCTTTTTTCAACGCCGAACGCATAAAAATTGATCGCTTTTTAATATTAAGCATTATTTTATAAATGGTTCCTTCAGAATATGGCATGAGAAACAGAAAAATGATATGCTATCATGTGCACATTAATTCTAAGAACAAAACTTGAAGAGCAAAATAGCAGGAAATAGCCGGATATATTATTGAAAAATGGGAATGGGCAAGATTTTATGCTACCAGTTGAAAATGTTGCTGCTAAAATCTTTCACAGCACTTTTCAGAATACAACTGACACTCGCGCTTTTAGAAGACCAATATATGCCTCTGCTCCTTAGGAAAATAGTTTTGAAGAAGTAGAAAACATTGATAATCCATGTAGGTTTTCCTGGTATACTTCCATGTGATATTTGCCATGGTTATCTAAAATACAATTGTCTATATTGTTACGTATTGTAAATATTTCTATACGATATTATGTCATGTTATTACTATCTCTTAATTCTTTCTTTTAAAGAAAGTGACTTTGCTTATCATAATTCGCAGTGAAATGAGTCACATTTCTCAGAGTCATTGACACAAATAAAGGCCAATGTTCAAATCAACTTGAATATATAATTTGCATTTCCCTGTTAATGAATGCTTGTTGAGCTGAGTTATTTTGTCTAGAGAATATCTGAAAGATCAATCGAAGTAAAATATGAACAGCCATCTGACCCTTGCATATTACAGACATCGGTCAATGACTCGATACCAATCTGACAAACATGTCTTTATTATTGAAATAACACTTAATTTCTTTGTGAAACATGCTCACAAAATCATAAAAAAGATGAAATAAGATACATTGACAAATAACATTCTGATGAATTCACGATGTTTTCTAAACCAGGTGTCCGGTCTATTTTTTAAGACGTGAGCCCGGGGCTGGCTCATTAACTCGGTGGTGTGATGCAGTCTTGCCTTAGATCATTCTAGCTGTGGTATACACCGACGTCTGACATCAAATTGTGTAAAAAAGAAGATCGAGACTATCATGGAATATCACATTCAATTCAAAGTGCTCTTGAATGAGAAGAAATTTTGATGGTTATTTTCTGTGCTCCCTGTCGCCATTATCGGAGCTTATCCCGAAACTGGATGTGGGTCTAAAACACCCGAGATTTTCTGTTCAACTGAAGACAATATTGTCTCAATCTTAATCGCCATCATGCTTTGCTTGGGCGGTTTTCAGCTAGAAATTCTTATCATTCAGTGCTGAATTTTGGCATTCGAGGATATCCTCAAACTTGAACAGTTTAGGCACGAAATTCTACCGCAGCCATAGACATCTACGCTTCGTCAGCTCCGAATTGACTAAACCAGCTTATGACATTTAGAACTATGTCAGTTAGCGAGAGAAAATTGACTCATGATTGCTTTTTCGGAAAATCGAGAGGCTTATCATATCAATTGAACAGCTGTATTGTCAAAGAAACAATAAGAAAAGTATGAAAACAGTGATATTAAAAATGGCTTCAATCGTATATTTACATTGCTTCAAAGTCCTGATTCAAATATAGTCTTTTTTTAATTAGTGACCGCTTATCAGTAACTTATGGCCACAAGTCACATTCAATATAGCTTTGATTTATACTCATTTGAACATGAAGCATTCATAAATTTTGTCAGGCAAGAATAATTTAGCAATAAAAATTTCAATGAAAAAATAATGCCTAACATTTTACCCTGGAATCTTGGATTTCAGTGCAATTGCACCATGTCTTCAGTAAATTATTTCACAAGTTTCGCCAGCACTCATATAAGCGAATAAAAGAGAATCAGATCTTAAACGTGATGCAGGGCTAAAAATCGGGAGAATCCAGATTGCTAAAGCACTCAATATTGTATTCCGTTGTCATCTCCCCTTCAACCTTTTAGAAGATGCAAAAGGCCGGCAACAAAAATCGGGAAGGTTGTTCCTCCTATGCCAAAATTTTGATCAAAACACAAAGCAAAACCTTTCCGGACAACAAGAGTTTGGATTAAACGTCATTCAACAGAGCGAAATTCCGCGACAAAAATCGGAACAGTCGATCCTGGGGCAATAATCCGGAACGTTCCGGGAAAATCGGGACACTTGTCAGCACGTCATGTGATAAGCTCAAGCTTACAAGTTGTGGCACGTGACTTAACGCTGTAGGGTAGGCCACTGACCAAAGGAATGTGCACTAATCACAGAGATGGATTCGGCTGTCGCGGTTACTCTAGAGGTGACGTGATTCTATCTCAGCCATTGTGTACAATGGTAGAGAGAGAGGTAGACCTTTGGTTTACGTGATTGGCCAAGCGCGAGCAATGGGTAACTAAAGTCGTATCAGCACACGGTCGACCGCTTTCACATTGAAGTCTGAACATCTTTAATGTGGAAAAAGCCCATCTTTGACTCCGTGATAAATTCGTCAAATGGAAATATTGTTCACACCGTTAGACTCCTCAGGATCTAAATTTACTGACTGTGAACGGTCAATGCGGTGTCAATGATCTAGTTCTTCAGAATTCAACAGTTCGCTAGACTTCAAGTTGCATTACGCTCAATGGAAAATGGAGCTTTCTGTCCCTCGGGACTAGTTCTAAGAGATCATCGGTATTAAAAAATGTCGTCTCTAGACCAAACAATACAGACAAAGCAATTTATCTGTGGCACTTATTAATAAAAGATATACGTGATATATTAAACAGCAGCTGATCTATTGAATGTCACAACTTCTACATTTCTAACATTTCTACATTTCAAAAAATCTTAAGTTAGAACGCCTTTTACAACTTATTGGTAGTTCAGCTAAGTAAACACACAACTTTCGGAAAATTCAGATCTTTACCTTCCAAATGATGCACAATTAGTCTACTCTAGAGCAGTTTGAAAAACTTCATGTAGTGGGTGACCTCTGTGTAGAATCACCCATCAGCATAGTGATTTATGTTGGTTTTATATTTCATTATTCAAGTTAGGTCGACTATCGAGTCAGTTTATTGAACGAATTGAGTTGAATTTTCGATATGCTCGACTGAGCATTTAGTTTTAAAAATATTTTAAACTAAACAATTCAGTTCCAATTTTTCATTGTCATCGAATGTTTTTGAATTTATATAAAATAAATAAATGGATAGTTTGACAATTCCAAATACATACTGAGATGGGTTAAATTATTATTCTGCAGCAGGATTCCACAGTTATTGCACTTTTCGAGCATTGAAATACGATTGATGTTCGTTCTACCAAGTGTCAACAATTTTGGCATGTCGTAATTGCATCACATGAAAAGTCATACATTTCTTATCTACCGGCATAGATGATTGAACTTTCCTCTAATTGAGGGAATTCTACATTTATCATGAAAGTAATTGTATATTTATCACAATATGGAATAAATGGCAAGTCCACGTGACTGTCAACATTTAAGTCAAGAAATCTCACCATGCAAGCATAATAGCTGCAATTGTTCTACTTAGGTTAACTGGTGCATTGGAACTTGGACCTCAGTCAAATATAAGTCCTGAATTTGTACGTTTGATGCTATCGCGTTTCCTTGTGAAGGTCACCAAGTACAAACTAGAGTAATCCACACAACTTCTAGAAACTGATATGATTTTCAGCTCTGATTTTGTGGTAAAAGAGGCTCGACTAGATCATTCAATTTGCAGACTTTTTCACAACCATTACTCAATTTTCATGTCAACTTGTGCTACATTACTGCGATTGACTCAAATTAATTATTGTATCACGTGTCGACTGTCAAGACAGAAGTAACAAATAAAGCATAGGCCCAAAACCACTAATTTTGACGTATCCATTGACCATTTTATACAGTAGATTGATGACAAGTTACTGACATTTACTGTATAAAAGTGATAGAAAAAATTAGTAATGCGACTAATGCCACGTTATTTCGCATGGAATTGCTGGAAAAAAATTCAGAAAACTCATAAAAGAACGTCAACCTTATGTGACAGTTACTTTTAATGTGATATGCGCTGAATATGCTTTCCTGCATGTAATATCTAAGTTACGCTGTGTAAATTGCATCAATTGCAGGGATGGCGGTAGTCAATGAATGAATGCTCACGTGGACATTCACTTTACAGGAAGCCATAAGTAATATATGAAAAAATAAAGAATAAATTGAGTACTAATAAATCACTGGGCCTTACGAAATTTCGCGCAAATGCGGATAAATTGGTATCCCTGGAATCGTTTCATTTCAAAACAGAAATTCAAATGACGGAACAATTGCAACTTTTTCTAAACCGAACTTAAACAGAACATTTTCAACGAAGCATACTCAGCTACTTTGCATTCTTTAATTTGAGTTGGTGCCTAACGTGATTGAGGATTCATCGCATGTCCACACATGAGATCTGAAAATAATCAACCATCATAAAATGAGAACTAATTATTGGGCGAATTAACCAATGAATGTATATACATTATCCATTGTTTGCACTGTCTTCAGTATGTTCTCCGATTTATGATTATTTTGCGCTCAAAAAATTCACAATTTATACAATCAATAATTTAATACATATGCTAAGACTAGCATCGGATGATCATGTGGAAGAACATACTAATCAATGTAAGTAATATCACTTCTTAAACGTTGGGAATCGTGAAAGTTTCAATTTACTTTTTCAGTATTTTAAATTTTCAATAGTAATGCGACGTTGGTTGCTATACATAGAGAAAACATGAATTGAGCAATATCTATTAAGTCACCTGAAAAAGTCATATGTTTCATCGTTTATGGCATGGTCCTGGAAGAGTAATAGGCTGCGATGCATTTCAAGCAATGGTTAAACACGGAGGTCAGATTCGAGTGCACGCCTCTCGTGTTCGACAAATCGACTAACAGATCAACAACGCCGAGCATCGACTCAGCAAGCGGAGAAGAGCCCTGAGCAGCAACTGAAGGTGTTGGTGCGACGAGACAATTCATAGAACAAAATGAAAACACAGTTGACGATAATGAAAATAACGAGAATACATATATAACGAATAGCAACGACCCTCAAGAGCCAACAACGTCTGTTAACCAATTATCACAATCATCAGAAGAGCTTGCGATCGGCTGGGTGGATACCAAGAACTTGAGGAAAGGACAACACATCAAATTCAAGCACCCGCGTCTATGCAAGGTGATGAAATTGAAAGAAAGGTTTTAATGAAACCCCCAAAGGATATTGGAACTGACAAACTCTGGAAGTGAAAGAAAACCGTGTATGGCTTACAAGACGCAGCGAGAGCTTGGTATTTTAAATTGAGAGCCACACTGATTGGAGTTGGATGTCAGAATTGCTAAGTTAAGAATGGGCTTATTTAATTAAAGGGTGTCAATGGTAAGCTTGGAGGGGTGATATGTGTTCAGGTTGATGACCTTTGCTGGGGAGGCTAACAAGAACTCGTTTATCTGTCATAAAACCATTAACTGAGAGCACTCTTGTCAACGACATCAAATCGAAGTTGTTCCGTTATGTTGCTCTCTCTTGAACAAACTGAAAATGTTATATACGTGGTGTGATCCAAAATGTCCCGGACTAACCTACTTGCAGATAACCTGTGATAACGAATACTACTTCAGATGTAAATTTAGGTCTTTAAGGCATGAGAAATATGGTCGCCGAAATTTTTCCGGTCAGTTTTCTATTTTTAAAAAATATTTTTACATTTTAACATGAATTTCTATATTTTCTGAATTGATCGAGATCCGATTTGTCTTATTGTTATAGTTAGATTGATTTTGATTTGTACCTTATTTGACGGATATCTTTGCCATGAATATTGCACGTCTTTTGTTAATTGCTTCATGTGTTACGATATCAATCAGTGAAGTTCATTCAGCACGCATTCATTAAGAAATCCGTGTCAACGATGGTTCTTTGTTCTATCAGTTTTCATGATGGATGTGACAAGCGTGTCTTCAGTCGAATATCGCAGTGTGATACGATACCTCCTGATCCGCGGCTTCGCTAATGGTGACATTCTAAAGGAATTAAGCCTGGCATATGGAAGCAAAGCTCCATCGAGAACTACTGCTTATTTCTGGATAAGCGAATTTAAACGCGGAAGACAATCTGTGGAGCAAGATTTTTCAACTGTTGGTCGGCCGCAGGAGATTCCGGAAGAGAAATCGAGTCAGTGCGATGAAGTGATTACAGCACACAGAAGGATAACCATCCGTGAGTTGTCAAGAGAGTTGCGAATCAGTTATCACTCCTGTCATGACATCATCGAAAGACTTGGATATCGCAAACTGGCATCACGTTTCGTACCGAAGTTTCTGTCACCTGAAATGAAGGAGAACAGACTTCTGGCGGCACAGTCAAATTTGGATCTCCTCGAAATGCACGGAGATCAGTTTCTGAACTGCATCCTTACAGAGGATGAAACACCTTTAAGTTTGTATCTGCCTCAAAGTAAGCGAGAATCTGCAGAGTGGCGAAAATCAGGCGAGTCTGCCCCTTTGAAAATGCGATCCGGAACATCACATCGCCGGTCGTTGATGCTGACGGTCTTTTGGAACGCTTCGGGAATCCAACTGGTTGACTTTGCGGATAAAGGAGTAAGAATCAATAGCGAATATTATTCCAATCTGTTATCTGAAGCGAGGAAGAAAATAAGAAAGCCACGAAACATTCCCCTCTACTTGCTTCATGACAATGCTCCGATTCACACCTCGCAGGAGACAACCAATGCCTTAACGAGAAACGGATTTCAACTATTGAGCCATCCTCCTTATTCACCTGACTTGGCCCCAAGTGACTTCTATCTGTTTAGATTCCTCAAAAAGCATCTTCGTGGACACCATTTTGAATCGCCAGTTGAACTGCGGGATGCAGTTACTGAGTTTTTTGATTCTTTGACACCGGAATTTTTTCATAAAGCTTTTTGTGAATTGAGACTTCGTTGGCAAAAAGTGACGAATGCTAACGGCTCATACATTGAAAAGTAAACTGTTTTCTGGAACAAAACATTTGTTTTTCCGTTAATTATTAGTCAGGTTATTAGTGATAGCTTAACTGTCAAGTTAATCTAAATATATTAATTCTAAATCGCTAGAATTTATAGGAAAATCTTGAAATTCAGACAAAAATGTTTGAAAATTTTTTAAAAATAGAAAACTGACCGGAAAAATTTCGGCGACCATATTTCTCATGCCTTAAAGACCTAAATTTACATCTGAAGTAGTATTCGTTATCACAGGTTATCTGCAAGTAGGTTAGTCCGGGACATTTTGGATCACACCACGTACTTGGACCAGAAAGAATTCATTGAGGGAATACAGTGCGTGTCACTTCAGGATAAAAGGCGTGATAGGCAATTGTCGGCGGATGAGTCGTACCAATCACTGGTGGCATCGATCAATTGGGTAGTTTCTCAATCTCGCTCAGATACGCTATTACGATTCATGTGAGCTCAGCACGTACTACAAGAGTCATATGGTTGAATACATGGTGAGAGCCAATAAACTTGTCCGGAAACTAAAAGATTATCCATGTCGAATAGAATTCAACTTCCGATGCATGCGAATAGAAAACTGTACCATAACAGCGTACATCGACACATCGTTAGGTAATTTGAATAACGGAGGCTCTCAATGTGGTTTGGTATTTTGCTGACTGATAGTGACCACATGTGTTTGACCAGTTGGTGATACCAAAAGTTGAAACGAGTGGTGAAATCGACGTTTGCTGCTGAAACTTAGGTGTTAGTAGATGAAGCGGAAGCAGAAATCTACTTCAAATCGATTCTCAAGGAAATTGGTGGATATGATCATCCCATTAAGTGCTATACGGATAATGCGTCTCAATGGAATCCATGCAATCGACAAAGGCCATCCAGGACAGTCGTTTGGAAGAGGGACATTGTTATTATCGTATTCATGTTGTGTGAAATCTGTATAACAATTTATGTGCTTATTTATCCTTATTTCAGGTTACGCATGACTTGTGGACTTTAATATGATCAGTCAGTAAATTAACAGTTCTGCCTTTGGATTTGCATGTACACCAACCTCTCACTCAATTTCGCGAGAACGTTTTGATTTTTTTGTTTTCATCGAACAGTTTCTTTTGGATTAGACCCTCTTTTCTATGGTCAGTACCCAATGTACAGCGACTCCAGCACTTACCTATGATTTGCTAGAAGCATCAGTTTTCCATCTGGCAGAGATCTTTTTGAAGGTGTACCTGAAAGATCCCTTTCCTACACAGTCGACGCCTTCAAAATAAGAAATCCTTTAATAACTGTCTCTTTAACCCTTTGACTGTGGTGCTTATTTCAGACCGAATTTCACTGAGCCCGAGTAACAAAGCAAGACAATATCAGTGAACCAGTTTAGGTAATTCTCTGTGTCTCTGAAGGACTTTCGGTAAAAATTGTATTATTCACTGCTTTTGAGAAGATGAATTTTGTGCATAATATGCATTCTTTTAGCGAAATTAAATGAAAAGCTGTAACTCTAGACATCATGTTTATATAATATCAAAGCACTAACCATAGTTTTGCTCAATCCTCAGCAAATAGTTCTGCTTAAATCGGGATAATGAGTGAATCAGATCCATGCGAAAGATAATGTGAAATCAGAGCTATTGTATAAATCTTTCTCCTAGTCTCGAATCGTATGGCAATGACGGAAACACACTGCAGCAGAAGCAAGGACAATTCATTGTCCAGTAGTACACTAAATGCAATCATCACTCTCATCATCTTTTTAATGATGTTGTGAAGCAGCATCAGCTACCATCTCGGTGTTGAGTCGTCTCAGTTGTGATCCAAAACAAGGCGATCAGATCTGTGCGATATGACTCCAAGACAAGATGACAAATTTGTACAAATTATCTAGACTATTCTAATTTGCGTTTAAACTTGTAACGCATACTGCGTTCTATTTATAGACATTACGTTCTCCAAAGCGTAACTTTGAGGGATATCTTTGAACATTGATCAATATCACAGGCAGGCTGTATTCGAGAATATTTCAACAGCTTCTTTTCACTCTCAAAAGACCCATTCACAAAATAAATTTTCAATGTAGTAGGTCATATCCATTAATGGTGAATACTGATTTGCATTAATTACAAGCATTGTAAGAATATCGAAAGTGGTACACTAAGTCACTTCGTACGAAAATTGAGTTAACTCGGCATTCGTGAAATTGCAACACCCCAGCAGCCCGAGTTAACTCGGTATTTGTGAGCAGTGGAAGGGAAAATTTACCTGTCAGCGATAGTTGCCCGTCCTCCCGATACGAGTTAACTCGGGCTCAATTTCTGAAGGACAACTGCTGAATGCGGCGTCAGTGATATTGTCCCGTCCTCCGGATACGAGTAAACTGCGGCTTAGTTTCCTGCTGCACTCCATGGTCATTGTAACCAGTCAACTGATGATAACGCTCGATACGAGTTCACTTGGGCTCAACCGTTAAAACCGTTAGAGGGTTAGAGATGTACAATGACTGGCTGTTCCATCCAAAAGTGCGTCAAGAAGTCATGAACAAAGTCACAGGGATACACTTTGATGAACCATAGTCCAGTCTTTGACATTTGATTCATCGTCTGCTGCACTTTAGAAAAATGTTTGTTTTCTGTAATCGTTAATTTGGACCTGACACTTCCGCCTTCGACCACACCATCGGAATCAGCGGATCCGAAATGTTACCGCGAATCATTGAGAATAATGCTTTCTAGTAAACGCACCGATAGTTAAAACAAAATTGAGGTATCAAACACAGGTATCGCACAGAAGCATCATAAAGAATAGGCCTAACGGCAGGTCTAGCGCTCGCTGGCCTTTCTAAAGTGCGCACCCCTGTATAGATTCCAGTTCGGAATAAGGAGTCTTGTTCATGGAGTCATCCGGGACAGGGTTTTTTAAGGTTGCTCTTTAGGCGGCGGCTTCAAATTTTTAAGAGGCACTTGCATTGGTTATTATGGTATCATCATGTCCGTGTATATGTATATGATCGTGGAGTATCGTCTGCGAAGAGATTAAATCATATTTCATTTCCCATTACAGGTACATACGTATATAGGCCCTATATACTGACATGTATACTGGTTCATGTTGAACAAATTTTTGATAGCAATCTAATATTCATCCAAGAACCCCGAATGATGAGAACTAGGGCCTATTGTAGCTACGCTAACATAGGTTACTGCATTTAGAAAAACATTCAGGTTGAGTTAATATGGATGCTGTTTACAAGGTTACTTCCTGAAAACAGATTCGCACATTCCACCAAAGTCAAAACTTTTGTTATCCTCATCCTCTTCAGCATCCAATGGGAAAACATCATTAAATGAGAAGATGCGATCTGATAAACTCTTGATGCAGAATCGCATCCATGCCCAGCAATAATACTGTGCTTATCTAAGCAGCACTGGCAGAGACACTGGTATGAAGCAACCCTTCGAAACATCGACGTCACCAAATACTAACAGCATGAATTAAGACAGTCATGAAAACTCTAAGTTGGGTGAGTTACATTGCTTAGTATGCTACAGCATATCATACTTAGTAGGCTAAGTGTTTTTGTAACACAGAATTTTCGTGTTGAGATTTAGCAACATAAAATCTTTAGGCGGCGCCGAAGATGGCCTTGAAAATATCCTGATACGGGAGGGGGAGGACATTGATAAAGAGCATTCTTTGATATTCAAAAGAAAAACAGATTTTCCCCTCCCAATGATATTTTTGACGCAGTAAATGAAAATATAAAAGTCATAAGACCACCAACCAGATTTTTGCTACACAGTAGTTTGTTCACGGTGAAGTGCAAAAATGGACAAGTTACAACGTAGCGAAAATCTGGTGGTCGTATTAATTTTATATATTCCATTACTGTGTCAAAAATAAATTGGGATTGGAAAATCTGTTTTTCTTTTGAATGTCAAAGAATGCGATTTAAGGGGACGAAAGTAGGTTATAGCGTGAGAGTGCCACGCCTTCGAAAAATCGAAAAGCACAAGGAACAATGAAAGTGCCCAGCCTTACGAAAAGGTGGAATACAGACCAAATCGAAGACATCTGCAGTTTCAACACGACCTGGTGAGATCCTTGTGGAGACAGCGACCAAACTGCACTACTGGAAGAATCTGACTGCAGAGGACACAGGGATGCGGAGTCGGAGTCCCGGAGTCCCATCACTTTTGCTGGAGTCGGAGTCCTATCAAATGATAGGACTCCGGCCTATAGCTATACCCGAAATAATATAATACTGGCAAATTATTTATTCTCTTGCATAGCTGTCATTGTCTTGATGTCAACCTTCTCCGTCAAACAAAAGTACAGAGACAGCAGTACATACACAGCTTATAATAGTTGAGGGAATGAACCGTGATATTGAAAAAGGATTGTCTTTTCACTCGGTGATTTAGTAGAGAAGACAAGTCTTCCTACCCTCGATCACACCTGCGCGCCAAAGGTCACATCAGAGACAAAAATGAAATACTGGCCTGTTTGAGAGCATAGCCTCTTACCCTCACGTAATCGTGTGTGATGGCTCCTCTAAAGCGCATATTAAAATCGAAAGTATACTCATATTTTTTGGAGAAAGATGGGAGATTTACCTGCCTGGCAGAGACTGGAGAAAAATCATGTGAAGCACTATCAACAAGATGGAAAGAGCCGAGTCGTATGCATCTAACTGTAAGCGACATTTGATAAACTATCATCGAAAATGATTCATAATTGATACAATGATCACTAAACATAGGCTCAGGTAAGCCTATAATGATCTGTAATGTAGGCTACCAGTTACTTTTTCAAAAGCTAGGCTTACATACTTGCCACCTGGAGTCGGAGTCGGAGTCCTATCAACCCCCGGAGTCGGAGTCCTATCAAAATGTAGGACTCCGCATCCCTGAGAGGACATGTGCGACTGATGAAACTGATGATCATAACAAAGTGTGCTATTGTATGATAACTATTACAACATCATATTTCCTTTGAAAAATAACAAAGACCCACAGAAAAACGGAAGGATTACCGATGGGCAGTCACCTCGCCCTCATTCGCAATCATCTTCCAGAAAGAAAAATAATGTTAAGCCTTGAAATTGTTGTGCTTCAAACCCGCAAAATATAAGGTATATACATAGATGACGTCATGGTACATTAAAAATTGTTAAAAATAAATTTAATAAAATATTAGAAATATCAAATTCAATAAAGCCCCTCATTAAATTTTCTCTAGAAGCGCCTAAACCAACGAATGGCTGAACTTCTTAGATATTAAAAAATGTATTGCTAATGAACAAATCAAGTTTTCTTTGTTTGTGTTTTACCAGGACACGTAAAAGATAATTACATACGGGTAAATAATTGCATAGATACAATGTCTAAACGTTGTAATGATGAAACAAGAAATGAAAGCTCAGCACAATTTTTAAAAATTTTGAAGAAAAATTGAAACGAAAACCACTAAAAATGTCAAATAATTACTGCGAAAGCAGCATACATCTCCAGTTGCCGCATGTCGATGACAGGTGAAATCGCAAAATAGATTAACTGATTAAAAAATGCAACTCCCCTGCTCGACTTATCAATGAGTACGGTTTTCACGGTTCTCACTCGCACCTTAATAATACGACTTAAGTAAAAATATAAACTTGTAATATGCCGCTATGTAAAGTTTTAAATAACAGCAGATAATAATAACTTGCAAAAAATAACTGAATTTAAATAACTTGCCAAGATCGTTTCGTAGTGTCAATAGAGGCCTAAGTGTAATCAGTGCGGAAATTAGTACATAGGAAAGACGTTCGAATCAAGACATCAGGAGCATGAGGTAATTGCTAATAAAACCAATAATAGCGCACTTTTCATCTCAGAAATAAACATAGGGGAACAGGCGGCATCGGGAGCTTTTAGGTCGGCCTCATTCATAGCTTTTTAGCTCAGTGCTGGAAGTACTCGAGACTCTACCATAGCAGAAGCAAAAGCAATAATACATCTCGAACATGCAATAAACAGGAAAACGAATTCTCTCTTCACAGCTCAACAATCCGGTATGCAATCAATACACTTCTTAACATGAAAGAAACTTCAGTGTTGCGGCTTGGGCGTTACCATCGACCAATAGAAGGAGCAAGACGCCGAAGGCCCGTCAAGAGAGCATCTTATTTTTATCTTCAAAATTACTAATTTCAACCTAACTTTACGGAGATTTGAGTGATGTGATTTGTGAAAACCTACAATGATCTCCCGCCAAATGTGCTGTTATGTAATAACAAATGTGACCATACACGAATGTCAAATGTGAAAATGTATGCCTAATTACCAAACTCATAGCTTTGGCTTCAGGACAACAATTGAAAGAAACAGATGCATGAAGAAGGTAAACTGGATTGTGCTGTTGTATTGTTTTGAGATCACATGCTTTTAGAAACCATTCGACAGTCGAGGTTCTTTTATTCCTATTGCAAATTATTTCAAACGCAGCCACTGTATGCGTGGAAGCAAATAGGAGAATTTAAGAGGTAAACCATTCATCGCATGCTTCAACGTTTCAGACAAGACAAGCTCCGATCACATCGAATGAAAAAGAGAATAATTATGTTGACTGACCAAAACACAAAATACTGAGTGACTATCGACCAAATTTTCAAACTATCGTACATGATTTCATGCTGCAAAACATTGCAAGCCATAACAGATATTCCCCCTATAGCGATTATTTTAAAATGCACGATAAATCATTTTATTGATTTTAAAACCGAAATTTTAGTTTATGACTGTCAACCGTAGATGTTTGAAATATTTTGACGGCAACAAACACCAACAGATTGGCGCTGCGATTAAGCAATCTCCAAAAGTCTCTGGACACCATGAATCATATGACAAATGTGATGCGGCCATAGAATGAATGCAGCTAAGTGCATCAATAAATGATGCGTCCTTTGATTCTCATTGCCGATGACAACAGAATGCTGTTTGCTGGGCTTCAAAAATTCAATTCATGTCAATGATATATATTCTTCATACTATGATCATGCTCACCATATGATGCTCAATGTTTTCAAAGAAGCACAATTTAAGATGGTTTGAGTAGTTTTCAAGGTGGCACCAAGCTATTGTCCCATGCTGTCGCCATAGAAATATTCGAAATGCTACATTCAACTTATATCATGCTTACTCGAAGATGCCTCAGATGCTGCATCCATCTTTGTGTTGCATGTTTCAATAACTTGATTCTTTTTCAAGGCTCGCAACATTGACAGATCCGTTGACATCGAAAAATTGTCACCTAGTTGTAAATGTTCGATGTCTGCGCCTAGATCAGTGCCTAAATGAGCGGCTAAAATGACCATCAACAGACAATATTTGCCCATTCTCTTCTCATTAGCTTGAACAAACCGAAGGTCTGATTTCTGTGAATAAGACACGGGCCATACATTGACTAGAATTTTGTCGGCAGAAAATTAAACCGACAGAATATTCAGCCGACTTGAAGCCGTAGCGTGAATGTTTTAATCAGCTGAATTCACTTTTTGCACTTGTATGAAACAATTGTGCATTTAAATTGTTTGCTTGTTTATGCTATCAATTTTCCCAGTAATAAGAAAACTATTTACGGCCATGCTAAATCAAGCATTTGAAGTTAGGTGTATGAGAATACCTGATACTTCGAAATTTAATTTTCTTCTATTGTTGTAGCTCAATTTACATACCAGGAAAACAAGTTCAGCGGTCACAATTTCAATACCGACACTAAAATGTAAAATTGTACTTAGTTACACACTTCAAACGTTGTCACGTAACTACTGTGCTGTAAACATAAATTGTAAATATCATAGGAAAAGCTTATGGGAACATAGATATCTATGCAAAATAATTAAAGAACAGCTGACAACTTTCCATCCATTCAAAAGTCTGATCATGTATACAGGGTGTCCGCGCCCCTGGAAAACCTGGAATATGATTGATCATGGAAAAAACCTGGAAATTAAAGGAACCTGGAAAAAACCTGGAAATTGATTGATCCTGGATAACGTGAAGTTAAGTTACTTAGTGAAATTCCACTAGCTGCTAATGCACTCAACATTTTAATGATGTGAGTTTATATGAGTGATTTTATCTTTATAAATTTTATAGAGTGAAATCTTTTTAATACTTTGTTATATCCTGACGTATCTTCAATAAAGTATTCAATTATCACAATTTGTTTTTATTTGATAACAATGTACTGAAAGAGTGGGTCTTCATGCCGCATTATCTTTAATTAAATTGTATGTTTGCATGTGTATTATTATGTTAAATATCAGTGTTTACTCCATATCTGTGATTATGTACACTAGCTAAATCCCTTCTGCATTCATAAATCTATTATAATTCAGTTATGAATATGACATGGTGCCCGCGGTCAGTAAAAGTCAGGAAAAGTCAGGAAATTTTTAGGGTCAGTATAGAGTCAGGAAAAGTCAGTAAATTTCTTGGAGTCAGTAAAAAGTCAGGAAAAGTCAGTAAATTTATAGGTAGGCCTACTGTGTTTAAATTGTGAAACGTCGGGATTTTTTACAATGAAGAATATTAATGAAATAAAAATGTAATTTAAATTATCAAGAAGATAACTAGAACCATATTTTCTGATCCAGTTTTACATGTATGTATTTCAGCTTTCATAACGAAAGGTAAAGTTTCAGTGAATTATATTAGCGATCTTCGAGTTCCGGGCTCTTCTTATTCTCAAAATATGACTAATTCGTTATTCGAGAGGACTGTTATTTGCGGACATGACTATTAAAGCTCTCTACTTGGAGTATTTCCAAGTATTTGTCTTTAGATATGTATTGTAAAAAAGTGTTATGTGATCGTGTTGAGGCATCGCTCATATAGGTACACTATTGATCGAATTACGATTTTTTCATTTTCTTGTTCAGAATTGATCATAATTGTTGTTGCTGAAAGAGGCGGACGATCTGGCAAGAAAGGCGGAAACACAATCCGATATGAGTCTTCTCGTTAAATCAAATGCGTTGCGAAAGGCAGCAAACGAGAAGCGTGAGGAGAACGATATCCCGAAAGATAAAATGAACGAACTTAAGAAGTCAATTAACTGATTTTCAATAAATGCGTTTTGTTTTAAAATAGATTGATTTTTTCTTACAAATGGTCAGTAAATTTTTCGAAATTTCTGGAAAATTTTTGAGCAAATAGCGCGGGCACCATGTATGATCACAGACAAAAAACACTATCCTGTATTTTTAACAATTGAATTGTTTGAATTACGTTCAGAGCTTAATTGTTTGCATTAAGTATTCTAGCTAGACCATCGTTTGACTTGTATTTGCCAATGCGATTATTATAGTTTCATGATAATGGATACTGTCAATTGTAAACTTTCCCTACGCTTAAAAAAAGCCGAACATAGTCTTATTACATCCAACGCAACGCGTATGATTAAAGCTAAGATTGGTATCACCTACTAAACCTAATGACTCCTGATGAGCTAGTTTTGTTGGAGAGTGCCACAAATAAAAGTCTTAGGGAAGAAATATGCTAGGACTACACTTGAACCTAATATATTTCACTGATTACAACTATGCATCTTAGAAGTAGAGAAAATTGATTTTCGGATTATTTAATCATTTTTAATATGTTTTTCCTTAATTGTACATAATTAGACCATCCTTTCAGAAAGATTAATGCCGAAAGGACAATCCAAGACTTCCTTCAACCGACTCTGGTGCCACCGGTCTGAGTGCTCAGAATGGCTCCATCGCGGTAAAACTCCGTTCAATGCATTTTGTAAAGTTTGTCAGAAAGACTTTGATGTCTCGGATATGGGTTTTCAAGCCGTAAGAAGCCATGCTGGCGGAAAGAAGCATTTAGATTTGTGCAAGATTATAAAGCAGACGAGTTCTTTAGGATCAGGTTCGAAAGGTGAACAACGTTCTGATAAATATGCAACTGATCCTACTGTACAATGTCACGATGTTTCCGACTTTGTAATTGATAAAGAAGTCTCTGAGGCAGAAATAATTTGGATTTTGAACATGATCATGTCTAAAAGTAGTTTTCGCTCCTCTGACAAAATCGTGAAAATTTTCAGTCACATGTTCAAAAGTCACTCGTCGCGCATCAGATGTCTCTTGGTAGAGATAAAGTCAGCTATTCTATAGTGTATGGATTAGCTCCTTATTTTCAAGGACAATTGATGTAATCTTTGAAATCTCCGAACTGTTATGTTATTTGTTTCGACGAATCACTTAACAAAGTGACACAAGAAGGCCAAATTGATTTCCACGTTAGATTTTTTGATCATGATGCAAATCGAGTGACCACGCGATATTTTACATCATCTTCTCTTGGACATTGCACAGCAGATGAGACGAAAGTTTTATGAAATGATGGTATGCTTGGACAAAAAAAGCTACTACAAATTTCCATGGACGGACCAAACGTCAATCAAAAATTTCATCGAGAATTGGTTTCTGACTTTGTTGAAGATGACATCCGCATTGTAGATGTAGGTACCTGCATTCTTCATTCAGTTCACAATGCTTTTAAGCAATCTGCAGTAGCAACCACTTTTCATTTGGATTCGTTTTTGTCTTCTTTGTGGCAACTATTTCACGACACACCTGCCAGACGCGAAGATTTTTTTAGTATTACAGGCGAAAATCGCTTTCCATTGAAATACTGCGCTCACAGATGGGTTGAAAATATCGCTGTCATCAAGCGGGCAATTGAATTACTTCCAAAAAGTAAAGAAGTATGTGGAATATCTTCAGAGATCAGAAAATCTTAAGAAACCGTCGTCTCACTACAAAACAGTTGGAAAAGCGGTTGGAAAGTCCTCCTTGAAAATGGCTGAGCTGAAATTCGGGTTGTCAATTGCGACTCAATTGAACCCCTTCTTGACAAAATTTCAGGGTGATGCGCCATTATTGCCTTGTTTGACAAACGATTTCTCCGAAATGCTTGTCTCGGTCATGGGCAGATACTTAAGCTTTCTTTCAATGAATCTGTTGATTTGAAAGATATCTCTGTTTCTGATGTAACAAATGAAAACAATTTCCGAGAATTGGATGACATGGATTTTGGCGTTGGTGTCGCCTTGGCTATTGAGGATTCACAAGCCCCTCCAATCGAATTTATTTCTAACGAAAGATCTTTTAATTTCAGGCAGAAAAAGATGAACTTTTTAAAAAGAATATACGATTAGAGAATGAGGCAACGATGCTGGAGAAAGAAGCCAATGATCTGGCCCTTGAGGCTGAGACAAAGCGTGAATTCCTCTTCCTCGCAAAATCGAATGCAATCAGAGAAGCGGCACGGGAAGAGAAAAGAAGTACAGGAAGTACAGACAACATCATATCAGTCAATGATGAGATCAAGAATTTACAGTAATATAAACACCTCATCATTTTCCTCCTGCCAACATTTCCTCCTTAGTGTTGACTTCATTGGCAAATTGACCACTACCGTGCAGTTTTTGTTTTTTTACTATCTTCGAATGACATATGACACAATCCGCTAGTCAGAAACATTTTCCATGTCCTTTTGCTATTCGCATTTCTATTTTTCTTTTTTGCATTCTTATCAAAGTTGTTATTAATATATTATGAGGTTGTTATATTATAGAAATAGTTTGTTATATTTTAAGAAATGATATTATAAGAACAATCGTTTTGTGTTGTTTATTGGAATATGTAGGACTTCCCATGTATCTTCCTGTTGTCGTCTATGCGCATTTCGAAAATCAAACTAATCTGTCTCATTTGATAGATCCTGGAAAACCTGGAAAAACACTTCAGGAAAGCCGCGGACACCCTGTGTATAATTACACACATATAACTACACACAGTATAACAATAAATGTCAATTTTCATTCAATTGAAATTGTCACTTACATCCCCCGTGATTTTTTACCCAAAAAATGAAAAAAAATGAAGAAAACCTTGGCAATTCAAGTATCATCATGCAAGTGGAGGGGAGATGATCTTGTTCGTGATCCACGATGGACTGACTCCATCACTTCATTGCGTTCAGATTCAGCAGGGCTGTCAGATTCACTGTCAATATTGTCAAGACATTGGACTTAATAAAAAAAGTTTCATAAAATAAACTACATAAAGTTTCATCATCAGAACTGTCGTCTTCTATTTCCTGGACCTGGGGGTCGGCGTGCGATAAGTCAAAGATAAGTTGGCGTTCTCGTAAAACTTTCATCGGAACTCTCCTCACATGGCTTGCATGTCTTGTCACACCATCGTCATCCAATTGTAACGCGACAGAAGTAGAAATGGACGTCACACGATGAGGTCCAGTCCACGAAGTGTCATACTTGCCATCACTTCTGATTTAGACAAAATCTCCAACAACGAACGGGTTGTCACAAGTGTCCAATTTACAGCTTCTAGGTTTGCTATTCCAATTGCTCACCTCGACACATCTCAACAGTCTTTTTTCATTGATTCCTGGAATACGTGCATGAGCATGAAATAAGAGGGTGTACGGTGGAATCTTTCCTTGATTACTTGAGATATTGTGCCAGTACACACTCTTCTATCGCGTTTCCTGATCTTACATGCATTGTTTTTTACATTTTAGTGATGTAATCATGTTAAAAACGAAAGTCAAGGACCGTTCGAATTTTCACTTTTTCCCCTTTACCTGCCTAACGCTCATCAAAGGTAGAACATTCTTGATCTTTCCATCTTTTCCCTCGTTCCATGGCTGAAGGATACCGTCTGACACCCACTCTCCCAATTCCTTATCAAACATTGCTTTATCCTCCTCGAAGTCAACATTTAGAGGCAATCTACTTCTAACGAGAGCAGTCAATGGTCCAGGGTTAGAGCCACCAGGACAAGCAACAACATCTTTCAGCATCACCGGGCCATGGATAGAAATGAACCCGCAGTCCATAATTTCCAAACTAACTGAATCTGACTTCTTCGGGAGATTTTCAACGAAAGATGTTTTAACGAGCGAAACGCTGCAGCCAGGATCAATTAGAACCCTACAGTTGATGTTGTTGACACAACCCTGTGGAATTATCGCAATTCTGCTGGTGGCTGTTGTTGCACACCCAGATCCTTTGATTGGGTGGCACCTGTCCTTCCGGTTGCCCCCTTTTCCGCGTTTAAATGTACCACAGGACAGGCACTTATGATGTGACCCTTTTGACCACAACTGTGACACTCAGCTTGACAGTCTCTCTGAAGATGACCTAACCGTAAGCATCCATAGCAACGCACACCTCGTGGCTGAGTAGGAACATGAGGCCTTCTGAAATCCCTTCGCTCCATCTTCACTCCCGAACACGCACCTAACTCTGAGACAGTTCTACCACAAACATCACCGCTGTCAGAAATAGCCTCAATCTCAAGACCGTGGGCAAACCGTATTATAGGAAAGGTCATTCATTACCAACTGTCAATAAAACTTCTTCCCGCATATGATTCGAAATTGCATTTAGTACAGGGTTGGCTTTTTGCCGGCTAAAACTGGTTTTTGCCACTAAGAGGTAAAAACCGGCAAACACTGGTAAAAACTGTCTAAAACTAAAATTCCGAGAAATCAGTCTATTTCTTCACGAAATGATCGACAGCAAGTTGGGGTTTGAGTATCACGATGCATGCGGGTTTGCAAATCGCAACTCTTATCTTGCAAAGCATGACATTCATTCTGTGATAGAACCACATGATATGTTTTTATCACGAACGACGTACGATGTTGTCTTTGTTTACGATTGCTCTGTCTTTTTCTTGTGCCTTTAAAACAAATGTAAACTTCAGCACAATTTTGGCCCATTAGTTCATTTAACAGAAGATGCTAGGTGCTCCCAGAATTATCATTAAATGAATGAAAATAAATATATGAATAAAACTGGTTTATATAGAACTAAATTAAGCATTTGCCACTTTCTTCATGTGCACAAGCTTCAATAATCCCACTGTTATTCTTCTGTGTGGAGTGTTCAGCAAGAATGCAGAGTGCATTTTAATATTAGCTTAGGTTGCATCAGATCTAGATTTGAACCCAGGTCTCATGAAGGCAGAGAGAATACTCTATCAAAAATCCTCTACACCGGAAAATCTCATCTCCCAAATCAAACAATGTGCAATAGTCACCTAGAATACATTTCTACTTTTTTAGAAGTATACTAAATGTACTAATGCTTGTGACTGGAGCAGAAAATCATGATTTGTAAGAACAAATAATAATTAAACAATATAGTTCGCAGCAGAAATATTGATAAAGTAAGGTATAGTGTGAAAAGTTTCAGTTATAATCTCAGCAAAAGAACATTTTCAGTAGGCTGCAAAATTTATCGTTGTTAAATAGAATCTGCGAGCGACAAACAATTGTGACATTGTGATATTCAAGGTTGTTAAAGTTCTCTCGAATAAACATATTTTGAGTTCAAATCAAAATTTTACTTTCGGTATAAAATTCATTTAACATCACCTTATCTTCTAAATATGTGAGGGTAAATTGCCATGGCATGAAAAATGCTTTTAATCTTGCCTTTCTGGGAGTGCAGGATAAATTTCATAGTAATATTTGTGTAATCACAATAGCTATGAGACATTTGAGGCACATTTAGAAGACAAGCTATTCTATGTGAGATCAGCAGAGAGGTAAATCGTAGAAATCCGATGCCAGATTTCTACATTTTCTTGCCTTTCTATCTTCATGGAATGCCTGTTTTCGGTCTTATATATAGAGCCAAGTTTTGAATGTTGTTGGAAAGAGCCAATATTGAAAGATGGTGGTTTTATTTTCCTTGTTATTTTTTACAATTAATTTCACTTGACATCCATTAACTATCTTCAGGAAGGAAATATGGTCTACATTCAAAACGTGAAAAATATCCAAGACAATATATTCAATAGAGCCAAGTGATTTCCTTCCAGCATGGACGTCTGTTGCTTCTTACAATGAATAAAATTTATGAAGCAGCAAAATGCGTGCACGCTTAAAAATGCACAACAGCTTCATAACAATATTTTTTATATTAATTCATGTTCGTACACCTAGCCTATACTTGGAACATATTCTTGATTGAAATGTGATATTGATAAGGCTTGAATTGTGAAAATACAGGCCTAAATGTTTATGGAATGATGAAAAAGTAAAATGAACTTATTGCGACTAGCGTTCATCAATGAAGTAAGGAGTGACGATGATCCCTTATATTGAATGTATCAAAAAAATAGTTTAAAATAGCTGGAAATAGAAAATAGAAATAGCTGTGAATAGTTTAACATAGTTAAATAGCTGTAAAAATAGTTTTTGCCAGTTTTAGCCGAAAGGGGGCGCCGTGGGGGGCCCCTTTAAATCGTGAGGGGCCCTTTTGAGATTCCGATGGGGCCCCTTCAGGATCGTGAGGGGACGCTTTTGAGATTGTAAACAGGCCCCTTTAAGATCTCGAGGGGCCCCTTTTGAGACTATGAAAGGACCCCTTTAAGATCGTGAAAGGGCCCTTTTGAGATTGTGAACAGGACAGGTCCTATTGAGAATGTGAACGGGACCCTTTAAGATCGTGAAGGGTTCATATTTAGATTTTGAAGGTTTTGAAGGGAGATCTTGCTCGGTGAGATTTTGTGAAGCAACCCTTCGAGATTGTGAGCGGCAACTGTTCTAGCTTTTGAAGAGCTCTTTTAGATACGAATATGCCTCTTGAGATTGTAAAGGGCCTATAGGATTGAGACCGGCACCCTTGCAGATAAGAGCATGTGAGGTCTTTTTAGATGATGTAGGGCTTTTTAAAATTGTGAACGGGGCTATGCAGATTGTTAAGGGACCTTAAAGACCCTGCAATTTTTAAGGTTGATCAAATTCAAGGCAGATGCTTTCTAAAAATCCGGTTGACTCTGGAGCAGAAGATTCTTCTACAAGGAAGTAAGTGATCCCTTCGTCAATCCAAAGAAACTGGACGAAGTGCAAGTAATCAAGGTTTTGAAATAAATTTAGGTGAGAATGCTTTACGAAAAAGTTGTAATACGTTATTATGGAGTCTATTATGAATTGAGTTCTGATTGCTTTGATGCTCTCCAAAACGTATCTTTCAAGAAGCGTCTGCCGGAAAAATTTGAAAGAAAATCTACGAAAAGGTTTAGGGAACACAAGGGAGTGACGAAAGATTATTTTGTAAGATCACTTTTTGCCAAAGCGGCTAAATTTCGGCGAAGACACTAACGAAAATTGAAATCTCGCAAACAACTGCAGAAGTGACAAGGATGTCTTTTGGCGTTGATTTTGCGTTTACTTATGCCATGGCGGCTCAACCTTTATCAAATAGCTGTCATAATCTTGCTTGAAATCCAAAAGTTGTTCTTAGATGTAATTGTTTTTTATTATGTTTGAAGTGCAAGAAATGAGAGCAAGGTTTGATTTGAATCATTGCCGGAGCTACAAGTACTGATGAAGTTTCTTCAGGCTGAATTGCAAGCGTTTTTGACTTTTTAGCCGCCATCAGTGCATTGATGACGTAAGGAAGAAGGAACGTGAGTTTGGAAGTCTGAAATATCCGATTTTCATTCGTTTTTCTGAGAGTGGGTTTTTGCCAACCCTGCAGCAACAGGCTAGCTTTGTAGGAGAGACTTTGCGCATGCTATGTAGGAACGCTGTCATTTCCTGTTATATGACGGCATGGTGCTGATATAATGACCACTATGTGGCCTAACCAATACTTCATCACTCCAAAGCGTCATTCATAAATAATATTCAGAATCCGCATAGGCCTACTTAACATTTTTTGTAGTCGTGGTCAGAGAGGATGACTTAGAATATGTTCGGGGAAGTTGACATGATACCTTAACATTTTTGTACCTCTTTACATCATTTTTATTTCCGACGATTAAGAAGCGAGTTGAAACAGTTTTCGTACAATTTATGCGAGGGAATAACCGATCAATTGATTTTGCGGCTTAAAATGTCCTTAATCATTATCGATTAACCGACACAGTAAAAAAATGCTTATAGGCCCTATAGTTATTCTAAGTCTAAAAACAATACTAATACAGTGGAAATTTATGACTCCAAATAGATGAAATTGAGAACTATATTGCATGTTCTTATTTTCATTGCAATCAATGTTCTATGATTGGGTGGCGTCATGTGTGATACCGGTATAATTGCATTGTCTGACATGTAGTAATGTTTTCTTGACAAAGGGAAGTAGTCCGTCAGTTTACCAGATAAGCTGATTAACTTCCGTCGGTAAACCGGGTAAAATAAATTTGCCTGTCCACTCATGACATCCGAGGTTTTCACTAAACTATTTTCTATTAAAAAACCATCACTATGAAGACTGCACAGGTATCTATCCGGTCGGTAGCTTAACTGGTGAAGGCATGGAAATGAAGATCGGGTGGCCGTACATACACGAAATTTGTGTTTATACGCGAATAAGCACAAACTTGGTATCAGGTACAAGAATATACACGATTATGTGCGAATTTTATGTGTGATGCATGAAATTCCAAATGAGTAAGTAGTTGTAGGTAGCATAAACTGTACTCTGAAGATTTTAATTGCGCTCGTATATTTTTGATTTCTTGAAAAGGCGGAATATACTTGAGTAAATTCTAAACAGCACTATAAACTTGGTCTACTTTTAAGGGTATTTTTCATCGCTTTCATTTTCTAGGACGAATGTGTCAAAATTGACTTCAAATATCTCCACAGAAAGCAATTTTTGAAAATCGTCCTGAGAAGAAGAATTGTACACTGTG
Source organism: Prostheceraeus crozeri (assembly GCA_907163375.1). Classification (NCBI taxonomy): domain Eukaryota; kingdom Metazoa; phylum Platyhelminthes; order Polycladida; family Euryleptidae; genus Prostheceraeus; species Prostheceraeus crozeri. The sequence goes on along the minus strand of CAJQUW010016879.1, from coordinate 687,692 downwards.
ACATGATACAATTCAAATTCAAATACAGCGGTATTTATCGGGAAAACAATGAGCATAAACTCTAACTTAAGAAAGACAGCCGGACACCGAAAATTCTAATCGAATCAAATTATTGGGGGTAATAAAAGAGAGACATGTATACAATATACCCGGTATGTTGCTGTAGGATATCAGTTGAATATTTCCCTTCATGCAATGAAGCTCCTTTTACATCTTTCAACTTGGGTCAGCTGCATTATGCAGTGTTCTGCAGAAAATTCATCCGAGGATCGTTTTTGGGGTATCGATGAATTTGGTATACCAAAATGCGAGTGAAATTTAGGAACAGATCAGAAGGAAACTACACAACAAATGAATTTATGTATCTTCTTGATTGATATGCGTGTATCCTATGACGATAAATAATGTGTACCATAAAAACATATGATATATGAGCTACCGTGTGCAGAAAGTGGAAAAAGAAAAGAGAGATCGAACTTTCTCTGAAAAGACAAGGACTGAATTGTTTTTTCGTTTAACCATGCATTCAACAGTTATTGCAAATTAATATTAATCAAAAACTCTTTCCATCCTTCTTTCTCGAAAATTGTGTCAGAAACAAACTTTATGTTGCTACTATGCAACTATATTAATGTTAGGTACTTGTTAAAACGCAGGAATACGCGAATTTTTATAGAATACATACAGGAATATACACCATTTTTCAGTAGTTTTATGCTCCCTGAATAATATTCTGTCCTGAATCAAAACAGTTCAATTGCTTCGACTCAGAAACAGCAGTTTAAAGCTAAGAAATGATGTCAGTAAAATTTTGCACGGTTTTCGTTTGTTAAAACATGACATTTTTGATAGGGGGCTGAGGTCAATCTTCAGTTTACATTTTTTAAAAAAATCTAGTGCTCTTCGCTCTCGTATGATGTAGAGTTCAATATTTGAATTGTACTGCTTTGTACCATATTTTGTTCTATATTCTAGGTATATCACTCATTAACTTTTTTTAGTCGACTCAGGAGACAGTCTGTTACACTTATCTTAATAATGAATATCATTCCTAGCATCTGATGGAAATATTTATTGGCTCTTCTTCTCTGGTCAAAAAGTGGATTAGAATTCTTTGCTATCTATGATACTCAAGCAACAATGTGCGCAAATGATAGTAGTTCTAAAATCTCATTCATTTGTACACACTTATACGTATGAAATAGTGAGAGAACGTGATCAATTACTGTGTTGGTCTAAAATTGCTCATCACATTATTTTTTTTGCAACATCATATTTGAATTTTTAAAAATGATGAGCCGCAATTCATTCAATTTTGAAAGGGTTGAGTGCGGCTTGCATTTTTTCAAAGATGCTCATGTGAGCAATCCTTATATAAGATCATTATTATATTTTCTTGGAGAATGCTGTGAATTGCAGAAAAAGCAAGCATAGTTCTAAAAATTATCCCGAATGATTTTCCCATCATGTATCAAATGTAACAACAGCAAGGGCGCAAGGGAAGAGGCCTTCCTGGTCATGGCCTCAAATGTTGCGTAAACATCCAAGTGCGGGCCTTAATTGTCTAGCACCCAAGCCAAGATGTTTGAAGTTGTGTACTTTGTTCTATTGAAACTGATCGGTTGATTTCTGTGAGTTGGGGTTTGTGACGACTTATCAATATTGTTATTGATCATAAGAATACAACAGGTGTCAAAGTAACCAAAAACCTCTAACAATAATAAAGTTTACTAACTAAAAAATAAACTCAGGCTAATTTGTGGACCATTTCTTAACGTGTTCCTTTCTGCTGACTACGTGTCACCTCCTATCTTATTAAAATATGAAACATTTTGCCTGCCCACAACCAAGGTTGTCGACAAGGAATTCCTAATTTCTATGAGCCGGCGCTTTCATCATTTCCTCAGGCTGTCTGCGGATGATTATTTTCAATATCTTAATTTGTAGGCTCTATAGCTTCTCTTTAACATAGATATTCAACACAAGTTACTTGAACTGCCACACAAGTTTTGTGCACATCAACTATAACAATTGCATTCTAATTTGTTAATTCAATTGATTGAGAGATTATGAACAAATAAGCGAAGTATCAGTATTTTCCGTAACTATTATCAAATGTACAAAACAATATATTTCATCACCTCAGTCAGTCAGCCTAATGTATTGTCTAATTTTTTCTATTTGGGGCCCTTTGAAACATTAATTTCCGCCGGGGCCCCCGTTAACCCATTCCCTGATACTGGGGTTAGACCGGATAATACATAGTTGAGGCGGATGCTGTCCGGGTTTTACATCTATGAAACCGGTCCGGTGTTCGGTCGGCAAGTGATGCAAAGTTTGTTAGACATATGAAAGTGTGAATATAGCTTTCTGTTTGTCATTTTACGTAATGGATTTCTGATCTCGTTACCACCGGTTTGGTGAAAAACTGTGGTCAATCATGGTGTTTGTCTTTCAGAGACTCAATGAAGGAGAGGGCTGTATTCCTTTTTCTGCTTGCAATGGGAACTATAAAAGTTTGTAAGTGTGTTTTCTTCAAATTTTGATGGCAGATAATGTCTTAGAAGCAAATTCAGCAGGGCAATTCTACGCGACCCTCAATATTATGGTCAAAAAATAATTTACAGGAGATTGATTTTGGAGACACTTTTTCACATCAAAATTTCCCCTAAGTCTGAGCCTGATGTTGAATTTCACGTTTGAAATAGATTTATACCTGACTTATTAAATTTTAATCCATTTTTTCAATTTGACATTTTTTGCATGAATTTCACTGCGAAAATGTTTGCACAATATACTTAATAATTTTTATTTTCAACTGTAAATCTTTAAAAACAGATCAAGACTGATACGGTGTGTATAACGACCTGGAAATTCAGGAAATTGAAACACTCAGGGTAAACACGGAAAACTCAGGTAAGTTTGAAAATCCTGAGCTGAAGGATGAATTTCTTGAAATAAATTCAAAATAATCATTAATTAAATGTTTTTTTTTTGCATTTTTAAAAAACTAGTTTAGTATCAGTTTTCCTTTTCAAAGATAAGATGCATTGGGAGGCATTTTTATCGCACTTCTCTGACCAGCGATTTAGTATCATTTGAAAAACCTGTAGGTCTTGAAAATGTTGACACTAAGTAGCAGCTTCAACATTAACATAACGACGTGTGTGTATGATGGAGTCTACGTGGTCGTGCGATGCATTTAGGCATGCTATAAATATTATTTTGATTTAGATTATCTTTATTCTCAAATATTTACAAGCACGGATACAAACACAAATCTAGCGTCTCAGTATGGAGACCAAGAAAGTCAGTTAATAAGAGAAGATATTAAAAACAACACATTAAAAAATGAGTGCTCTTAAAAAAATTCAAAAGATATCGGCACGAAATGCATTTAGACCGAAATCTTCCATGACAACATTGGCGAACTCTTTTTTGAAGGGTGTACGTGAACCTCTGATACAAAGATTAACTGACTTTACTATTTCTACAGATATTTTTGGTCGGAGCCACGTCATCACGGAGGAATAGCTCCCTTGATCGCTTGCAGCCAGTTTCAGGGCAGGTGTCTTCAAAAATTGTCGGCACTCTACCTGACCCTCCATTTGTGCCAAATACCAATGGAGTAAACTTACCATGTTCTACATCCAAAACTCTTCATAGATATTTTCTCTTTTTTTCGTTCTCATGTTGGATGAAAAAATACATAAATAATATTAATCTAACATACGGTGGTCTATGAATATAAGTCTTCAATATTTCTTTTTCCTAAAATCATCAATATACTCGTACATGCACTTTGGTATTCAGCTATAACAAAGGAATAAATGAAACAATGCTTTACAACAAACATGACATTGTATCGGGAGTTGTCTTCTGATTCAATAACCAATTCAAAAGAAAACAATTATAGGTGTGGTATGCCTAGTCCATTTTTTGGTCATTTTAAACTAAATTTTGTAATTTAGAACTTTGATAGAATTTACTTGACGTTGTTGAAATACGTAGTTATGTAGAAGATATTGTGTAAGTGCAGAAGCCACTGCAGATCATTGAAAACCTAAAGAGGATGAGAGACAAATTATGCTGAAAATGGCATTTTGGGCACCATTTTACCCATATTCTAGTACCCGTATTAACCAATGGGAGAGCGAAACGCTATGAATTAATGGGTAATTTTCTAAAAATAAATTGCATCGCTTGACTGCTCTACGATCAAATTACAGCCAGAGCATACTTTGTCCAAAGCTCCCCCAACTCGATTGAAAACCATTTGAAAAAAGTTGATACACACCCGAAAGCTTTTAAGTTCTACCAACTTCCCCACGACTCAACAATCCAATCTGCAATCTGCTGTATTATTGCCGGTGCTTTGGCAACAATCGGTACCATTCTTGCCGATGTACGACTTCAAGGGTCTCTTTAGCATGACATAACCGGGTTGTATTCTCAGTAATACAAAATCCTACATTCACGTCCGATTTCATAACATTCACGATTCAGTCTACTGATGATTGATGAAGAAATAACAAAATGTGCACCTAACGACTGAGCCATTCATGTGATGAAATGAGCTGTAGAGTGGACAAGGAAATCCGATTGTGATACTATCACTTGAATTTAAGAGCTATGACTGAATTGAATGTAATTGAGACATCTTCTTTTAGGAAGGTTCGACCTTAGGTCTTGGGTCGAACTTGGGTAAGTGATACAAAACTTGGGTTTTCTATTAATGCTACATAATACACAAATGGTGGTCTCCGTGGCATAGTGGCTCAGTGCTTGGCCTAGCGATCTTTTGGTCGAGAGGTGGAGCCCCGAAGGTGTAATTGGAAGTCGGCAGGAAGGGCATCCGGACTAAAAGTACTACAACGCTCCGTAAGACTGACTATGTCAGCACCGTCCGAGCCCCAAGTATGGGGAGTAGTGACGCAAAAGCTTCAAAAGCTACATATATACAAATCAAGTTATAAAAATTAATAGTTTGGTTTGAATCTTAGAGGAACTGCATGATAAAGAGCATGAAGTTCTGATTTTTAATCAAGATTCCACTCAATTCACAGAATATTTCAAAAACGAAATACTTTTGATTATCAGCTATTTCATTTTGGTCTTGACAATACCGCTCATTGAAAGTTCGTACATATTGTAATTGCAATTTTCCATGTTCCGATGGATAAAACGTTTTGAAAACAGGGTTACTCCATATTTCGAGTTTCCTCTTTCGAATGGTGATGCCTATTTTGCATGATTTGAAAACCTTCATACCAAAAATTCAAATTTAAAATTTATATTTTCAATTTTTTTCATTTTTTATGAATCTATGTATATTTTTTGACTCTTCAAAAATTGTTCATTACAACTAAAGTTTTTCTGCAAACTTCTGCTCAATCATATCTATATGGTGTTATAAGTATAATATTCTACGTTTTTAGTACTATAAATGACAATTTGAAATTTGAACGTAAATAATGTCTTTTCATATAGTATTGCATTTTTCTGTCTTTACAAACGTCTCGTTCTAATGACTTATTCGCTATAAAGACAAGGTTATGATACATTTCGAATGGTGACATGTACTTTCCATTATTCGGTGAGTTTCATATTTAAATATTCACATCAAAATTTCATTTTAAATTTACATGCACATGTATACATTAGATGTGCAATGTACATTTACTCATTTTGAGAGATAAGATGAATGTGTATGTTAACAATCTAGACTCGCACATGCATGAATATTATGCAAATATGATGGAGAAACATTATACAGTAGACTCCGCTTATTGTGGACACCTCGAGCCAGGAGCAACTGTCCACAATAACCGAAATACCCCTCTAAAAAATAAAAGCCAAAATGCCATGTAAGACAATTTTATTGTATATCAAATACAGTACTATTGTGTATCAAAATATGTATGTACTTGTACATAATATTATCAAAATAAGTCTGTGAGCTTGGTCTGTTTCGGTGGGAACTTACGGCGCAACTGGTCTCTGAAGGCTTTTGTGCACGCACTGAAGCCGTTGATCTTGAATCCCTGCTGCCGGTATCCCCGCTCGAGCACCTCCAGGGCGGACCGCATCAACTTTGCCGAAGCGACCGGCTCTGGCTCATCGTTCTCGTCGTCGCTAGCCGTAGCGGATTCTCCTTCTTGGTTCTTGGCGTCAGCCACGACTTGGGCGAGCTGTCGAGTCACTTCATCAGCTGTGGCTTCATCCGCGACTTCCACTTCATCGTCCATTGCCACCCAGTTGAGGAAGAGCTCCTCTGTCACGTCTTCCGGGATCTCGATCATCACGTCTTGGGCTTCCTGAACTTGAGCTTCGACTTCCTGATCTTTGGAGAATCCTCCTTTGCGCCAGCAATTGATGAGGGTCTCCGTCGTCACAGCCTTCCAAGCGGCAGCCAGCATTTCCATGGCCTGAAGCATGTCTACCTTTTTCACCACCTCATGAGCTGAGATCTTGTCGTCATCATCCATTGTCTCGATCAGTTCCAGGATTCTCCGGCGGAGATTTGTTCGGAAGATTGCTTTCATGGACCGAATAATTCCTTGGTCGCAGGGTTGTAACACGGAGGTCGTGTTCGCGGGTAGAAATCGCACGGTCACATTCTTGAGCCCGGGAACAGGCACATGAGCGCTGCAGTTGTCGGCGAGCATCAGGATTTTGCGGCCTTGTCGTTCCATGTCCCGGTCGAGGTCTTGGATGAAGCCCTCCCAAATCGGCCCCGTCATCCAGGCATTCCGGCTGGACTTGTAGTTGACAGAGGGCATCTGACGGACACCTTTGAAGCAGCGTGGGGATTTGGACTGGCCAATAATGAGAAGTGGAAGCTTCTCGCCTTCCAGGCTGCACGTGACCAGAGCTGTAATCCGGTCCTTGGCCGTCTTGAAACCTTTGGTGGTCCTCTTCGACTGTTCTCTCACGTAGGTCGAATCTGGGAGAGCACGGAAGTAGATCCCGGTTTCGTCCGTATTGAAGATGTCCTTCCGGTGAAATCGGCGTTGCAATTCGGGCCACTCGTTCTTCAGAAAAGCTTCCGCGCATGATGTGTCCGCCTCCGCTGCTTCTCCCCGCAGAGTGGCAAAAACGATGCCGTTCCTATTCTTCCATCTTGAGAACCAACCATCAGTCGCTTTGAAATCCTCCACACCCGCTTCTTCAGCGATCTTCTGGGCCTTCTCCATCAGTATTGGACCGCTAAATGGGATGTTCTTGCTTTTGGCCCAGTTGTAGAAGTCCATGAGAGCCTTCTCAACGTCCACATCCTTCCCGTGTCTCTTGCGCTTCGCTCGGCTAGCACCATCTTCAGTCACATGAAGGCGAATCTCCGCTTCTTGCTTTATGATCTTGTGGAGAAAGCTCTTCGACACAGTTAATCGTTCTGCCGCCTGACGGACGCCGATGTTGGGGAATTCCTTCTTGAGCTCGTTGAAGCGATCGAGGAGATCCACTTTCTCCGACGTCGATTTGTCGAATCGCTTGAAAGCAGATCGCTTGTTCATCATGTGTAGAAACAGTTTTAGAGTATGCAGTGGTATGTATGTAAAATAAATAAATTTTGGAAAAACCAGATGTCTAAAAATAGCAACGAGTGAAAAGCCGAACCTGATAGAAGCTGGGAAAACCAGATGTCAAAAATAGCCTCAATGACCTGTCCACAATATACGGCTGTTCACAATAGGCGGAGTCTACTGTATCACTAATCAATGCAAATCTAAATGAAAACCATCAATTTTCTAAAAAAAAGTACTTTTTAAAAATGACCTTTAAGACTGACCTTGCAGTAAGTCAATTTCGCCCAAATTTTTACTGAAAGTTTAACATACATATAACTAAAAGTCACAGAAAATCAACTTATATCTGACTTATCTCAGGAGATAAAAAGAAGTTGAAGGGACCCCGTTCCTGGTAGGGTTAAGTCTGCTTATATTTCTGAATGATAAAATGAAAACAGCTATTTTGTCATGAGCAATGTGCAATTCAATCATAATTAAATCAAAGATCTTCAATTAGTCAGTATATCTGTATGTTAAATCAAAGAAATGCTTCATAACGCAATGCGTGTACTTAGGCTACTAATTACAGTTATTGCAATAAAAATCGTTTCCATTGATACCACACTTCTCATGGGCCCAACAGGAATTTTGGCCTATAGAACAATCTTCATGTCAGCACAAAATAAAGAATGCACTTCGTTTACTTGATTCTACTCATTTATTGAAACTTGGGCTTGGGTTTTGACTCAAGTTTTTGCCCAAACTTGCCTCTAGTAGTAGCATGACGTATTGCACTCTCCGTAATAGGTGGGTTTTTAGAAAAACATATAGCATATAGCACGTTTGTGTGGAAAACATGGAAATCACAGGGGAAATCCTGGAACCGATTCTGTTATACACTCTTTGATAGAAAAATCTTTTCTGCTATCAATCGTAGCCATTTCAAGAATTTGTTTTGTTCAGAACTGATGTAGCTAGTGCTAATGTGTTCATTTTAGCCCATTTTCTGCCGTTTGTTTACTATCAGACGTATCAGAAGCACAAAACACATTGCTCATAGATAAATGAGAAAGATTCTAGACGATTCACTACATTTTCAAAGTACTGAAAAATGAATCCAACGAGGATGAATATTTATTTCAGTTCTTCAATATTTCTTAATTTTTTGTCGACAGATGAGAACTTCGCTGATGATGAGGAGCGCGATGAAGACAACCAAGATGAGTACGTTAGTGGAGGTGCCAGTAAGCACAAAGTAGGGAAAAGATCAATAGACGAAGCTGTTGAACGATGGATTATGAATAATGATTTCAAAGAAGAGCTCGTTGAGACTAACCAAGATAGCGTAAGTGAACTTCTCGAACTTTGCATATTGTATTGGTGAGTTGTAATGATGACCGAAGCACAACTTTACTTATTTCGCTATTTTGATTGAAGATTAAGAAGCTTGTGTAGCCTATATAAACCTGTGACATATCGTAGAGCAGTGGCTCTCAAGGTGGGACACAGACTTTCGAAAGAGGACCCCAGGCTTTTAGAGGTGCACTTGATAAGTGAAGGCAAATCGAATGTCAGTATTTCAAATGAGACAGTCATTTTATCAGATCTCATTCGATATATTGTCAAAAAAGCGGAGTCGGTTGGACATTGTACACCGCGATTTGCTTCGACTGAATTTGAATCATTCATTGGATTAGGATATAAGATGAGTTTATAAAAAAGCACCAAGACCAATGGAGTCATTGAGATTCAAATCGTTCGTTGAATCTGCTTTTATAGTTCGACCTTTTGCCATATTCGTATTGGAATGCTATTGCTTAGAAGAGCATCCTGTTCAAATGCAATGTCGGGCTCTCTCCGCGCCGAATCCGGCAAGCGACTTCCACCCGAGCACGACGTGTCCAGGCGCCCCAAATCGTTCGGAATTCGACTAGCAGACTTCGGCCGTTGTTCTTTCTGTGATGGCCGGTAGTCAGCCCGCGAGATCTGCACTTGCCTTCCGCTTACAGAACTGTGTGAAGGGAGCAACACTGATTCTTCCATTCGCTGATGATTAACCGTACATCGATTCAGTCGTTATGTTACGAATTGAGCTACGTTTTTGTGGTTAGAAGTTCTGCCGATAGTCGATTGGCCGAATTCTGTTTCTAATGCACCGAAATTCATAAATAGCAGTGAGTTTTTGCGATATTTTGAACAAATGATGTTATGACACAACAAAAATGAAATAGAGTTGAAATTGTTAAGATGGCCGAAGATTCGCACTTTGCCATGGTCGGCCAGGAGACGGTCGACACGCTTTTCAGCTTGCACGCTTTCTCGCTGCATTTCTTTCTTGCAAATTTGTACTTTTCAGGTTTAGCTAAGTGGCATGTTTTTGATGTGGCTATAGATTTCATTTATTCAATATTTTTGTTCGCATGGGTTTTAGTTTCAGCGTTGCCACTCCTGAGATGTTTATCTCAGCTCAGATATTTTCGGTTTTTACCATATTTTTTTTGGTGATTGATAATTCTAAGCAATTTTCACTTGTTTTTCCGTAATTGAGACGCAGCACAACTATTTCATTAGTGATATTTAATACGAAAGTAAAAGTAATCATCAAATACCGTAGTAATATATTGCACTTTTATTGTCACAACTTCGTGTAATTTGTGAATACAATTAATGCAATGAATGTAATTTGTGTGATATTTGTAATTTGAAGATGCAAGAAGTAATTTTGCTTTCGTATTTCAGAAATATTGTTAACAACTTACTCATCTCAAGAGGATTTTTGAGAGAAATTTTTGAGTTGGGTTGACTCTTCTGTCTCTATGTCAAGAAAAACAAGTGACTACACTTGCAGACTGCAGGATCAATCTGACTAATTGTGAAATGCGAATTATGGTTATTTGCAGCTCTGTATCCATTTTACTTTAACTAATGGATTCTTGGGCTGAGAAAACTGGGAATTTGAATTGAGTTATGCTCAGCGGGGATGTAGCATGTAGAAACGTGATATGTATGCAGCGCTAAGAAGAATTATCGGTACTGTCGCTATTTACGGGTCTTTGTAATGTGAATTTGCAATTTACCGTTGTCGGAATTCACTGTCCCACCTAACGTCACATTTAAGAGCACTGAAGAGTTTCTGCTTGCCTGCAGGTACATACTGCTATACTAGTTTTGCCCATAGACGTTATTATGACGGTGATGAGAGAAAGAGAGAGATGTGTTTATATTTAAAATAATGGAAATCATCAATACAACAATCAATGCAATAATCAAGTAAATGATAATATGACAAAGTATTCAATAAGAGAACAATAATGCTGGCTAAATTTCCACACAAATCCAAGGAAAAAATGTTTGACCGTGTGGCAGTACGCGAAAAAGGAATCGAAAGTGACTTGGCTTAAAATTATGTAGCGTATGGAATTGGTTTCACAGTTATGCAAAAAATCCACCCACTTCGAAGTAACATGTCCGAAAGCAGGTCAAACTTGCCACATTCACACTTACGTCCACAAATTAAACGGTGTGATCTTCTGAAAAAAAGCGATCAACCTTCTCAGTCAATGTTTTAGAAAGATGACCAAAAAACCGCGGATGCATACATTAATAAGGACGTGATGATTGTATGGAAAATCACAATCAGTTCATGCAAACGACGGATGATGTAAAGACGGCGGGACGCCTTCTTCAAATTTCACTTACATGCAACTTCCATATTAGCTTATTTGTAAACGTGACACCAAGAATTCGAATAAAATCAACACTGACAAAATTAGAAGGAAAATGAAAAGGATATGTCAATTATACACGCGGAACAATCATCTCTTTACATTTAGAAATATTCAAAGCAAGTCCTGCATTTTGAAACTTGAACACAATGTCTGATAAGGACAACAAAATCTGTTCCTGAGATTCAATAGTCTCTATTATTGTCACGTCATCGGCATATTTCACACATTTAATGTGGTCTGCACTAAAATCAAATGAAACCATAAACGCACTGAAGAGATAGGGTCCCAAAAACTGAGCCTTGCGGAACTCCCGAGGGTGTATCAACCACGGAGCCACACTTAACATTAATTTTTCACCTGGAAAGATCGCGAGGTGAGGTACGACAACAACCAATTCAGAAAACCAGAAATAAGTTCCATGCGTAATGTACGTGACGAAGAAGACGAGATGTTGCTTCACTCAGTCTCTTCTACAGATGCCATTTCGGTAGAAGCAGCTCTGCAATATATGAATTTGTATCCAAGCTTGAGATCTTCTCCTGATGCACATGCAGAGTTAATACACTGATGCGTCATTATGTGAGCTTAGAACGCACACGTGTTGAGAGTCGCTAGAAAAAGTTTTTGTTCTCACGGCACAGCTTTGGAATCAGCTTCCCCTCACAACCCTCCATGACCAATAAACTACCATCTTGATACTTCAAAAGAGGCGTGCGAACAGGTTTCTGATGGGGACAACTTAATCAGATAGGATGTTAGTTTTGCTTTCATTTGCTTAAAATAATATATTTATTTTTCTATGAGTAACCCGTAAGCTACTTCGTTCATGCCTTGTGGCTGTGTTTGGGGCTCTAATTCGGTACAGAAATGGGTGGCAACCTTGAGCATATTTAGATGCAATGGTTTGAACACGCTTTGACCAACTATAATAGTATTATTTTACAACAGTGGGGCCCTAACCAACATTCTCTGCTTGCCTTCAATCTATAAATTACAGTTATCTCATCTCTGTTTAGCCTTCCACGTGTGTGTGCATGTGTGTGTTGAACCTTTATTTGAAACACTGATAAAGTGCGTAGGTTGGTTGGAATGTTCGCTGTTCTCATGAAATTTTGCTCATTATTTCTAAAACATATTTTTCTCTTTTTTATTGCTTCATTTCTTTATATATTTTGTAACTCTTTTTTCTAATTATCATTTTAAGCATAGGGAACAACATAATGATCTTTGAAAGGTAATATTCACTTATGCATTTTCAGTTGGTTGCGCGTGGCCGGATCGAATGTTCAAGCATTCCTGATAATGAATGCTCTTGTCGACGCCTCAATTGTTTTGGAGAGCCTCGTTGCCGCTTGGACTTGCCAGGTAGTCCAGTGGGCCAGTTTCTACAATGCCGAGCCGCCATTCTTTCTGGATTCCCTCTTTGTGAATGCAAGAAATATGTACCATTAGACAATAACGCCTACAAGAGTCGCCCCGACAAACTGGTCAAGAAAGACAAATTGAAGCTTTAAATGATCTGAAGCTCAATATTCTACATTCTTAGCTCAACGTAAATGGATGAGTTTCAAAATTTTCAAACTGAATGCCGTAGTTTTCACAAACAGAAAGACAGGGATGATAGACTTCTTACACTCTTAGACGTGGAAATTGCAATTATGGAGACACAAACTTTGTATAAAGGAACACTACTTTTTCCATCGTTTTCAGAAATCGAAAGTTGGTATGATATTGTTTTTGTTAACCGTCGTCAATTATACCATTTCAACTGATCTGTCAATTGTATCTGTTGCCCTACTCTATAGTTGATTGTGTGATAAGAACATATTATCATGTGAATATACATGTTTTATCTAAACCATTTCAATCAATGCTGGCTGAAAATTTGTTTGCACCAGGTTATTTTCAGTTAACATGTTGAACCACGCATTTCAAATTCAGTTTCCAACAGGCCTCCATTAATTTCTCCTAGGAAGTTTGTCATGCTGAGATTTGAAGGCAGCACTTCAGTTTTTTAGCTTGACATAAACTTTTACATTTCGATCTCACATAATCGTATACATATGAATTTGTAATATTTGCTTTATCATGCTCTAAAGCATTGCATTTTAATTGTGATCTCAAGTTAAGGTGCAACATCATGCTACTTAATTTTGTTCTTTTAGTTTATACAGTACTTGTTAAACACGATTTTTGACTTTTTTTGTATTCTATTTTTTTCATGCGATTCAAATGATTTAAGAGACTGTTTTGTTGTTTGGTTCGGCAAATAAATGAAAATGTTGATAAGTGGATGTTTTACGCAAACTTACTCAAAGGATGAAGTAGCAGCCCACCGGCACCACAGACCAACATAAATGATGGTTTTATGATGATAGGAGGATCTTGAATTTAGACGCATTTTATTCCTTGCAGGCTGACCGTTTCAATTCTCTAGGATATTCGGAATTTAAACGCTAATTACTCCCAAAGACAATGTACATTATCTTTGATTGCTCCAGTACACGACAGTTAATCATGTGAATGCGTGGCATTTCGAGAAGCATATTTGGGAATACTGTCTGTATGCCTGTGTCTTGATGACATGCGAATTATGTGTTCCGATTAACATTAAAAAGCTAAAACAACAAAGGAATACAAACATAAATTAAAATCACTGATGAAAGGTAGCAAAATGAATTACTTCTGATGTGTGTAGAAATTGTCAGTTGATGATTATTGTTCTAAAAAAACTATAAAACTTACACTACATCAGTCTCAACTTCTCATAAGATCGCATAGTGTTATCCGTTTTGTGCATTGGCATTGTAGGCCTATGGTTGTTTGATATGCCTAAATTCAATTACAAATAGGGAGCATTGTGTATAATCCGTATGAGTTGTGTAAGAAATTGTAAAGTTGGTAGTCTTGTCTACATAACCATAGGACTGCAATTTTAATGTGCCTCGTAATTGTCAGAAGCTCATCAATTTGTCTGGAGAATTAATGCGTATTTTCTATTTTATTCTGTTTCTAAGCTTGTATCAATTATTTTGGTGCTTTAGTAATACATAAAAATATAGACTCATATTGCGAGTCAGGCGATGCATATTGCGGGCAAGTTAGATGACTCAGCCTAAATTTTGTTGGTCAATAGTAAAAAAAAAAATAGGGTCTAAACTTCGCACAGCGTGTGACGCACCTTCGGCGTCCAGCGCTTTACGGTCATTTGACTCAAAATAAGCCATCGATAGCTTTCGGTCCGGTGCACCGAAAATTTGCGAATTATAAATATGATACAGTATTTCACTGTAGTTTGAATTAGAATTAGTTTATTTCACTATCATCCCTATCAACTAGACCGGTCGCCGCGACCGCCATGGTCAGTCGCCTAAAGGTCGCCGGGGATTCCTATTTGTCCACCGCCCTGACTGCCTGGGCGGTCGCATTAAGAGCCGTGGCGCAGTCGCCCGGAGGTCTAACAGCGGTCGCCTAGCAGATGAGGTGCGGTCGCCGATTCTACCGATTAGCCCCTACCCTTCAATTGAAATTTCCCATTGCGCTATTAATTAGTAAAACACTAGCTATCTCCCTAAGATGCAGGTGCATCAGTATTGCTCCACTGAAAACCAATAAGCTTCCTAGCTATGAGGAGTAGTAGAAATAAAACGAAATTACACAGAATACAATATTTTGCAATACATCTGCACCGATTCAATGAAAATTTAATGCGCACACATGAAAATTGTATTTATAAGCACTGACGATACAAAAGTACAAATTAACGATCGAAAAATACAATTGTTCTATGGAGGTTGCAAAATGTTCTATGAAAGGCATCGAAAGACATATGTAGGCCTAGTACAATCTAAATAACAGGAACTTTCTTAATAACATTGAAATTTGATGACTTCAAATTGTCAGAGAAAAGCATCGATTTTCCAGTTAAAATTTTGACAGAAACATGCGGGTTTGATGTTGTTAATAAAGTTCCTGCTATTTAGATTATATGCACAATAGCAGCTACACAGATAACCAGGATATAACACCAAATACAAGAGATGAAAAATTGAGTCACCTATTGAGAAAAAGGGTATCAGGCACAATTACTCAGCTGCAGGGGAGCGTTGGTGGCTCCTTCCATCAGATCTATCTTTTGCGTGCTTTAGTACGCTCTGCAGAGAGGCCTCTATTTCCAATTCTCAGTCACATGAGGTCTAGAAAGTTTGATACCGCACGATAAATTCGGGAATTCTTGAATGGAAATTTATTGTTCCTGCCGTGAAATGAATACTTCATCGAAATATCTGCAGCCAAAATCCTTTAAAATATTCGACGGCATAAATCGTTTAGTCCGCTGTCGCCGATGAAAACTGCTTTGCCTGAAAAATAAAGCTGCATTTAAAATGGTGAAGCTTCTCCACGTACGTCATCATAAAATCCACGTACCTAAATCAAACAGAGCAAATAATTTTAAAACGATGTGAGTGGCGTTGTGATTCCAGTAAATCATTTGTGTCTGCAAAAGTCATTTGAATGATTCAGTTGATAATCAGGTCGTGGGTGGCACCGCTCTTTTAATGCCGACAATCATTGAGCGATGCAAATGACAGTGACAGCTTCTGCCTTTATTTTGAATTGAAAATCTCACGTGTGCCTAATATTGAAAGTAGTCAACTAGTCATCCAGGTCAATATAAACCTTAATTATGCATTAAAGCAAGTCTACATAAAGTTCGACGTAGAAACACTGTTTAGACCCCAGGTCAATAAACCTTAATTATGCATAAAAGCAAGTCTGCATAAAGTTCGATGTAGAAACACTGTTTAGACCAGCTCTATCTGCTGAGCCACAGGAATTACGACCAATTTCAATAACCAGACAGAAAGCAGTCACTGCCAAATTCTGAACGTTGTAGCGAGCTAGTGAGTGAGCGAAATGCCATTTCGGTGCTCTGGCTCAGATTTGCGCGACTCATCTTTCTCTCTATTCATGCAACGAAACCGTTGAATGACAGTCGTAAGTCAAGGAATAAGTGTACCGGTCTCTTCAAAGAATTAGTCAAAATCATGCGCTCCTGAAGGATAGGAATAAAAAACATCACTATAGGCTGTGAAGTTTATCAGATAGAATTGGAGGTCTGAAACAACTCATCCAATATTTTCGAAAATCACCCGGTAATTTCTTCAATTTCCTGTTGATAGAATGAGATGTTATGAAGATTGATACGCAACCGGAAATACATTCATTCTCTGGACTGTGATCAATTGAATCGCTCGCATCTTGAAACAGCTATCAGATTATTTGTTAGAAAATGTTAACATGCAAAAAGTTTAATACAGCTCTTCTATTTCTTCTGAGATCTATCTAATAGAATTGATGACGTGGCCACAGGAGAAATTGTGACTAGACATGACCAAAGGCGAGCGAACGGTTTACGGCTAGACGAGGCTTCAGATAGAAAATATCAGCTCAGCTAAAATTCTGGCCGTTGTAGACGATAAGATATGTGAAACAAGAATTTTGAAGATTTCTGCCACGATTGAAAAATCCAATTAACTGTGCATAGCTCTCATTAGTTATATCTGTTTAAATTTACACTCTGAAGGCTATACATTCGCACATAAAACTTGAACAGATTCAAAACGATTTAACCTAATAGTGTGGCACTCTGTGTTAGTATATGGCCCTTTTATATTCGCAGTTCAAGGAATGGGATATTCACGAGCATAGATGAAGTACTTACGAAGATTAGACACTTTTTATATACCGGCATAGACGCTTTAATTCCAATCGACTTAAGACATGCTTTCTCAATCTGACGAAATCACTTGCTTCAAGCAACAATATCAATTAATCTATATTGACAAGCTATCGTCTCATCAATTTCACAGATATCCCTGAAAATTGCAAAATATTTTTTGTAAAACATTAAAATTTTCTTTCAAAGAGAAAGAAGATCGAATGAGACTCATTAAGCTTACTAAAAATAATTAAGACTAATTTGCCGATGAAGTTGAGCAAACGTAAAGCACGCGAATTTAAGAAAATTCAGCAATAGCTTCGTCTATGTTCAGCTATACAGAGGTACGCCTATCGCGATGATGCATAAATGTAGTGGTAACATGTAAAAATGAGATAACTTAGTGAAATCTCTGTAGGAATGAGTTTGGTTAAATGAAATATTTTAAACGTTGCAGCTTACTCGAAAATGTTTACCCCTCATGTCTAATGTCCGTCTAATTCACGCCCGTCTAATGTCACGTTACCAGAATTGACTTTATCTCATTGCAGCGAACCATCAATTAGCGCCAACGCTGTGCAAAGTATCTTGCAGTCAAAGCTCGATAATTAAGAGTATAAATACCAGGTTTACTATCTCTTAATTATTGAAAGTCTGAATTCAAAAGCAACTTATATAAGCCGCCAAATATACAAAAAATGCCGCGGCCGTATGATCTTTATTGACCGAAGTCTTAATTGTCCGTGTCTGAATTAACGAGCTTCGACTGGATTCACTGTATTCATGCGAAGCGATTCGTTAACGATGTCAGTCTGTCCGCACGATTCTATTTGAATGGTCGTGAAAAATTGGCTTGCTTTACCTATAGTTAGTGATGCAAATGGAAAATTTTCCAATTTTTTCAAAATTTTCCGGAAAATTTTCCAGTGGAAAATTTTGAAGTTTATTATTTTGGTGATTGACATTTTTTCCTTTGTTTTGGAGACCTGTTGTAGTCGCTTGAAAAGACTATGCAATATGCAAAGACCGAAAACTTCTCTATCATTCCTGCATGTTACCTTTTGGAACCAACTGCACCCTTTCCATGTCTATTTCAGATCATCCCAAATGAATTTCAGATATTAGATGGATTTCAGATTTCTATCAGAAACCCAACTTTGAAAGGATCTTAAAATTCAACTGGAGAATCTCCAATTCATCTGGAAATGTCTGAAATTCATTTGGGTAGATCTGAAATCGATTTGGAACTATCTGAACCATCTGAGCTAGAAATGGAAGATGTGCATGCAGTTTGTCCTCAACGAAGATCGGAGAATATGCCAGAACTTAGAAACTGTCATAGATATTCTTCTACTCATCACAGATATCTTTAGTTTCCAAATATCTCACGAGTTTGCAGTCTTCCAATATGGTCGCTCATGTATAATGCTGCGTGGACTGTGTGCTTATTCTTCACATATTCATCAACATATGGAGAATTTGTATCACTATGATCAAGGCTGCACAATAGAGCTTAACTTTCAAGCTAACAAGCAAACTCCAAAATTATTTTTGCTCCAGATCTTTCACATTGCATGAAATTATACCTCTATTGTAAAGCAAGATTCACGTTATCCCAAACGGTGTCTGTGTGATAATTAAAAGTGCTAACAAAATGGCACAATTGCCACTGGTGGCAAAGGAATGTTCAAAATCCGCGGACGGAACTCGTATTACTACGATAACTTTAATCGAAATAATGATGAAATCAATAGTTTTAGAACCAATTTATTGGTACTTAAGCTGCCTCGGCAGTGGAAGCGCTCAAATTATGAGGCCTATAAAAAAATCCAAACTTTCAAAATTTTCCAAAATTTTCCATAATTTTCCAATTTTTTCCATAATTTTCCACGGAAAATTTTGATTCAAAATTTTCCGGAAAATTTTCATCACTACCTATAGTCAAACATTTATAACCAAAGGAACACTTTTTTACATCACATCTAATTCAAAAGTTATCTGTTGAAATATTTCAGTCAATTCAGTGCTTGGTATAATGTGTAGTGCGCAGGTAAACCGCTATTATTTACTAAATTTATCTAGTCACTTCATTCGACTTACCTGATACGAATTTCGTTTGATAAGTAATCCATTCTATCAATATTTTCGGCTCACGATATTCCTCGCATTTTCTATATTGTAATTTGGTTGATAATCCATTAATAAGATCAATCAACTTACATACGATGTCCACAGGTGTCAGTCAGGCAACTCCAAAAGTAGAGACACGAATATCTTCTAGATTATTCTGCGCTATTTCTCTTTGTGAAATGAAGCGATGACCTCTATTTCACCCAGAGAGCGTTAATTACGACAGGCGACACTTCCCATTCAACGCATGTTAAAAACGGGCAACATGCGCTGGTCTCCCGTTCTTCCCTAATGATTACACCTGACATCAGAAAGCTGACCGAATTCTTAAAATCTTCTGTTACTCTGAAACAGGTGCAATCTATCAGCGGGAGGCCACTTTTCACCAGAGAGCTTTTCACAGACTCACGGAAGTCATAGTGGCTGCATCATAATCAAGTCTACTTTTCATTGAAGTTCTTCGATAAGCAAATCAAGTTTAGTTGATATAGCTTTTTAAATGAAATGTAAACTTTTGTTTTAGAAGCAACACTACATTATCAGTTCGATGAAATACAGTTGATGATATTTCTTATAAAAATTGATCTCATCCCTTGCTTAACTGATCAAATCATGGAATATTACATGATGTTAATGATATATAACAAGATAATGTATCAATTAAAAATTATTTGTTAAATATTGTGCGTTAAAATATGTATACTGCATCAATAAATGAATCCACTACTGTCTTTTATCATAATATTTTAAAACACCTAAAAACAAGACATGAATATGTGAAATTAGAGTTGGATTTTCTAATGGCCCAAAAAATTACCCTCTTTATTTGAGATAAAAAACAATATCATAGTAATCATGACATGATTTTTTTCAATTTTCTCTTCTTCCTCAGCATCTCCTGAACAGATCTGTTTTTCTCATTTGTTGTTCACGAGCGTTCTTCAAACAATGAGGTACGTCGATCACAACGTAGACAGGTTCTCCATCACAGGGATTTATTAGATAGGGATAGTCTGGTGTCACTTCTTGATTACGTATACTTGCAAATTGTGTTGTTTCTTGATCGCAAACGATGCAAATGATTTTCAGACCAACTTCATAACACTAGTGAAGACAGTCAAAAATTATTTGGAGAAAACTTTCCTGTTTCACTGAGTGGCGTATCAAATAATATCCGATTAATTGTTTCCAGCGTGATCGAACTCATCTCACCATTACGGCCATCCCTTCATCATCAACTTTTGGAGAACGACCGAAAGACCCAGCCAGCTTCTTCATAGCCTTTGATGAAATCTTTACTTTCATCGTACCGTATGACCGGTGAAATTTTCATCGCATCTAATGATAGAGTAGCTATGCGATCGTCTGCCTTCATTGCATTCAACTTCTTAGCCATTAGATCCATTAGTGTTAAGCAGGGTCCAGAATACACACAGACATCTTCTATCGATCGCTGCAGAGTTCGCACACTGGGTAAAGCGAAACCTTGACTTATTAGGAATTTGTAGGCCGCTGTAGACCGGAGCTTTATTCCCAGTGCCATTTCGATGATTTGCCGACTCCAACGCATTCCACTTCGATTTACTTCCACCGCTTTCAGTTGTGCCGCGAAAAAACATCGAACTTTTTCTGGCAGTTTTGCAACGTCGAAGTTAGAGGTTCCTGCTTGACAGATCGATTTCGCAAATCTTAAGTCTTTTTACTGTTCTTCTGGACTTTGACAACGCACTTTGAAGATTTCGAAAAGATTTCGTGTCGAGGGCTAGATACAGTGCATGTAGGAGCACTGGAAATAGATGGAGGATCTGTAGTTACACGTGGAGTTTACGGAGGACCGCTGTCAATGTCAGGACGTGATATAGGAGGTTTTCGAGGGGTGGGTTTCGTTGGTGGATGAGGAGCGTTGACGATCGTGGGAACAGCAGTTGGTGGCAGTCTTGAGGAGGTATGACGATCCTTAGGGCACATGTACTGGGAATCCTCAAAATGAGAAGAGCAGACTCGGCGGCGAGGTTTTAATAGTTCCTTTAAAGGTAACGAATCTAATCAAGAGTTCCTCAAATTTATCACCCACTTTTTGCATAGTTCATTATTTTTTGGGAATAAATGAAACCTGATGCGATGACCCTCTGATGTAGTCTCAGAAATACTTCTATTATTGCAGCTAAAAGCCTGACACAGTATTCCACGACCAGGCATGACGAATAACGTGTAGAAAGTGATTCATAGTTCTCATTTAGATTGTTAACTAGGGCTTCCAATCCCGGGATCCCGGGATTCAGCCAATTTCAGGGGTAGTCGGGATCCCGGGATTGGGGGTCCGGGATCCCGGGATTACTGAATCCAAGTTGAAGTAGTCAATCATAGAAAATTGGACGTAGTCCTACATGTAGGTGGCCGAATGCCCACTTTTCTAATCTAAAACTGTCTGAGAAGTCTAGCACCAGACATGTACAATAGTATACAATTACAATGTATACTAGAAATTGTGAACATGTACTGACTTGAGGTGCTTGTTCGGCTATCTATCATTATTCCAGACAACATGCAATTACATGTAGCTAACTATTGACGCATAATCCCATCCTATACACTGAAATAATTTTAAAACGAGAAGAATGTATTAGGGCTGTGGAAACATTTTCCGAATGTCTCAATTCAATTAATTAATCTAGCTAGTTAGGCCCCCTATGATGAGCGATTCAGACCTTCATGTCTGCAGTTGACAACATTTGGGCGCCACAAAGGATGCGGTTGCGAGG
The DNA here is from genome assembly GCA_907163375.1 of Prostheceraeus crozeri. Classification (NCBI taxonomy): domain Eukaryota; kingdom Metazoa; phylum Platyhelminthes; order Polycladida; family Euryleptidae; genus Prostheceraeus; species Prostheceraeus crozeri. The sequence goes on along the minus strand of CAJQUW010016879.1, from coordinate 665,842 downwards.
AAAAGCTTCGAAAGCCTGTGTGTAATACTGTGTCGTCAATAGGAATCTGAGAAAACTTAGCACGTGCTCTACGGCTGCCCCGCATTGCGCAATAATCACGTCCAACTTGCAGCTCAGATGGTCACTGGTCAGCCACAGTCAACAAGCTGTAGGAGCTGCAGCCAATTTATCTTCTCATTTCGCTTTCATTGTTCATATTACACAAAACAATGATACACTCCCATTATAGCTCTGCTAATTGGACGCCTGTTGCCGCCTTAGGAGTTCGTGGCTCCCTCTAGTGTCAACTTTGCCGCTGTACACTGATACACTCATTTCCCGCCTGGCTTCACTATGTCCTCGTGGGATTCGTAAGCTTCGTTGGACTTCCTTCCGCATGTTGCAGTACAGAACATTTCGTAATATGACACTGCTATTGAAATCTAAAGCTTGGAAGCACTTCGAGAGAGTGAAGAACGAGAAGGCAAAGTGCACAATTTGTTCGGTGATCATCAGCACTAAGGGCGGATCGACGAAAGGTTTATTCACTCATCTTCGTACGAAACATGAAATTGATCCTAGGAACGACGAAACACAACCTGGTGATGGTGGCAGTACGTCGAAATAGAGCTCCGCCGCAGACAGTGACCAAGCCCCGACGAAAAAACCTCGTTTAATGACAGACTATTACAAATCCAACGTCGATTCAACGAACAAAGTCTTGGCTAGAATGGCTGCCTAGAATGGCGTTTTCATAACATCGAAGGACTTACGAGTTGCATTGCTTTCGTATGGCGTGAAAGTTCCAACTTCTTCGACAACTGTTAGAGCTCGCGTGCTTGAATTCGCCGCTACAGTGAAAGTGCAATACAAGACTGAACTGCAACTGCGGCGTGATAAAGGCGAGCGATTTTCGCTGACATTGGACGAATGGACAGGACTCAACAACAAGAAATACATGAACGTCAATATTCATGCCAAGGATCAACTATTCAACCTGGGCCTAATCCGAGTACCCGGTTCAGGGACTGCCGTGAGTCTGAATGAACTGTTGACTGCACATATTGACAGCTTCGGCTTGCAGCTGTGCAAAGACATCATCTGCTGCACAACGGATGGTGCATCTGTGATGAAGAAATTCGGTACTATCATCCATGTGAGCATCAGTTGTGTTATGCACATGGCGTTCATCTGGCAGTGAGTGACGTTCTATATCAAAAGGAAGCGATCATCGATGACACTGAATTGGATGATGAAGAGGGGGATAACGTCGATGGAGATGATGAAGATTCTACCAGTCCATGGGACATTGATTCAACAGCCGGCGTCGAATTGCAATCTGGAATCGCAGAAGTGGTTGCTATGGTACGTAAGCTTGTTAACACGTTCCGTCGAAGTACTGTGCGTAACGACCATCTTCAGAATATTGTGAAGGTTGATCACGGCAAGGAGATGAAACTCATCATAGACAGCAAGACGAGATGGAACTCCTTGTTATACATGCTGGAGCGATTCTATCTTCTGCACAAGAGTCTTCAGAAATCACTCGTCTGTCAAGACCTTGACGTTCCCTTCCAACAAAAAGACATCAACCTCATCAATGCCATTATCCGAGCATTGAAGCCGCTCGAGCTTACCGTGAAGACATTGTCGCGTCGAGAGTGCAATTTAAGCATGGCTGAAACCGCGGTTCAATTCGCTATCGAGGAATTACAGCGACAGCAAAGCAATATTGCAAAACGACTCTGTTCAGCATTTGAGTCGCGCATATCAGAGAGGCGCGGGAATCTTATCATCGCAATCCGTCTTCTATCCAAAGGCGGGAGAGCAAACAACAACACGGAATTCAATGCTGCAAAATATCTTCTGATAAATCTGGCGGAGAAGATGAACCTCGCTCCGGATTGTGAAGAAGAAACAACCTCAACAGCTGCCCCCTTGGATCCCACCACTATGGAGGAACGCCTGGAAAGGGCAATCGGTCAAGACCTGACAAAGCAAGAAGGGCCCCCCAGCCTTGAAAAGACAATAGGACGAGAGCTGGAGTTCCTGAGGTCAGTTGGACAGAGAGGTAAGTACCTCGAACTGTTGCACGCTGCCTTGATGACTATTCCACCAACAAGTGTGGAAGCAGAGCGAGCTTTCTCTGCAGCAGGACTATTTTTAAACAAAGTTCGAGGCAGTCTTCGTGATGACACTTTGAGCCAACTGGCCTTCTTACGATCCTATTTCAACCTGCATGATGATACCCGATTATAGATTTTCACATATTTACATGCACATTTGCCCATTGACTGCTTTTAAAATTAGTGCCTTTAACGTACATGTACAATGTACTGTCTGTACATGTATAATGTTCATCTTCTACTCATCATATACTATTTGCGCATGACCCTTGTGTATAGTAGCTTACATGTATGTTGTTATTGTTTTTCCGTAGCAGATTTTTATAGAACGTTCACCTAGATATGTATGTACAGTACATGCAATTGTCATCAGCTTTATTTTGTTGACTTATTTTGTTTCTAGTTTTTACTAACTTTCAAATATGCTGATTGGCTTGTTTTGTAATTTTTATAGAAGAGAGCTCATGCATTTGATAGCCCACTATTTTCATTCATTTTTGTTAAAGTTATCGAGTGTAGATTCCCCCACAGTAATCCTTCGTTTCCTCTAAGTTTTCTAGATGCTCACTTTGACGTTTGTTAGCCTACTTGTTGATCTTGTTATCAAGCTGTAAAGATGTTTTGTATTTTCCAATACAGAGAGTTCATATATTTCATGAAGAATTTTTCTGAGTCATCTGAATTTTTCAATGGAGTATAGAGTATGACATTCTTGTGCATCGTCTAAATTACACATTGATGAAAATAGTCAGTTTACTTAGAAATCACAACAAATTCGCTGCTCAATGTGTGTGACAACTCTGGGGTCGTTCTATTTCAAAATTAGAGCTCGTGTGAACTTAAGGGCCGACTCACGACCCCCTGTCAAAAAGATAAACGTGAAAATTGGGGGGCAACCCTCGACTTTAAGAGATCACATTACACGTCATTTTTCGAAGAGAACGGTCACAAATTGACATGATCATGCATTTTTATACTTCCAAATAAGCCATTTTCGAAAAATTTGTTGGCCCCCATTTTTTCATGTGGCCCAAGACTTTTTGACGAGGGGCCCACGACTCATTTTCTCGCGGGAAATGCATTGATCTAGTTTGATTAAATGCGTTCGAATTTCTGCATCAGAAGCACCTTTTTCCACAAGCATTCTACATTTGAGTCTTAATTAGAAACTCTGAAGCTGATTGCCGAAATTTTTGCAATTTATCAGTTTTGCCAAGCCGGAATATTGCCTTTCTGACATCATGGAGGCTAGTTTAATGCTAAAACCATGATGAAGGTCGCCGTTGACACTCGAGGCGACTGCCATCAGCGGTCTCCCGCAACAGACGAGGCAACTGCCCTGTGGGAACGAATCTTGCGAAAAACTGGCGAATGTCAGCTGCAGAATATCATGCTAAAGTTCAGTCATATTTGCGGGATATTCGCTGGCGAACTTCGCCAGCGACAATTCGCGCTCTGCTACCTTTTACTTTTGACTTTCTCTCTTATTTTCTTTAGTAATACGCCTCTACAGCCGAGGCTCTATTCTCTCCCTCACCTCCTCACTATCCGCCACATATGGCTAATCTATCTAAGAAATAAGTGCAGACTATCATTCTTTGATAATGAAAAGAATATAGAGAATCCGCATATATCAATTTTCATAACATCTCTTGACATTCAATAATTTACAACAATGACAAATATTTGAATAATATCATAGTATTTACTGCGACATTTATGGAAGATAAATACTTTTTTTAGTTTAAGCCTTCGTGAATTAAAAAAAGATCCCTTTTTATCAGATCAGACTGAGTATAAAATATATTTGCATGTGAAGGTAATATACGAACATTGCTACTTACCACTAATTAGTTGCTACAATATCCACGATTTCGCCGGTTGGCGAAAAATCAGCTCGCATTAGTGAACAAATATCTACCAACTAATTATAGCAACTTTTTCGCCACCTGTCGTTTTTTAATTTTACACATGTTTTTGGATAAATTATGACCATTTTCACATGCGGAGATAGTTTTTACACGAAAATGAACCTTTAAAAAATTATCCACAAAATCGCTACCTCGCCAGATAATCTGTTGATATTAGCAAGATGCGTTCCCACAGGGTGCTGACAGCGGTTGCCGGGCAACGGTCGCCCACATACAGTCGAGGCGACCGCCACCAGGAGTCGCCGGGCGGCGGCGACTTCGGCGACGCCGAGGGCTGTCGCGGCGACCGCTGGGCGACTTTTGTGGTTGATAGGGATAGTCACAGCAAAAGTTAAATGGAGAGAACAACCCTGTGGGAACGCATCTTGCTAATATCAACAGATTATCTGGCGAGGTAGCGATTTTGTGGATAATTTTTTTAAAGGTTCATTTTCGTGTAAAAACTATCTCCGCATGTGAAAATGGTCATCATTTATCCAAAAACATGTGTAAAATTAAAAAACGACAGGTGGCGAAAAAGTTGCTATAATTAGTTGATAGATATTTGTTTACTAATGCGAGCTGATTTTTCGCCAACCGGCGAAATCGTGGATATTGTAGCAACTAATTAGTGGTAAGTGTTCGTATATTACCTTCACATGAAAATATATTGTATACTCAGTCTGATCTGATAAAAAGGGATCTTTTTTAATTGACGAAGGCTTAAACCAAAAAAAGTATTTATCTTCCATAAATGTCGCAGTAAATACTATGATATTATTCAAATATTTGTCATTGTTGTAAATTATTGAATGTCAAGAGATGTTATGAAAATTGATATATGCGGATTCTCTATATTCTTATCATTATCAAAGAATGATAGTCTGCACTTATTTCTTTGATAGATTAGCCATATGTGGCGGATAGTGAGGAGGTGAGGGAGAGAATAGAGCCTCGGCTGAAGAGGCGGATTACTAAAGAAAATAAGAGAGAAAGTCAAAGGAAAAGGTGACATATAGAGCGCGAATAGTCGCCGGCGAACTTCGCCAGCGAATATCCCGCAAATATGACTGAACTTTAGCATGATATTCTGCAGCTGACATTCGCCAGTTTTTCGCAAGATTCGTTCCCACAGGGAATATTTAAATCTTTCAGTAAAATTAATATCCATGTTGAAGAACAATTCTATCAAGCGACAATTCCAATTTCTATATATCATGAGAATAAAGCCTTTTGAAAATCACTGGTGTCAGGCCTATCATAAAATAACCGGTGCATTTCCTGATGTTGAGAAAAATGTGAAGAAAGTGACGAAAATTAGATGCCGGTTATTCAAAAAAAAAATCAGGCCTCGAATTCTCAAATTCCCGTAACCTCAAAACATCGTGATATCATTGTTGTAGGCTAGCTGCTTGCTCTATCCCTGTGGGAACGCATCTTGCTAATATCAACAGATTATCTGGCGAGGTAGCGATTTTGTGGATAATTTTTTTAAAGGTTCATTTTTGTGTAAAAACTATCTCCGCATGTGAAAATGGTCATCATTTATCCAAAAACATGTGTAAAATTAAAAAACGACAGGTGACGAAAAAGTTGCTATAATTAGTTGGTAGATATTTGTTTACTAATGCGAGCTGATTTTTCGCCAACCGGCGAAATCGTGGATATTGTAGCAACTAATTAGTGGTAAGTAGTAATGTTCGTATATTACCTTCACATGAAAATATATTGTATACTCAGTCTGATCCGATAAAAAGGGATCTTTTTTAATTCACGAAGTCTTAAACTAAAAAAAGTATTTATCTTCCATAAATGTCGCAGTAAATATTATGATATTATTCAAATTATTGTCATTGTTGTAAATTATTGAATGTCAAGAGATGTTATGAAAATTGATATATGTGGATTCTCTATATTCTTATCATTATCAAAGAATGATAGTCTGCACTTATTTTCTAGATAGATTAGCCATATGTGGGGGATAGTGAGGAGGTGAGGGAGAGAATAGAGCCTCGGCTGTAGAGGCAGATTTCTAAAGATAATGAGAGAAAGTCAAAAGTAAAAAGTGACATATAGAGCGCGAATTGTCGCCGGCGAACTTCGCCAGCGAATATCCCGCAAATATGACTGAACTTTAGCATGATATTCTGCAGCTGACATTCGCCAGTTTTTCGCAAGATTCGTTCCCACAGGGATGGGGTCGTGCACATATTACGTGATACCAAATTTACGAATTTTCGACCCCCCCTGTGATACGACGTGATATATCGGTTGAACCCCCCTCCCATATCACGTGATATTCTGGTTTACCCCCCCCCCCGACTAATTCATGATTTATACTATGTGTTATTTATATGATTCTTGTTGTGTGTGTAGACCTACTTTCTATTTGTAGACTACATCATGAGTTTGAAAGCAAAAACATCAAATCGTTTGATTCTTGAATGATATCACTCAGCAAAGCATGTGACTTCGTTAAAAATAGCAATTTCTCAATGATGATGGGCATATTTTTTGACAGAAACTCAGTGGTGTTATGTATCACGTGATATTGCCACCCCCCTCCCCCCTGTGATATATTGGTTTAACCCCCCTCCCCCTTGCGTATCACGTAATATGTGCACGACCCCTATGGGGTACATTCCAGCGATCTTTTGTGCATCTTGTAACACCATCGCAGAGAGATTGGCTTGAAGCCAATCGAGTGATATCGAGATGCTAAACCTACATTAATTTGTAGATATATAACGGACGTTATAACGGACGTGACATGATTTTACATCATCATTGCTTTGAATCTTTCTGCACTTAATGTGTTCAATCACACGACGATCTAGAACGTAAAATAAATTCCCCCACCGCGCTATCCAGACCAAACAGCAGAGGCCCTCGCTACTCAATGGATAGGTGCTGATCTTAATTTTAATGAAATTTTAAACTTTTGTATGAAGTTGTATATTCAACGCTGTGTTCAATGCACATTTGATGAATAAAATCCGAGATGAAAATACATTCATAAGTTCATATCGACTACTCAATGCGTATTGACTTACAGTATGTGCATAAATTAATTTTTAATCCAATCTGAGACTTTTCTTTCAACAGCCTCATCTTGCGATCCTAAGCTGATTATGTCAATTCGGCCGTTTTCAGAACATTTTAATTGTCAAATGACAACGAAATTGTCATGACACTCAATTTCGCAGCACTCTTCAAGTTTGTTGCGTTTATTACACCCAATCAATCACTCACATATGTTTCATAGAGAAGTTAAAATGTACTGTGCATACTTTTCTTTGTGAGCTCCATTTCGTAATCTGTCGTGTATGTTCTTCAACTTGTTCATCCCCGGTTTTGTACTTCCAACACTACACTGCAACTGACAGTGATGAGCAGTGTCCGTCATTTCTATAATTATCCTATCTGCCCAGTTTTCGCACTCACAATAGCACCATGACGAGCAAAGCTGTTCAATAGCTAGTGAGAACTTCAATAGCCTAATGAGATCTCATTAAAATATGTTACGACTTTTAGGCAGCTGATATCCCTCAATATCAAACGTGTCATTTTAGAAGTCCTTTTAGTATCATCAGTGTATTTACATGTACATAAAAACCAATAAACACGATCATGTTTATTCATTCCTTTTTCTCTTTCAGAGCCTCTTTAAACTGTTCTTCTAGCAGTGATGTTTCACTAATTAAGTCTGTGATGGCATTATTGAAAGCTTCATTCGGACTATACGAATTGACAGTTCGAACTCGAATGATGATCTTGTACACCAGAGGATGAGGAATTTTATATCCAGCAAATAGAACTCCAGGATCCTTTAATAGCTGCCTGAAATTAAAAGAAGAAAAATTAGTAATAATCTAAGTCCCCAGAGATATTTTACAGAATTTTCACCCTCTAGCAGAACAGAGAGACATGAATGAAGCAAGAGCATTTTTAGATGAACCAAATGAAAAGCATCAGGTAGTCAATGCTCAATAAATTATCTCCATCAGAAACCCATCAACCTATTCAGCGAGAGATGCATTTGCTGAAAATATAGCAGATACACGCGTTGTGATTGCACGTAGATCAATTTTTTAGTTAACCAGGGTGGCGGCCAGATTTCAAACTTCGAATTCCCGGGCTATTTCATCGAATTTCCACGCTGTTTGCTCTATTAACCAAATGTGTTATTCCAATTACACTGCTCCAAAAATTATCCGGACATTTCTTTGAACTATATCTATTATCAAATGAGATATTCCCGCTTGAGTTTTGCCACCAAATTTTGATATGTTAGATAATGACCGATATTTGTATCTACTGTGTTCAGTTTTCAAAATTTTTGAATTCTGAGAGCGGTGGCTCCGGAAGATTATAAAAATACGCCACGTATATCTTTCCTCAATGGTCTGCAGCCACTGAGCCATTTTAAGGAACTAAATGAGATTTTATAACGACAGAAAAGTTCATTTCTTGAAGTTTCCAACCATTGAAAAATGTTTCATTTTCATCAACTGATTCAAATATACTCAGTGACAAAAAGAATGAAACAAGTCCTGATATGAATACTTATGACTTAAACTTGGTTGTACTGTACGTTTGTTTGTTGTTTGTAAAAGGAGAACTCGAATGCTTTACTCAAAAACATTTAATTTGATACTCATGATTTTATCAACTTAAGTTAGAAACGGGTGTGACCACCGCGAGCATCCAAACAGGCATCGATGCGTGAGGGCATGGATGAGCACAGTCGCTGGATGAATGCCAGGTCTAAGAGGTTCCACTGCTCGATCAGTCTGTCGGCCAACATCTTCAAAGACACTGGTGGGTGGTTGTACCTCTCCCTCACTCTGCGACCAAGTTCATCCCAGCAGTGCTTGATGGGGGAGAGGTCGGGAGAACGTGAGGGCCATTCCAAGGTTGGGATTCCACTGCTTGCTATCCTGTTAGAGACCACTGAAGCGCGATGGGGCCTTGCGTTGTCATCCTGAAAAATCAATTGATTCGATGTCACTGCTGAAACCACGACCGGTGTCACGATCTCGCCGGCATATCGCTGTCCTGTCAATGTTCCTTTCACTACGATTGCTGGTGTTTTTCCATTGTGCCAGATACCGGCCCAAACCATGACACTACCGCCGCCGTACCGGTCGTGTTCTTTGACGCAACATGGAGCAAATCGTTCACTTGGCAAGCGATGAACACGGATCCGACCATCGTTGAAATCGAGAGTAAACCTCGATTCATCAGTCCAGAGCACACGTTCCCACTGACTGTCACTCCACGACTGATGACCTTGACACCACGTCACTCGTCTCCTTTGATGTTCCAGGCTCAGCGGAATTCTCACAGCGGGTCGTCGAGACTGTATACCAGCTTCTCGCAATCTTCGATATGCAGTTCGAACGCTACAGGCAACGTTCCCAGCAACCTTCCAGTACACAATTAGCTTCGGGACGGACACAAATCTGTTTCTTTTAGCAGCTAAAACTAAGCGTGCATCTGTCCGCTTGGATGATACCCTTGGTCTTCCTGATCCGTTCTTCTTTTCCACATTTCCTTCTGCTTTCCAACGACACCACCACCTCCATACAACGACCCTTGAAATTTTCAATTCTTTCGCAACAGCTGTAGAACTTTGCCCACAACGCATCATCCCAATTGCCATTCCTCTGGTAAAGTTATCGTGCGCCATTTCATAAGTCAAATCTGGTCAGCAGTAGGTGGTGATTCTGTTCAACTTCTAGCTGTTACTGTGATCAATATCAAATTTTGAAATTTGATGGTCCTATATCATTTCCCTTATCATATGGAGTTCAATGGTGATACATAGAAAGCGAGATATCATCTCAAACCATAGAAAAAAATGAAACAAACTTCCATTCAAGTCAATGATAGTTGGTTTCACTATTTATGTCAGTGAGTATAATTCTAACACGTTTAATTAGTCGATTTTCAGACTTCAACTTTCGAGCATGCTAAGTATAAACAAAGAATTGCATTTTGGATCACGATATTTTGAACAGCTGTGCATTTATGCCATTATAGTAGATGACCATGATATCAAAATGCACACGCTAATACAATGGCACGATGACACTAAGTTATCGAGAAATAACGACAAGAGAAGCCAGGAAACTGTCACACTGGACGAAGATCGCAAACGCCTTAAATACTACATCTTATCATGTCTTTTATATCACTTTGCGCAGAAACAATGGGCGCATAGCAACCGTCAGCCATAAAATTTGTGTCTAATATTTTCAGCAGTCTGATCTAACACTGGAGAAACGCCTCCATCTTTCTTCATTCGAAGGATAGCGATGTCAGAGCAGCGCCATAATGATACCTCTGTATTGGGGACACTATCATTGGAGGAAACCATGGCAGTTAACTTTCTTCATCTGGCTTAATTTGACTCAATCTGACTTCGCATGCCTCCTAATCAGATTATTCAGAATACTTCTTCACGTTGTATAATTAATTCCGTCAGTTTCTTGCAATTGGTGTTTGTTGAAATAAGACGTTATAGAAACGTTATTGAATATCACATGTCAAGTCTGAAAAATTGACTAAAACAAAAAGATATGAAAAAAGTTACAAAATTATATGAATGCATCCAACCCTCAAACCTTGGGAAGAAGAGACAATAAACGAGGAGTAAGGATCAGTTGGTAAAAATGAAATATTTTGTGATCATTAGAAAGTACGTAAAATTATTTTTTTATCGTTGTAAAATCACTTAGATCGCATGAATAGTTCGCGCGCTGCAAGTCACTGAATAAAATCCTGATCATCTATGCTTGTTTAATAAAATAGTCAACCTGTTAAAAGTATAATCAAATGTGTAAAAGTGGTAATAAAATAAATGTGGGAAGTGATCGAGTGCTTTCTCGTATTAGGGCATGTTTTTCGAGAAAGAAATTAATGCGCATACATAGCAATTAGCTAGATTCAGCAGACTGCTTTTCACAATTAGCGGATTTCTTTTTATGCAAAGTTCTCCTTACAATGGGAGAAATGCTATCAGATTCCTCTGACAATTTCTATTATTTTTCATCCATTCGACATTATGATAAATAATGAATGTACAATGTACATGCATTTGCCGGTTGTAAGCACATATTTGGTAATGTTTTATCTAAAATGAAGATGCATAGTATGAATATTTCGATACATCGTAATGGCTATAATTTGCGGCACTTCTAGATAAAGTCTTGAATATTATTCTAATGCGAAATAAGTGAATTGAGATCACCTTGAGACAGAAGTCATTTTGAGAAAAGTCATAATCGCAGAAATAATTTCTTTGTCTTGTCGACTTGGGCGAGGTGGTCAGAACATACACGACTATGTTTATTGGGTGTAAAATCTTTCGTCCTATGCTTCGACACCATTTAATGAACTAGGAAGCTTTTGTTGGGAATCTGTGTAGAAGCTTATATTTCTACATTCAGTATTGTTATTGTTGATACATCCGAGGTTACAATACTGTGCCACTTTTACAGCAAACCTAAAATGAATCTCCAGCTGAAAATGCTGCTATTTGAAATGATGCGCTTGCAGTATGATACTTGTTCGTCACTAAACGTGATAAATATGCAATTCATCCATCGGTGCGTCTAAAATCTGACGCTTTCTTGCACGCTTCAATCCTGCTCGCACGCTATTGTCCTCACGGACAAATCACCGATGACGTAATTACGTATTTTCATTCAGTACTAGCGACTTAACTAAACAGCTTTCACTGCCGAGAGTCAAGTCGAATGACTTCTTTTCCAACTCACATGCGATGTTAAATCAATGTTAAAAATCCAATGTTAAAAAAAATCATCCAGAGTACACCTTCAACGTACCCATAAATCAAATTTTGAGAAAGCTATTTCCTTCCATAAATGAGAACTTACGTGGTTATCAGGTTCCCCAAGGTGTGGTCTTCTTTATTTATTGTAAAAATGGCGGCATTTGGAACCTTCGTATCTTTCTGTTGGTCGATTCTGAAAAATGAAAATTAAATCAAGTGCTTGATTTTCATTTAATCTTATTGCATGAATAGTGAAAATTCGGTCAATCTAGATCGTAATTTCGGTCAAAATTCTAGATCCTGCACTGAAAGGTCAGGTCAATCTCTATTATGATAAGACTGTTTGGATTGTCGTTGGCCTACGATGTTGCGAAAAAATATAAAGCATATTAGAGACTACCAAGCACCATAAATCAGTAACTACCGTCTGTATAAATGACATGGGCTACATTGAAAGTAGAATAAAGAGTGCTTAGAAGAAAACCAATTCAATTATTAAAATTCCGAAGCATTGCTTTTGGGAAAAACAGGGAACCCCATCGAGTTATATTCTCCTACAAACTTGCCTATAGACAGAGTTGGCAAAACCCCAAAAACTATTCTCAGGAAAATTGGTGAAAATCGAGATTTCATACTTCCAAACTCACGCATCTGCTTAATTGCGTCATCAGTGGTTGTTGTGACTATCTATATAGGTTATTTATGTCATTAAATCCAGTGAAGCATGTTTAAAATGTTGACATGTTTAGGCTGAAAAAGTGGATTTTTCTCAAAAGAAATAGTGGTTTTTCGTTGCGTTTTAAATGCAATACTGCATGTTTGACAAACTTCATTAAACCGTTTAACTGTGACCGAGTCGACAGTTTAATAGGCTGGGTGATTGGTATATGGTGTCATAGTTATCGCATTGTACCGGATAGTCAACAAACGGTGAAGTGAATTGCCCCTAAAATATCTGTACTGCATGCAAAACCTCTCTCAATAATCCACTGATGAATCATGATTTAAATGTTTCTTTTAAACTACGGACTGTTTCATTTATTTGTCACATCATACATTGTCGCTCATTTCCAATTTATCCCTTTGCTGTCAGCCTATTTATGTTAACGGTAATCAAGGCCCTCTAGTTGAGGTAGTTTCAGGTGTTCAAGGCAGTGTTTTGTGACCTTACCTTTTTTGCCTCTTTCTATCTGGGTTATCAGTGGGGGTGCAAACATTGAATTAATAAAACGCTGATCTTACTCTTGTAGAACTATGTCGTCGTGGCTCTATTTTGAAAATTTTATATGTGATACAGAAATGGATTCATTCCAATGACATGATTCTAAACTTGAATAAGTGTAAACAGCCTCTTTTTAGATGCTCTAGAGATTCGGTGGATGACTTTGAATATCCAAATATTGAGTTCACAAATTGTGTTACTTTTCTTGGTGCTATGTGGTGTGATACTCCTTCATAGGATCATCATTTTGATAATGTGATTCGAACAGCATCTAAACGATTACGTGTTGCGAGTGTTAAAGCCTTTTGTTGCCAAAGCTAAATTACTAGTTGTATTTCATGGTGTGCGAATATTTCGAATATATATATGCGACTATTTTCAAAATACATGTAGTAGTTAAAAACAATCACATATTGCTCTATGTAAAAATACTGTTTATACGAGTATAAAAAATCAGCCATCCCGTTGCGTCAGACAAAGAATCTGTTTAATGTTGACGTTCAAAATGATTGAGATGTATGATCGATCCCATAATCGGAAGCCAGCGTCAGCAAATACGGGATGAAGAATTGCTATTGTTCGTGAGAAGCCATAGAGCAGACAGCAAAACTCTGGCCTCAACCGAGGGAAATGAAGACTCACCGAAAGACTGAGTGAGGGTAATACAAATTAGAAGTGTTCCAGTGAACGGATGGGCCGATCTTGCTAGAATTTATTCATTCTAAAAGTTGATAACACCAGCGTTCTTTTAAACCCGAACACGAAAACTTCATTTTCTTAAAGAAATAAAGCTGTGCACTTTTGACCGCCGAAGGCATTTTTAACGCGACGGCAGGCGCATAATCAGGATGAAGTGTTAATTGTGCAAAACTGCACTAAATGTTGTCGAAATTCGAAAAATCATCAATAACAATGCAAAATCGTGTCAGATGTTCTTTTAAAAACACTTATTTAGTTGAATTTATTGGTACTATCTCTTTGTGCATTCAACGAATCTTAAAATTTTTGCATCATGATGTAGCTGAATGATGCCTCACACTATTTGTCAATTTTCATTTAAAAATTCTGTCTTCTTCATGCTAAAATCTTGCACCAGAAAGTTTTTCTTTCTCAGGTCCTGAAAACAACTGACCACTACAATAAAATAGATGTTTGACCACAGGAGCATGAACGCACTTTTTCTCTCCATCCATCAGAACAAAGCTCTCATAAGGCTGCGGCGCATTCATCTTTCAAGAATTTCAGTGTAATACAACAGTTAAATTCAACTTCTGACTAAAAAGCAACTTTTTTAACGATGAATCCGAAGACTTAAAAGAGTCCTTTAAAAATTAGAGGTTGAAATTTTTCAGTAGCATGAATTATACACCTTAGTATGTCTTGGTATATAATTTTTTAAATCTATATTTTCCGATGGTGCATAAAATGATAACACGAGCGACAAGGATGAAATAGGAAAAGGGAAAAATTTTAAAAATCAATAGTGAATCGTTGTCCGAAAATTTGTCTTAAACCAATAACGTTGAAAATGAATCTAGAACAAATGAAGCCAGTTACACTCGTTATCAAAGACAATTTTCTCTAACTTTGTGAGCAAAATTTATGTATAACATTGAACTAAGCTCATCATTAGTTATTAATCTGTGAATGAGAAATGCAGTTTTGACAAAATTTGTTTGATGAATTATAAGTATACAGTTTTGGACATTTTCATTGTGTGTGTGTAACATGTGTGTTTTCATGACACAAAAAAGTCTCTGTATTATTCAATTTAGAAATGTTGTGGTGTAATCGATGAATATATAGCATTAATTTCGAATATAAATTAAATCATGGACCATTGTCAATGGCGGTGAAGTTTAGTCGATGAGGTGGGTATCGAAGGAGCAATTCCCCTAGCGCAGTACAAACCACAATGATTGTGTGATGCTGCTCTTTTGATTGTGAAGCACAATCTTGTCTCCAGTTTGCATTGCGTCTTTTTTGTAGGAGCTTGGTCCTTTTCGTTGCGTGCAATTGAAAGAAAAGAAGAGGCTCAACTCCAGCGCTGTCTACTTTTTCTTCTTTCTTTGTCATTTGTTTTTTTGCATCAAATTAAATATATATTAGCTGTTGCGTATAAAATAATTGTGAAGGTCATCCACCTTGCGTTCATGACGAAGTTCCATGAAATGTAAGTAATCTGCAAAGCGACGACCTCACCGTATGTTGATTCATTGTCAGAATTCTTGATGCTTTTACTAAATGCCGAAATGTTTTCTTTGACTTCTGAGTAATATGCTGATGTTATCGCGTTTTATGACAGGAGTCTTATGAAATGCCTCGTCTTGTTCGATTCAATTCTCAATGTAATTATGATTTTCCATTTGAACAACTTCAAGTTGTGGAAAATGGTACGTGGTTCATCAAACTCTTGCTTTATCCAATGCAATCTATACTCACTCCACATATTCGACTTCAGGTCATAGAATATGTATTGCTGATGCATTCCTAACGTGAAATGTAGTAACGTTGACACTTAGGGTTCCATGTGTTTTTTCAAACGACAGTACATAATAGAAACTGAAATTCTGACTGGTTGCTGTTTATTTTGCTCTTTGGAAATTTTCACCAAGTTGACTGCCCTATGAAAATGGAAAGGAGGCATTGATCATCATAAGCATTGATGATCTGATAATTGAAAGGTAGCACACTATGTAGAATAGACTTTGATTCTGCACATTCGTCGGTGTTTTTGATATTTGAATTGTTTTATTTAATATATATTTCTCCACGTAGGTATAGATTGACCCCATTAGTATCACTCTGGGGATGCGTGAAGAAGTTTGTATTAAGAACAGACATACCACAATCAACAACAGGGAGGAATGCACAAAGCATCACCTCTAATCTCTTGAGTTTGCTGTTTTAATTTTTGAATCATTAGCACTGTTCGCAGTGCGGTGCTACGACAATTCGCGATTTGACGCGGAACGCGAGAAGTCAAGTATTCTGTGAGTTCGCTATTTAATAATAATTGCTTCTGGATTGTTTTCCTATTAGATAGTGAACTGTTGATTGATGATTTAATGCTCATTTGACGGCTTATTATCACGTTCGTATCTACAGTAAATTAGAAGATTTTTTTTACGAAGACATATCTTGCGTCATTCAATAGACTTCAACGAACTGTGTTTTTATGGGCATGATTGTTAGTCTGTTAGCAGGAGCAATTGTTAAGTGAATTTGTGCATGAATAACTACTTTACATCACTCATCATGGAATCGTTCGAATCTCACTATCTTGAACTTCAAGTGATGCCGTTATGCGTTGCACCGAAGTATGATTCATGAGGATGACAATAAAATCGATCATTCCGTCACAAAATTATGCCCCTGTCGCGATTCCCATCAGTGAAGAGCCAATTCAGATAACATTTGACTTTTAACGATTGTAAATCAAAAGTGTTTTCGAGCAGAAAAATAAAAAACTCAATGTTGTTGACACTGACGGCGGATTCAGCGGAGACTAAACGCAAAATAGATGAAGATAATCAAAAGAAGGAAACAGAGAAATGTCTTGATAGTGCCAACAAGAAATGAAATTGACAAGGGCCGATTGAGATCTCCAGGATCTCATGGATAGAAATATAACTTGGTTCAAACGAAATCAAGTTCAGTAAACAAGATCTTCCAGAGACAAATGAAGCGAAATCAGACTGTCGATGCGAGCGAAGACATTGATTAAAGCAATGTGAAGAAAATGCACCGGTGAACACGAACTACATGAATTCTCTAATTCTCCCCTTCACTTCAATAAACTTGATTACTAACAAACTTAATATACGGGATGAGCCAGAAGTTTGCTTCTCAAATGAAGTCACTTTTTTGTCTACCGCTGTGCTTCTTATTGCCGGTAACAATGTCGATAGAAATATTGTGAGTATTGATTTGTGATAAAACACGTCGTATTCCTGGTTGACGGTTATATAAACAATGAGCATATTGTTGAACGAACTGTAATTAAATTTCTGAAAACGTTGCCACTTCTGGCTCATCCTATACATACCTTAAAGATCTCTAATTCGATGTGACTCAATGTGAATTTGCTGGCCGCAATTGACTTAATATGCTACTACTACACTCGCCCTTTGTAGTTATGTTTCATATGTAAAAAATAATTCATGAAATGAAACGGGCTTTGAAATTTTCGTAGCATTTATTTCAAATTCAGGGATACAAATTTTTCGCTTTTTTGAGGCTTTCTTGTATTTGATCAAAAACATACATCCCATGAGAAATTTGTATAATTGAGAACTCATTTAATGTTGCAAAGAAGTGTGAAATTTGCATCGTTTTCACTAAAAGGATCCTGGTATTTTTCTTAAAGTGGAATGTTATAGAGGTGAATTGTATGACGTTTTTCGAGATGCTACACAGTTTTTCCGCAGTTTCAATATTTCTTGTTTTACTCAAAGTGACAATGACAATTTCGAGGGAACTCGGTGATCAATTTCCGAATTGCGATAATGACAAGTGTCTTGTCGTAAATAGAAAAGTTGAAAATATCTTGCAGCATAAAGGAGTCGCAGATGAAGGGATGGATGATATACAATGTCACCTACGGAAGTTGCGGCAATAGTGACGTGAGAAAATGAAAGCAGATGCATCGTTGCATGAAAGCATAGCATCATCGCTTTGTAATCGAAGGCTGTTCTACACCAAAATGTCGATTTTAAAGACATCATGGAATTGTCCTAGCATTTCGTGACGACAATTCAAGCTGATGAGCCTCAGGTGCACATATTGTATCCCAAGTTCTTGCGACTCACGACTCTAGCCATATTTTGTATCCTGATGTTTAGTCAAACGAGAACAATCTTTTAGAAAAGAACCTGTTTTCAAGAAACTTTAAGAAGAAATTATGACAGCGATTCGTCTGTGTATCGATTACCTCTCAAAAATTGCTGTTGAAGTGTCAAGTGTTGAGACGTTTGAAGACGATCCGAAAAAGATAAGCTGAGTTGATTCTTCGCTTGTTTGACTTGTTGCCATCGGAGTTCAGACATTTTGTGGAAGCCACTGCTTCTGTGCGGCAAGAATTGCGTGAATGAAGTGCCGGTAGTTTATTAACTCGATGAAGATTAGTATGGATGCCTTTTGGAGCCGCTTCGGAAGAGAGGAAGTATTTTAAAGAATCCCTTCACACTGTCTTGAGCTGTTTTTCTGAACCGATGAGGAGGATAAGAAAAGAGCGAAGAAGCAAGATCGCTGAAGTCCGTGTAAACAAAATTCCAATAAAAAAATACGGCGGCTGAAGAAAATGCTACAGTGATGAGTGATTGCGAACTCGAGAGTCAAGAACCTCCAACAGCGTCCAAAGAAACGGCAGCAATTCCTTCAAATAAGAAATTCCGACAACTTTCTATCACTATTTTTCAGACACTCGTGATCTGGAATTATATCAACCAATTTCGAAACTTCTCTACCGTCGTGTATTATGTAATTCTTGCATTTTTGATCTATTGCTTATTATGTTTACTGATGTTTTCGGGATTCAGGAATTTTCTTGATACTAAGATCTGTTGCCGCATCACATATGTTTCTATCACAAGTCTATAGTCTACTAATGAAAGCAGTTTTTATCAGAAATCTCATCTTTTCATCTGCGCATTGTTTATATCGTATGTTAGTTTCCACTTTTAAAATGGTATTGTATTCAATTACCATAACTTTTTAGATAATGTTTTGATGGATTCATTTGTTGTATTCTTAACACCCATTTGATTTGAGGTGTGACGCGAATATAGAAGATAAACGCGAAATTTGAGGAAAACCTTGGCTGCGACAACTGTGTTAATGCTTTTTATGTCTTCTTTATTCCACTTTGATGAGACCGGCACATCGGATGCCTAAGTAATCAAGCATAGAAAAATGTGAACTACTGAAAAACAATGTACTTTAATTTAGTTTGGGATATTCATATGTCTGTCGCTAGTTTTAAACCGACAGTTGAACAATGCGACCGTAAAAAAGTATGTTAATCACTTTTTGACTCAAAGTGCTATATTTAATTTGAAAAAATGGCTCCTTACATGTCATATTTAATTCAAATATTAAACGTATGAATCGAGTCGGCAAATGAGTCTAATTTTAGGAAGCTACTAGTGTGTAGACCAATTAGTGAATCAATATTTATTCCATAAAACGAAGTCGCCCGATTTCCGCTGTTTCCCCTTCAAACAAGCAGTCGACTAAAGAGGCAATCGGAAAATAATTTGATTACAAAATACCGAAAGTCCGCAAAACAAAGGAATTTCATGCAGAGAGACGCAGGTCAATTATCTGTTATTATGGTCCTTAGGGCCACTGGATTACGACAAAGATTTAATGTTGAGTGCTCCTCTGGTAGATCCTTCCTTGCTGTGACGTCGAGAGTAAGGCGTGGTTGAAAGAGGTCCGCGAACTAGCACCTTGCCTGACTTCAAAAGTCCCCCTTGAAAATGAAGATCAGGCTATTCTGCAGGCGTCAGTAGCGCGATGATGTGCGGGAGTGAGACCTCGGCTGTGAGATTCAATCAGATCATGAAGATGTAGCATGCAGAAAAGGTAATGGTGAAAAAATTTGTTGAAGAACATGAACCTGGAAGACATCTCCGATGTTATACGAAGAAAATGACTGCGATGGTATTCTGCGAGGAGAAGACGATGACTGGACGAAGAAATACTTCAGTTTGAGAAAGGTCTCAAATGACAAGATGAAGACCAAAGAATAGATGGTCTCAAGTTGTCTTTTATTATCTTCGAGCTCTGGACCTGAATTTAGCAGTGATCTGCGATCGAACATGCGTTAGAACTGTGCTCTTGCATGCATCTGAAAGTTAGGCCGTGAACGTAGAAGAAATCAATAGACGAGAGAAACGAATACTCAATGATAAAGTGGACCTGTTTGACAAAATTGAGTGAGTGAAAATCAGTACACGAACTGAGGGGAGCCCCAGGAACTGTTTATCTCAGAGGCTTGCTATGATCAAAGCAGCTCAGATGGTTTGGCCACTTGGAGCGAATACCACTTGGATGGCTTGTGGCCCAGGAAGATCACATAGCAGAAATTCCTTGGTTCGAGCATCTGAGGAGTCCAAAAGGACAAGTAGATCCAAAACGTGGAGAAGGACCTCAGTGATCTGCGACTCGACCGCCGAACTGTGCAAGATCGTGGGCACGGCGAAGAATAATCCGACCAAAATTGAATCGGCACGACTTGCTGTCCAACCCGAAATCTGAGGAACCGAGAGCAACAAGCGGTGAAGTAAGTTAGTGAGTAATAAGATCGGCAGGAGTGGAGGCACCCCTTTCAAAGGCACAAGTAAGGAAGTAAGTAAGAAGGGTCCAAGGCCTACGACCATCATCGAGGTATTAGAAACCCCTTCCGTCAATAAGGGTCCCTTTTTAAGTCGAAAAAGGTATGTTCTCATTGTCATCGAGAGCCTTTATTCCAGGCGGTAGAAACCCTTTTCTAGTCATTGGAGACCATTATAGTTCACGGTGAGGCCTATCTCAAAGTCTTTCCACAGGGGTCCCTCTTTTGCATTTGCATGCCTTGTTTAAGGTTGCAAGCCTACTGTTTTGATTGAATATATGCTAATCAAAATTATCAAAACGAGATTGAGGAAATTGGATTCCCAAAATAGTCGAACGTGGTAACTCATATCTGTTGAACAGAAGCAGAAATCTTCAATTATCATTCAGAATTCCATTCAAAAAATCCTATGCTAATATTCTAATTCAATTTCATAAATTAAATGTAGATTTATTCTTGGTGCGCCTTTAGATGCTCGGCGTAGTTCTAGTCCCACTTATTTAAGCAACGGGGAAAGTCGGATATCCATGGTTAAGTCATTTACTCGTCCGATGAGCGTCGTAGCGTCTTTACGTTAGTTGAGTTGAATTTATTCAACATTTTTGCTGAGGCTGCTCCGATCCGGACGGATAAGGACACATGCTATGTCGACGCTTTAAAGTATAAATTTACATCTATGATGAACGTATCAGATCAGTCATTGGCTTGCCCATAGAAAGTCGACTTTTCGCTTTAGGATAGTGGAACTAGAGAACCAAAATTATCTGACGACGTCGAAGTGTGAATCTACATTAAGTCTCAAAAGTTGTAGATAAGCAGGATAAAACTCTTCATGCACACTGCAAAAGTTATATGGAATTGTAAATCAAATGTCTTTATTCAATGCAGTAGCGATCACAACGTCTAATATTTACAAGAACTCATGCAATTATATATAATCTAATTATAGCTTAATTAAGTATGATATAAATATAAAACAGTAAAAATAAAAAACAGTAAAAGCTAAAATCGTCCAGGGATGTCCAAGAAACATTGATCTTCTTTTCGAGGAATGGTTAAATATTCGTTAACTTTTCTAATTTTCAAGCAAGGAATGTCCGCAAACGTCACAACGATGAATATTGCACAAATCAGAATTACTGTTCAATAGGCCTATTACCTATCCAGTACTACTGTATTAGATTGAAGATCGCAGCTGCAATTTGAAGTTGAGAATGTTAAAAAAAATCAAAGAATACTCTATTTGGAAAGCTTAGTGTCTTGTGCTCTTGCCGATAACAGGCATTTTGGGTACAGGAAGTCCAGTTCGTTGTAAATGGTGAGGAAGTCCTTTTGACTGATATTTTGTTCTGGATGAAACCATAGGTCACAAAAGAAGTTTCATCTGAAAAATATCATTTGATTATGATGAGGCGAAAGGCCTTTCACATTGAAGTACTCTACCCAAATATGACATCTGCCAAAAAATTTATTTCCCATTTGTAATAAACTGTGCATGGTCCTTTATTTCCTGAAAAAAATTTCAGTTCGTAATTATTCACATTTTTTGAAGTGATGAGAAATACTGATAGCTGTTTAATTGCCGCCAATGATAATAGTTCAATGAAAAGTTCCAATCTGCCATAGACAGTTTAATTTTGTATGCAAGGCTTAGCAGGCTGTGCTGCTTTCTGAAGCAATAAAACAATGCCCCAACGCTCCATACTTGTATTAACACTGATAATATTTACCGCAAGTATTGCTCGACATTGTTTATATCTGTAGTCTAGGCAAAGATAAAGAATGTCATTCAATACATGCACATGACTTTTTTTAGAGACACAGCTGCCGATGATGAACCCAACCGAGAATAGAATTCATCCAAACGGTACAAACGTCAACGGTGTAAGTGCAAATGGAGGTGTCACCTTTGATGGAACATATTCTTCAGTGAACCTTCCGATTGACGAAACTGGACCTTACTATTTAGGCGGAAGCACGGCTGATGATGAAGCGCAACTTACCAAGGTGGAGCCTTTTTCACCTCACTCAGATTTAGTTGAGGATCCGAAGACAGCTGCAGCTCGTCCAGTGTCTGCTCAGTCCAGACCACAATCCTCACGTTCGAAGATGTCAATGTCTCGACCGATTTCAACTCGTTCAGGTTTTTACTCCAGGCCCCTCTCAGTCACGCATATACAAGCAAATCCAGCGCCATCAATAGGTGGAAGATCCAAACGTCAGACCTCTGCATCTTCACGAAGAACTGTTGTGGATATTGATGATGATTTCGATGTGAAGTCTGTTCGAAGCACACGGATGGCTGAGCGAGGCCTTCACAAGAAAAAAGAAGCTGAAAGGCGAATCATCGATAATACCAGAGCATTGAATATTAAGGATGAGGCAAGTTAGCTTTCTTGATTATCATATATTATGAATTAAGAAACAGAAAATAATTCATATTGGAGGTCTCTGCTGTAGTTGGGCGGGTATCTTCCATTGTCAACAAACATGTATGTCAGTCGTGTAAAGTCTTCTTAGTCATCAGTGGTATCTTTAATTCTGTTACATGGATGTAATAATAATAATAATAATAATAATAATAATAATAATAATAATAATAATAATCTTTATTTACCTCACATGTTTGAAATCGGTGAGCGCATTACAGTTCACAAATGTAAGAAGAAGATATACATGAAAAAGTCAGACGGCTACATTGGCGTTACATTACAAAAGCTTGTCGATAATAAATCCAAGCGTGCGATGCATGTGGGTAGAATTATAACTTCGGGGACCGGTGTCAATGTACACTGCAGCTGGGCAATCGCTCATAGGGAAGTTGAACACTGGCTGAAAGAGTGGTTGAATCGATGACTAATGGAAAGCGCATTATTGATGTACATGTATATCAAGCGCAAGGATGGGTTAAGTAAGTCCAACCATGTTAGATAGCTCAATAAATGCATTTGTGCTAAGTACCAAAATACTAGAGCAATTTTATGTGTAGGTACCATGTATTACGAATCTGCATTCCAACAAGTAGATCCACGAACGATGTTGCAGCAAAACTTGATGCTTTACATTTTGCTTTTAGCATAACGTAAGTTTTGCATGCTGGTCTAAATATTCATGTTTGCTCTTATGTTTGGTATCAACTTTTGTTTTCATTATGCTATTATCCGTGCATTTAATTGACAACAGTTGGTACTTTAATACAATAAGTCATGAAATCACACCATGCTCAGAGCATCGCGACAGATAATGATCATATCATAGCATAAATGGCATTTTGTGGGCTGTCAGTGGGCTGCGACCAGCTTAGTGATGCGAGGAAAAAACACACTCAAAATCTTATGTTTAGGAGAACCAGTCGAGAGAATTGATTGCTGATAATGAGAATACATGTAAACGTAGACAATGACCTCCAAGTGACACTATAAATGATGAGGACATAAAACATGCAGAAAAACATTTGTGCGAAGTACAAGCTTTTGACATCAGAATTAGCCCTTTCTATTTGCGGACGCGCAGCTTACTTGTCTTCATGTTCTTGTGCAAGATATAGACACGCCCAGCATGGAGATATGATTTCGTAGGGCACTTTGTGATGACATGGGGACCAACCTCGTCAACGGCGCACAGCCTCATCAATATTAACGAAGCATTTTTCAAAGATTTAAAAGAAATAAGCGAAAAATGCTGCATTCAGTTCTTGAGATGCTGTTTCTTAACTATTTAAGACCAAAAGTCAACTCGGTTTGCATCATTGGAAATCTCAATGCTCACTGAATCTGACGGAATCACTTACTGAAATTCTCAAATATACTGCAAACTAAACAACTCTATGGACTGTGGTAAATGGCTCATTGAATCAGAGGAAATTTATTGATAGTAACTGAAATCATAATTACATTAATTAGATACTAATAGGAAAAAATTTCATTTTATTCTATTCGACAAATTGTACAATATTTGAGTGACATGTATTTATTTGATTGATTGGAAAACATTGTTTGAATGTCTGAAAAACTTATTGTTTTCATGATAAGTAAGTTTCAAGAACTCACAATTTATTTATGAATGTGGTCGCAATCGCAGCAAAGTTAATGTGCCAATTTTAGGTCGACTTGGAAGAATTGTTTATAAATGTATTTGTGAATATCCAAAATACTTCTGATTGAGATGATTTTAGCCGGAGTCGGAGTTCTATTATTTGATGGGACTCCCACTCCAGCTAGAATGATAAGACTCCGTCTCCGTGTCCAAGGTCTAGTTATCCTTGATCGTAGGTTCGAATCCTACCAGCCGCACATCTTTTGCGTGGCAATTTGATCTGTCGTTTATTTAATTTCATTGTTGTTAATTTGATC
Source organism: Prostheceraeus crozeri (assembly GCA_907163375.1). Taxonomy (NCBI): domain Eukaryota; kingdom Metazoa; phylum Platyhelminthes; order Polycladida; family Euryleptidae; genus Prostheceraeus; species Prostheceraeus crozeri. The sequence continues at coordinate 641,113 of CAJQUW010016879.1, read as the reverse complement.
GTGTATTAGCAACACATATAACTCAAAGGTTGAAGAAAGACAATAATTAGACAATTTTACAATGTAAATAAAGGATATTTGATGCACATACACATGAAATAGATCAACTGTACAGCACTGAAGTGAAGGGGAGGATGTTTTTTCAACATATATGCAGCCTGTAGTGTTTGTGATTGATAGCCAACATGTATTTCGAGCACATGTGTTGCTTTACAATGAAAAGTGATTATGCAGGACTATGTACCTATTCATTTTCCTTTTACTAATCATTGGCATATCATCTTGATGTGCCAAGCGATCATTTTAAAAATTAAACTTCTCAAAATTAGGGGTACTGCAATGTATAAGGTAAACATAACCGTAGTTATATAACATTGCATATGACTGCTGTGTTAATGTTTGTTGTAACTTTTTAAAACATATCAAAAGATATGCCAGAGTGCAAGTTCTTCGTGTCGCTTTCTAACAACAGTGATTGGTAAAATATAATTTTCGTTTGCCAGTCAGTGTTCTTTGAAAGCGGCACGTATTAATTCATTCATTCAACGGTTAGTCAGTATTCTCTGCTTCTTTATTTCAATTTTCTTTTACATGCAAATAGACGAAAATTTTGTAGAAGCTGTGGCTTTAGAAAGTGAGGTCAGAAACGTTTAACCTTTTTACTGGCGATTTTCATAAAATTATCTGTCTACATGTAGTCACTGGAGAGGGGTAAAATTCAAAATATCTTATCTGAACTTGGTCGTTGTACAGGAGTGGTCGCTGCTGGGGAATCAATACATTTGAAAATTGTCCGAAATATAGGAAAGCGGTCGTGGTAGAGGATCGGTTGCTGTAAGGGGTGGTCATTAGAGGGCGGACACTGTAGCATCTGATGAACTTAACAAAAGTGAAACAGAAAAAAATAATCTATGCATTATCATCCTGTTGATCCTACTGATATAATCGATAATCAATTTAAAATTTCAGGAAACGCAGAGATTTACTGATTTCATCCATATGCACTTTTCTTGTAAAGAATGTGCATGGTTTCAGCCCGAAAAGAAGGTCAGGAAATTTTCTGACGTAAGAGAAAGGTAAGATGTCGTCTTATCCTAGAGACGTGTCTACTCTCGTTGTAATTCTGTAAAATGCAATGATCATGAATTTCCTTCATCAGATGTCATTGTGGAGAATATGAAGATCTTCATCCAGTCACTGCTAAATTGGGTAAGTCAGTAAGTTAACCAAAAATCCTAGTGCTTAATTAGTTGAATTAACTAAAGATACTTTCCATCACTGTGTATTTGAGTGCATTAACAGTTTTATATGAGAATTTTTGTGATTCTTTTGGAGGTTTCCCAAAACGGAAAACGTCAAAAGGATTCTCAACATAACTATAATGAATAATATCCGTACAACGAAAGAAATTTATCCCGTTTCTGAATATGTCCCGACCGCTACGACAAAGTCGCAACGGTCGTGACAAGAATAAAAAGCATTTTCCGACATGAGCAGAAGATCAATAATCAAGCCATTATGGTGGGTTGATCAATACCTTGTTACAATTACTTTCATAATTGACAACTGTTCAAATATCCCTTAATTTGTTCATCCAAAATTATTTTGGAATTTTTGTAACGGTCGGGACACGAATATATAGGATGTTTGACCCTAGAAAAGTTGCAGACAAGTTTTGGTATAAAAAATCCAATTTCACCACATTCAAAAGGGATAATCAAAAATTACAATGATAAAAAATTAAGTATTCTCTAGGTGTTTAAATAAAATTGGATCGACAGCACGTTTCAGCAATAACTGCGATGACTTCTTGACAGAAGAAAGTTAATGAATGTCGGGGCTCTTTACCTGAATTCATCAGCTTTGATTAGTCCATTGATTACAAACTTGATATGAAGCATGCACTCCAAATTCAAATTTTTGCTTCTCTCGTGGACAAGCCCCGCCCTAAATAAATTGATGGTTTTATACTATAATTTCTGTAATTCTTTTGCAGGTTTCCCAATTCATTTCGTGCAATGAAAATATTTTTGTTCGCTGAAGTGATTTTCGTGCAAATATCGCTGGCCATTTTTAAATCACTGGTCCTTATACAAATATAATTTTGGTTTTCGTATCATGTGAAATTTGTTCAATTAATTGAGTGCCTTGAAAATAGCGAGCGATGTTGGCACGAGAGGCGTTTCAGCAGAGAAAACTGTCTTTGTTTTGTCAAATGAATTAAGAAACATCTAAAAGAAGCATCATATGCACATGCACACGTTACTTAATCATAGGAGAAGGTGGTTTGCAGTTCTATTCAAATAACATGTCTTGCAACGCGATGTCGGAAAGTTCAATTTTCCCATGTGATGTTTTGTCAAATTCGAAATTTTCGCTATTTACCGCCTGTAATTGAAGTATGCATCACTTGATGTCGGTATGCTGAATGTTTCAAAATATCATTTCAAAATTTCAGGTGGGGACAGCAATGAGGAGTGGGACGAAATTAAACACATTATTGAATATCGGCCGACTAATGCCTTCGGAAAAATTGAATTTGTTAATGATGAAGTTGGAACAAAGGCTCTTTCTGATGTGAGTTAGGAATTACATTTGTTCAATAATAAAGTGATGACAACGTATTCTTTTTCAGTATGTTCGAGTTTGTGATACCAATCCAATCAGCAGTGTCGTGGAACTCATGCTCGGACATTGGGGCCTTCTTGACGCATCCCGTCCAGGAATTTGCATTTCTGTGATAGGAGGCTCCCGTCATTTTAATTTACAGGAAAGGAAGCGCAAAGTTTTCTGTAATGGACTGATAAAAGCCGCAGAATCAACGAGTGCCTGGATAATTTCGTCTGGAATGGACGTAGGCATTAACAAGGTATGCATTGGTTAGTCATTTTTCTCATGAGTTCTAATTGGGAAACCAAGTATAAAAGATGGTAATTATTTATTTTTATACTTTTAAGTTAGGCATTGATGTGTCTCTACTCTCAATTCTCTCTCTTCTCTCCTATCTCTTTCTTCTTCCTCTGTTTTGCCTTTTCTTTACTAACGAACCAACCCATCAATGACTTTTATCTTCTGTTTGCCTGACTGCTGCATTAAGTGTATTATTTGTATAGCCTATTACAAGCGTGTGTCAATTACTCATAAAATGCAATTGATTGCGATTGCAAATTACTAAGTACATTAGTAATTGACACAAGTCTGTATATTACAATACTTTTATGCAATAGTTTATGCAGCCACATGACATCAGAAATATCATGTATTTCCACGGGCTCTCAACTGAAATTGATACAAGCAACGAATTTTAAATGCTTATGCAGCAGTGGCGGGAGCACTTAATCGATTCCGCACGATTAATCGTGCGACGGAATCAATCGCGCGATTCTTGAATGACCAGGAAACGTGCGATTATTTTGCAATGTGACTTCTCAGTAATTTGCTTGATGGGGTAAAACGATGTTTCTATTCACCCTTTCATCGTTTGAGATAATTGCATTGCGCGGGTGTTCGTTCCTGAGATCATACATAGCTAGACAGAGTTGCTTTTTGAAATATCTATGGGAGCTCCTCACATAGCATTAAACACATTTGCATAGGCCAGATACACCATTTATACGAATAAAAGGCTTACATGTTGTCAAGGCAGTCAAACATAGTAGGTTCCTATGATATTATATCTCCGCATTGAAATCATGTAAATACATTGATTACAATGCGCATTGATGCTTAATGCTTGATTTACATTTAACATGCGCACTCTGAACATAACCCGATAACAATTGCAGTAGCATTATTGGGTAAAATATATTAAATAATAACAACTAAACAAGTCTTTCAACGCACAAAATTATTATATTAAAATCGATTTCGCCGGTCCGGCCTGGTCACTTGGTACATAAAAAAATTGCACTAGCAGATCCGCTAATTATGAAGATTGTAGAGTTCCAGTTCGCCTGGGCATAGAGTGGAAAGATGTCCTCAGACTTGAATTATGAGCACTAAAATTCCATGGCAGCAGTAGACGATGCGCTCTTCCCCTACAGACGCTCGTCAATACGACTCGGAACTTCCCAAAGTAGCCTAAAATATCTGGAATGGCTGAGCAAGGGACTGCGCAACAGGCTGTTCTGTGGTTACCAATCATGACCATCCCGTGTGTCTGATAATCATAAAGATTATAGAGTGCCAATTCTAGATATTTTAAGCTAGCCTGGGCCATTCTGAGCAGTGACCCTTGTAAGACCAAACGTTATGTCTAAGGCTGTCACAGAATTTTTGTGCTTAAAATTTTTCAAGTCTGAGGACATCTATCTATTAGATTTTCTAGTGTTTCGCCAACGTTATAACTTATAAGTCTAATAGTTTGATTTAATTGATGCATAATTATGCTTTTCTCAGGGCTGATAGAAGAAACGGCAAATACTTACAATCTTACAGCTATATTCGAATAAAATATGATTGATAGAGACCAAAAGAACCAAAACTGGGAAATAAAAATGTTAATGATATACTTCATAGTGCATGTACATGGTGTAGTACTTGCATACTTCTATGACGGCAGATTTGCTTAGAATCTTATAAATAGATTATCAAGACTTTTCATGCCTTGTTTGCGACTTTTTATGTTTTCTAATTTATTATGCTGTTTTCCCAAACATTTACAAGTGGAATATCGCATTAGTTATTAGGGTAGCTATAATTTGGGTCTAAATAGATTATGAGTGTCACATGCTCTCACTTTTAATGGAAGTAATCAAACCTTCAATGAAGAATAGTCTAGAAATGAGAAATATTGCAAGCTACACTAACTGTAAACTTCTAGTCAATGAATCTCAAAATATTCAGAAACGCACGATTTTCAATTAATCGTGCGCTGAATAGCACGAAAATCGAATCGCGCCCGCCACTGTTATTCAGAAGAGATAATCTCGAACTAATTCAAATGATTCAGACTAGAGAAGTTGTGATTATCTAGCAAAGTCTGTTCGCAATTGGAATTTCCACAAAACGTTCTAGGTTAGAAATTTCTAGACTAGAAAATTCTAGGAAATTCAAGGAAATTCTAGGTTGTTTTTCTTCGAAAACCAAATTTGTCAAAAATTGTTGAATTCTTGATCTTGCATTTGACATAATGATGCGCTAGCATATAATTGCTTGTATACCTAGATAAATTTTGAGAGTGACAAGTCTTCAACTATTTCGTTCATAGTCATTTTCAAGGCAAGCGGGAAATCTCTTATCTTCTTTGTTTGTGTTGAAAAGAAGCACTTTCCAAATTTTCAAATTTATCATTTTAGTTACTTGGCTCTCTTAAAAAATTTGCTAAATAATGTCTCTCTTCCCCAAGAACAGTCATCATATATAGTAGTACTTCAGATGGTCGCTTTCGCTTAGAAATTGTATTTTTGCTAGGTTTCAGGCGTTCTTCGCCGCGTCTGCCCTCAGCCTGTGTGCCTGAAAACGGGCGAAGCACACGGGAAGGTAGCGAAAATACAATTATTAAACGAGAGCAACCTTTTGAAGTGTTAGTTTATATAGAAATATGCTATAATTTCGTGCACATAGACATCTTCATGAGCTGTTGCACAGCTGTAAAATTCCTTATACATACATTGAGTCTATTGACTTATCAAATGTGATCGCAAGCGAATACTCTATTAGCAGCGTACATATAAAGTAATCTCGAAATGTCTACTAAGCCTCGTGACACCATATTGAGGATTCGGTTCAATTCACCGTGGATGACTGCTAATTTTTAAAATCTTGAAGCTGAAGTCACTTGCAATAATGGTCGTTCAAACATGCACAGGCATTTAATTTAAATGTGGTCATCAATTTTGATGATATATATGCTTGAAAAGTTTCTTTGGAAAAATAGGAGGACCTAATGACTTCCTTCGAGGAATTGTCCGATTTCCAAATCAGATAGACTATTGGACTCTCAAATAAAGTGTAATCACCTACACAAAATCTGTGATAAGTGCTAAAACGTTCTTATCAAGGCCCTATGTTTAACACAATTTTCTAAAAAATTGTCCAGTTGCTTTTCCGTAAAAAAATTTAAAAAAATTGTTCTGCTGATACTCTTCTCAACATTGCAATCAGTCTTATAAAGGGCAATCATTCGTTGAAATGAAATTTAAGAACATATGAAAACTATGTTTCATTTTCATGAAGGTGCTCAGCTTTAGGAACGTCCTAGAGCACCTAGCATGTCATAAAATGTGCTGTTGAGACATATTTAGAGATCCTCGAAATTCAAATATTCATTTAACAGCTTCGACAAGTGAAAATATAGTAGCAGTAACTCTGCTGGCCTAATCGGAATTTAACGCATTAAATAGGCTAGTCTAGGTAGTGCAAATGACATTCTAATGACAATATAAAGCAATTATTCAATGATGTGATGTAGTTGATGACTTTGTGCGGGAGGTTCATCATCATTGAGTGTCACTGTCATAAAGTGTCTTTTTACTGTGCCTTGACGCTGGCAGAGACTGTCGAAACGTTGGCCTGTAAATATATTTTACCGTCTCTATTTTATTAAAACGTTCGGCCTACTGGGGGGACCCTTTTTGCTTTTTTGCCTCAATAATAATGTGATGAATTTGAAAACACACAAATATATTGAGTTATATAATACTAAATTGTCTTCGTTGTATTTGTAGTTCGTTGGAGACGCTGTCAATGAACATCACGGCAAGGAAGGAAGCAAGATGCTCAAATGCATTGGCATCGCTCCGTGGGGTTACGTTCGGAACCGTGATCTCTTGGCAAATGAAACTTGTGCGGTAAGATGTTGTGATGATCAGTTTACTTCAGCGAGGATTTTTGGCATTCTGCATTATTAGAATGAGAAGAGAAAATTTTCCTAATAATGTGACTTAAGTTCAGCAATCGACCTTTGATAACTAATTTGATTGAAATGTTGATCCAGCCTATCGACGCCAGCCGCTCGTAAGCGGCTGCAGCTCAGTTGGTTAGGGTAGCAAGTCTAAATAACCTGGATAGTCGTGGGTTCAAGTCCTACCATGCGCACATCTTTCGCATGACAACTTCATATACACCATTTAGTAATTTCAGTCTTTGTAAATATACTGCGAAAGTCCGCACGCTACTGCACTTTTAGCCGTCATTGATCTTGTAGAAGCATGGCTTCTTTTAAACGCCTTGTCCCTTAAATTCATCCAAAAGTTCAAAGCTCTGTCTTACGATGCATTTTGCTAGATGGTTCTTGAGCTATTTATTATTCCTATTACTCGGATTTCTGTCTATCAAAATTGTTGAATTCATCCGGCGTTTTACTATTTGAGGTTAGTTTGTAAGGTAACTGTAAGTAATATCGTGGTTGTCACGTTGCTTAAGTTAATAAAGCTTATAAAGAACTATTGTATTTTCTTATAATGTGCATGTCACAGGGACCCCGGTGGTTCGGACATACACGACATTCGTGTTCATTCGTGTTTCGTTGAATAGCTTCTGAAGCTGATGAGATAAATACCGCACATATATTTCAAGCGATAAAATTCAATAATTTTATATTTATTTAACTTCTGCATGACATCATAAGTTTTCGGCTATCAGCTTTAATCAGGATGTATTTTTATTTGAATCTAGTCGACTTACTTTCTGATGTCAAAGGACGAGAGAAGTCAATTTCGAATTTTACATTACATTGGATGTTTCATTGATGCATATTGTGTTCCCACGTAGTCACACCGTGGAAAATTTCTATTTTAGCCATTGGAGTGCTATAACGAAAACATGGTCACTAAGCCTTTTCAGACGTTGTGGACACCTGCTGCAATTCACTGAAAATGCATGAGAACCATGCGAGTCGAGTCTTCACTTTACAATAACACTGACTGATAAAGTATAGCAGTATTTACAAGCTTTTACTATCTTTTTTTCGAGTTGGCATGGAAGGTTCGATTGTGTCTTTATTTCAAGTAGAAAATATGTCATTGATGTTTCTGAATAGCTGGAGCGATGCATGTTTTGCTTGAAGCTAACCCACTATTGGGAGAATTTCTTCTTTTACAGGCAATGAATCCCGCAAATTATAAAATGTCTTCAGCAGTCCGTCCTGGTGAGCCTGTCTCGCTGAATTCCAGTCATTCTCATTTTATCCTGGTAGATGATGGCTACAGAAACCGTTACTCGGGAAGCAAAACATCGGACTTTCGATTTCAGCTTGAAAGATACATAGCCATGTCTGAGGTGCTTGTTGATGGAGGTGAGTTTGAAATTCGAATAGTCTATAGTGAGAGTTCTCATCGGGTTAGATATTCGGAAAATCCAATTTTGAGAATAAATTTCATATGATGCATAGCACTCAGCAATCAGTATAGACATGGTAAGGAGCCGCTGCGTTTCGCCCTACAAAGGCTCGTCAGAGCGGCTGAGGATGGCCCAAACTAGCTTAAAATATCTAGAATGGTTGAACAGGCTGAATGGCTGCTCTGCGTTTGTTGGTTCAAACAATGGTTCAAAAAAGCCAAAAAATTTAATGCAAGAGTTCTCTTCTTCTTCGATCTATAGACCGATACAATAAAGTGAAAAGTTAAACTTATCAGAAAGACTTATGGTGCGGCCATGGGTAATAGCACTGCTCCGCCTCTTTCCATAATTCACATGGATTTTATTGAGAGTAAGACTCAGCAAATTAGGTTCCGGTATTTTCCTATGAAAGCGTCACATTGATGACTGTTTTGTCATTTGGAATGACCGTCTGCGCATAGCAATTAGATGCGAAACTTGAATTCGGATTTTGATCTCGATGGACATCTCGAAAAGTGATTCATTCAGAATGGCACTCCTATTTCATAAAAACAGACCGAATGAATTTGTCTGCTAATTGAAAATCGCGTTAATGGCAAGTATAGCAATATGTCTGCGAGAGAAATTTCAAGGTGGAATTACATTTTACGGTTTAGATTACTTGAAACATTGCTCAAAGTGTTTAATGCATGTCATACCACTAATATGTGGGTTAACAACAGTTCTCAATAGCTATCAAGTATTCATCAACTCAATTGTTCTACATAGAATTAAGAATATTCTAGACGTAACTGTGTATGCAGTGGAGCCCCTCATAACTCCTCATTTCTCTCTAAAACGCCTAGTATTTCACAATCACGAATTTCCTTCTCTCACAATTATCCATTTGTCCCGCCGAACATGGTCTGCAAGTCTCTATTATGATCGTTTTGAGGGGTTTCAATGAGTTAGTCAAAATATGCAGAGATGACATACCACAATGACTGCCTGTTTAAGATATTTCAACTGCTTAAAGATCAATATATTAGTTTAGACATTTGACGGTAGCATTTGAGCATTGTTGTCTGTTGTCAGGTATTCTCTTGGCACTATCGCAACTGTGTATCGCTGGAGTTACGTTAAATGTCACTCACTTGCGTTGGATAGTAGAGTCCGAACTTGTTGCTAAGGTGATAAATGTTCATATTGACGACGTATTCAGAGGAGACGAACGCAGTGAACGATGGATGATCATATACGAAATTATGATTCAATGACTCATGTTTATTTAAATCTACTGACTGAGTAAGTGATGGACCAGAAAAGCATTCTCAAATTCAGCACACCTTTTTCATCGCACAAATTCCTCTTGATCGATATGACACGAAAAAATGGGAGTATTTTGTCTTATAATTTGGCTCATTCTTACGGGATATGCACCCATGTTTGTCATATTATAATCCATTTCATCATCTGACTCAATTCTTACATCTGCTTTATTAACCCTCGGAAAATAGTTGAGCTCTAACTTGCTTATAGATTCAATACTCATATGTCATGAATTGTATTCTGGTTGCTTCTAACTCAGTATCAGAGATTAATAATATTTTCGTCATGGTCATGTACATGTACCGTAATCACTCAATTTTACATTGTTGTCACATTGATAGCACTGGAGGCGAAAGAGCAATCAGAAAGTTAGCTTCCGCTTGCACTGGAAATTGATATGTTTGGCTTCCACAAATCAAAATTTAGACATCATTCAATATATTTTCCTTTGAGCGTCTTCTTTTGCGTATTTTTGAATTTTAGGTATATTAGAAAATTGTTGCTTTTTTAGAAAGTGGTTTGGGCATTCCTTTGGTGAAAATTGTGGTGGAAGGTGGCTACGATGTCTTCGTCGATGCTTGGAGAGCTATTCGGGAAGGCATTCCAGTCATCATCTGCGATGGGACTGGTCGAGCCGCCAACATTCTTGCATTTGCCGTGAGAAAGATGCGGAACTCACGATCGAATGGCGGGTAGGCATAACTACTGTACTTCATAATTTACTATTGTTTAGACGGATTTATCTTAGAGTAATTTTTGCCGTACATGCACATGCACATGTAGAGGGCAAGAGAAGACAGACTTTGTGACAATTGTACATTTAATTATTCTTTCTATGTATTTGCTCAAGTGTGTGTTATATTATTTTCTCCTCACTGCCTTCGATTTTCGACCAATGCATCCTGTTAGCTTTGAACTCTCGCCTCACTATTTTGTGAACTTCTAAGGGCTGCAGAAGTGCTATTACTACAGAATTACTTATTTTCTTATTTTTCATGGTTGCTTTATATAACGACATTTTATCACAAGATATTTTGAAACTGTTGTATCCATAGAAATAGATTGTTTAACTGAAATTGACTAGAATGGAAATTGACTCAAGGTCGCGGCACATCCGGGGGAACTAAGTTGGGGCATGAATAACCAATGAAAAGCTTCGATTTACTCATGTGACTGATTCTAATCCAATGATGCAGACGTTGGCAGGTGCATCTAAGTGAAAATGCGTGCGATTTATGTGCCACTATTGTGTATTGCATGAAGCTTAACCTCCGTTCTAGAGGTTTTATTGTTGTCGATTTCTATGGTTGTATCCTACCGATGCGAATTTTGAATTCGAGACCAGTCTGTGTGATGATTCTCAGGGTATGTTGACCGTTATTAATTATATACATCAATATTTAAGTAAATAAAGTTCGCTTGACTCTTTCCATCATTCACGAAACTACAGAATTACATTCATTGTATCTGCAGACGTCAGAAAAGATTGCACATGTTGTATATCTACCTGAGAGCGGAATGCAAATAAAGGAATATTTTGAGTTGAAGTTCAGAGATCAGAAAACCTTAAGGAACTTTTCCAGACCATAAGAGGGATTATTCGAAATTTGATTGCGCTCACGGTCAGCGTAGCCTTGTGTTTCACAACCACTTAGCTGAGTAATTCTAAACCTTAGTTCTTCTCTCGGAAAAACCTCTAAATCTTTTGTGGAACTATGATAAATAATTTGTGCAGCCGGATGTTTTAAGCAAAGGTTTTTGATTCATCATAATTTCTATGATTTCACATGATAGATGCGTTGATCGTATGTTGACGAATTGCATCAACTTTTAGAGGACAAAAGATCATGAATCAACGACATCAGGCGGAGATACTAAGGAAGGTGTCAGAGTCATTAGGGGCTTCACTGGATAGAAGTGCGCAGCGACGAGCAGACAAGATGGTGGATATGTGTATCGAAATCGCACAGGTATGAGCAAATTACAGTCGTATCATATTGACTATTTAAGAAGAATAAATATATTAATTGTTATGTATGTTTATATTAATCTTTGACAAATATACGAGGAATGGCAAAAACTCATCGATGGTTGAATTAATTAATTACATTTACAGTAAAAGGAAGTAACCTTCTTATTATTAAATTCAATTTCACCAAAGATAATGTGCCATCCTAAATAACTACATGTTGGTAAGCGGAATTTTACGTGATATAGGACTAAAGATATTTCGAAAATTCTAAAGTATAATCATAATTAGCAAAATCCAAAATTGTGAAATCCTCAATAGTGCAATGAAAAGAGCATTGTATTCTATGATCATGAGCAACTGAGATTCTGGTTTTGCGTTCCCAAACCATTACTTCTGACTGAGTGACGAATTGTTTTTCTTGTGTAGGAATTATAAGGATCTACCTTACCTTTTAACATATAGATAGCGACGCTTATGAGAAGCTTGGGAGTAGGGAGTCTTTAAGTAGATGAAATGAACTAAGTTTTTAGCACGTAAAACAAAATGGATGTTCACATCCTTTAGAAAATTTTACTTTATGAAACTTAGCTGATCAATAAACTGTATGCCATGTGAAAGGTTATGTTTCATTTGTTACTTTGGCAGACTCATGTGCAGTCAGTTGTGGTCAGTAGATCTAAGATCAAAAATTATTCAATATTGGACATTTCATGTACTGATGTCTACAACAAAATACACAAAATACAAATTTTAGATTGTCACCAATGAATCAGACATTCAATAAGCTTTTAGACGATCTAGCATTTTTCGAATTTTGACAAAAATTTTCATTCAAGTTTTATAACTTGCTTCACTTCACATTCTTTCAAGTAGGATAGAGCAATGTAACAGCTGTAACACAACAGCTTTCCAACTTCTGTTTTACTTAAGCTAGAATTTTCGCATATGGGCTTAAATGAAAACGGATGTTATCAACTCCGAGAAAATATAAAGCTTTATGAGAATCGGTCCACCCGCTCTCTTGCAAACTTGGAATCATTATTGACCACTGTGCCAATTCTCTTGTTTTGAGTTTATCGAGATGTTCAAAATTTACATCAAGCACACTCGTCACATTGTACGATGTCTCTACCGGCTTCACGACGAGGTTCTATTGTGTGATTCCGTCTGTGCGGCGTCTTCGAATACCCGACAAGATTGACGGGAGGACCGACTGCTGTTATGCAGGCGGCAAGTTATTTGATACTAACATATCAGTCAAAATTCTTAGTTGTAACTTGCATTGTTTTGCAAATAGCATCGATCATGTGTTCCATATCGGTCGGATCCTACATTGAGCAATAGGCTGAGCAGACCAACAGAATTAACGTTCGTTGCGAGTTGCAACTGCGAGACAATTATTTAATTGCATTTGATAAGAATAGCGAATGAAAATTGTAGGTTCTCTGTTTCGTGATGAATGTTGAGCAAGAATCCAAAATGTATCCATCTTAAAAGTCTTACGTTTAACTCAACCAATGTTTGAACCCAGGTCTCCCGGAATCAGAACCAACACTCCACCAAAAGGCCACAGTAGTGATAGAATAAATAATACTGATATCATGCCCGCGTCCTGACAAAAAGGGGACAGTTTAGGTTTTGAATGCATGCGTACATTAATTTGATGATGCCTTCTAAAACAGTGATTCTGTGTTTATTAGCATTTCGGAAATAATTCAATCATATTCTTGTTCTTTGTCAAAAGGAGGAGCATCTCGTCACTGTCTTTGATTTCACTCGTTCCGAGGATTTCGACAAAACTATTCTACATTCCATGATGAAAGCGCAAGTAGGAAAAGATGGAGATGAAGCCTACCTTCAACAATTGCGGCTTGCGCTCGCATGGGATAGGCCTGATGTTGCCAGAGACAAAATCTTCAAACTAAATCCAGATATTGAAAGTCGTAAGTCAGAACATCGTCTGTCCGTTTATTTGGGTGAATTTATAAGGTGGACGTTGCGTTAACCATGTAAGTTATTGAGTTGTTTAAGTTACCGTAAATGAATTTGTCCTTCATGAAGTTACTTGTTGACTATTACATTCACTGACACGTTTCGCTTGAACTGTTTTATAAATAATTATTAAAAGGGAAGAACACCGGAGAACTGAATATGATCAATTTTTTGGTAGTTCTGAGCAATGGGCGGCGATACGGTTGGGAATTCCCCTGTCATTTGCCTCTAAACACTTTACTTCAAGATTACAGAAGACCGGATTTTAACGACCGGGGGCTTTTTGGCAACCCAATTCACAAAACTGACTGTTTCGACAGGATTTCCGCAATAGATTACCGGGTAATTTTGGAATGAAGGAGATTGAATTTTGTAGATATTTTCTCATTGGCACAAGACAGCATATTTGACATCTAAAAAATCATTTTAGGATTTTATGATTAAGCTGAAAAATCTCATTAAAAGTGAAAATCTTGATAACAATTAAATTGTTGACCTGAAATGAAAGACTGAAAATTATTTTAACAATGGATTGCCATGTGTAGTTTTGATAGACTATTCTCCTCATCTGAATATATTTTGCAGGCAGCAGCGCAAATTTGATTAGCGAAGTGATATCAGAGATTTTTGCCTCTGTCAGTCACTTGCAAATGAGGTGTTCTCTGCAGTATTTATTAATTTTTGCTACCAAATTGGGCCATGAGATTTTCTTTCAGTTACTAAATCATCTCGTGTAACACACACTTATCGTGCCTTGGATACATCATCGTTCTCAGTAGGCCTTACTCTTTGTACAAATTCTCCATTATGACAAAACCTACAGTTGATGAGATGATTTGATGCAAAAATTGCACGTTACAGGCTCTGCTGTGCAATTAATACATTACTTTTTTACAAAAGGAAAAATTCCCCGATAAAGTAGACCTGAAGATAAAAGTAAATTTGCGTAAATTTGCAAAATTGCATTCTTGTTTAGGATCCTGTATATATAGGTCGAGTTCAGCATTGGTACTACTCATTCGTAAGACAATGTGTCAGTTCAACTTCAACACAAAGATCACTTGAGCTGATTAATGAACTATAGAATTTATTGCAAATTTTATCGCAAAAATAATGGACTTATACGATGATGTAATAATTCATCAAACTTAAGACTAGAAATTTGAAATTTCGAGGATGCTATTGAATAGATCAGCCAGTGTCCGGATTTTTCAACTATTCCCAAGATTGAATGACCCGTCTGTGCCCCTCCCCCTATAAAAGAATCGTGTCGCCGCCAGTGCCCTGAAATTACAGTGCTTATATCCGAAGAGAGTTTTGACTTCGAATGGAGTTAATCTGTAGCATGTCATGATAACCGACTTATCTGCTACGATAGATTGAAAGTCGAATTTTTGAATTAAAATGATGTATAAATGAATACTCGTCTGATACCCAATCGGCAAACAAACCTGGACAAAGAAGAAAATCAAACAATTACACAGAAAATGCGCTTAATATAAAAGCGTTCCCCGTTATTATGCACCTTTGCTTCACTATGAATAGTGATTGCCTTTCGTTATGAACTTACATGTCATTTCTGCACAGTCTATTTGAATTATCTTAACTTACACACGAGCGTTCTTTATTTTGTGGCAGATGTAGTCACAAAGCACGATTTTTGCTGCTTGGAATGGCCCCAATGATTTAATGCTAATGTTTCCTGACTGATGAACTAATTCAAGCCTCTCAGTCCTACAACCTGCAGTGAACTTCATAGGAAGCATGCTCTATTAGACAGGTTGCCAAGTGTAGTTTCGTTCATAATCTGCTGCAAATGCATTTGAGCACAGTGTTGATGTAATTTTTGAATTTTTCATTCTCTCTAAGTAGTCCTACAACATTCTTAAGCATACTTTGATCACCGCCTCCTCGATACTAAGATTCATGTTTACGGCAAAGGCTTTTGATGAATATGTGTTCGAGAAGTTTCAACTTTTATTCAAGCGTATTTTTGAAATTTACTTGTTAATGCAGTTCAATTTTGCTGTTTTAAGTGAAAGATTTCAAGGAAAGAAATAGAATTTATTTTAGCTCTGTTCAACAGCTAACATCGCCAAACATCTCAACTTGCAATTTTCAGAGGTGTTGGAAGAAGTAATGTGGTTTGCTATAATCGAAGAAAAGATCGAGTTCATTCGCTTGTTGCTTCAAAATGGGGTGTCAATCCGAGAATTTCTAACGCACTCAAGACTTCGTCAGTTTTACAGCTGCTGCCCGCGTAAATGTTTATTTCGTACAGTGATGGAGGACCTGGTAACTGACATTGATAGCTATAATCTCGCTCATATTCGAGTCCTACTGCGCCGGTTGATAGGATATTTTCACAATCCAGAATACAAAGCCGACGGGGAAGTGAGTCACATAAATCCATTGCAGACCTTTTTCGACATGTTCGCTTCAGACTATTTCTCATCGGCAAAATATCTGATGAGGGCCTTTTCGGCCCCTTCAGATTTTCCACACTTCCAAGAAAGATGGGTGCATGTATCATCAGATAGCTTGTGCTTTAACGTTTTAACAAATTGTGTATTTTCAGTTGGTCTTCTTATTCAAAAATGGCATTTCAATATTCAAAATTGCACTAAGTTTGTTAGTTGGACTTCACAATAATCTATTCAAGGAAATTCCATAAAACCATAAATATATGCCTTTTCTCGGTGTGACATTTGTCAGTGTAATCACGAGTCACAACACTGAGACCAAGACAAAAAGTTAAGAGAAAAGAAAAATTAAATGTCTCCCTTTTTTGCATGAGAACTTTAGTTCTGAATTTTTTGCCTACTCAAAAAGAATCAGAGGATAACACATGAAATCCTCACACAAAATGCATCAAGGCTTTCAATTTTTACCGAAATTATGCATGCTATTTAAGCTCAATGCTTAGGTGAAGTCGGAGACAAAGTGATGAAGATTTGCTGTTTGAGTGTGAAATAGCGATTGGACGAAAAGCCCACTCATAGCAAAATAGGGTAAAAAGTAAAGAATCTGTCTAGCAGCTGGATAATGAACAACTAAGCACAAAGGGCTGTATTTCATGACCTTAAAAGTGCAATTTTCTTATGTGAAAAATGCCAATAAGAGCACACCGCGATGAAAATAAAAGCACGCACATCGTGCTTGTGATACTCATATATCTGAATAAATTTATGATTTATTTGAGTGGGCTATATCTAATTTGATTAATGTGAATATTTTTGAATGACTTTCCGGTCTTTCGTAACGTTATGTCGTTGAGTTTATGTGGTAGTAAATGTACAGTCAGTTGTTATTGATATATTCTTTAAAACATTTTGTTAATACTAATCTTTGGCCGCTTGCTAAATATTTAATTCAAAAGTGGTAAAAGATAGTCTGCATTCACGCATAAATTCTTTGTTGTCTAAAAAACCGAAGGAAAATCAAAATCAATTAATTCATACTTGGTTACGTGGTATACTTCACAAGATACAAATCATCCGTCCAGCATCTTTAGATAGACACATGAAAACATACACCAGACTACAAAAGCAAATCGATAGACCTGCCTTTCATGTATATATGCATATCAGCATTTAGTATAGGCACATTGCCAAGGCACGCGAGAACGACTTCATGGCAAGAAGTCACGGAGTTCCATCAGTCTATAAAATACATCCAACAAAATTTCAGTCGCTCTTTTTGATTGTGAGCAATCCTAAAGACTTTCCTGTGGAAGCTGCAACGTTGCGAAAAAATTGATGATCATCTTGAAAATGCGCTGCGATGTAATACCAGTCAAACTAATGTTATTGAGTTAAAAAATCCGCAAGCGACAACAGTCCTTTTGTCAGCGGATTGGCAACTGCGATTACAAAAACAGAAGACATCGAAGAAAAAGACAAGAAAATCATTCTCCATATTAGAGGAAATCTGCTTAGCAGAGTGACCGATGTCTGTGAGTGGAAAGTCTAGGGATTGTGGTGTTCAAATTTCCACACCAAATGTAAGAAGAATTTTTAGTGAGATAGGGTGTACATTTACGAGACTAAGAGATTACCGCGTTCGAATCTTCAAATAAAAAGAGAAGACTTCAGTTTGATAACCTGTAGGCCTACTCTCAAATACCTCAGGACTTCAAAATCCAAAAGTCTCCAAAGTTAAGATGTTACGAAATAGATTTTTATGCGTGTAAAGGAAGTATTCTACTCATGTTGTGGCGGAAACTATGAAACTCATCTGAAATGAAACCCATTTTAATGAAAGCATGATTAAGGACAAGACGCGTGCCTGCGTGTTGCATTTTATTGTAAGGAGCCGTCAGTTACGGACGTTATGACGTATCAGACCACTCTATGTGTCAGACACTATCCATTACAAGCGGCTCCATACAACATAATACGATGCGAAATCAAAAGAAAATTGTAAATCACACTACTTATAAATCGGAATTTTAAGTATGTGTCATAAATTACAAAGATATAAAAGAGAATGTAAGAAGCATCAAGCAACTCGTGGCCCCATAATGGTTCCGTAGGTACATTCATCCTCCATGCATTCATCCATCCAGATCTGTTCAAGAAAAGTTTTTGCCAAAGTATTATTGAATTTCGGTCAGATTTTGACTTTTTATGAATCCCGCGCCAGCCTGATTTTTTCGAAATCCAATCGCATCTTTAGTATACTGTATGCTGCTTTGTGCATCACCGTAATTCATTGCTCCTTTATTGAACTTGATAATGCTATGAATAGTAACAATCATTTTGTCGATTAAGCATTCTTTTCATCTCACTTATATCGATTAACACCGTAGTGATCTACATGTTTATGTCAGGGTTGGCTTTTTGCCGGCTAAAGCTGGTTTTTGCCACTAAGTAGTAAAAACCGACAAAAACTAAAATTCCGAAAAATCAGACTATTTCTTCACGAAATGATCGACAGCAAGTTGGAGTTTGATTATTACGATGCATGCGTGTTTGCAGATTGCCACCACTCTTATCTTGCAAGACATGACATTCATTCTGTGATAGAACCATATGATATCATTTTTATCGCGCACTAACGACATACGATGTTGTCCTTGTTTACGATTGCTCTGTCCTTAACTTGTACCTTTAGAACAAATGTACACTTCAGCATTTTGGCCCTTTAGTCCACTTAACAGAAGTTGTTAGATACTTCCGAAATTATTATCAAATGAATAGAAATGAAGTCAGAAAATGTGATTTCGTTAAATCTAAAAAACTGAAAATAAATGTATGAATAAAACTGTTTTGTACATAGAACTAAATTTAGCAAACCACTTTCTTCATGTGGACGAGCTTCAATAATCCCACAGTCATTCTTGAGTGTTCAGCAAGAATGCAGAGTGTATTTTAATGGTAGCTAAGGCTTCGTCAGATCTAGATTTGAACTCAGGTCTCACGAACGCAGAGAGACCACTCTATAAACAGGCCTGTGCACCGGAAAATCTCAGCGCCCAAATCAAGCAATGTGCAACAGTCACTTAGAATGCATTTCTACTATTTTTTAGTAATGTACTAAATGTACTTATGCTTGTGACTGGAGCAGAAAATCATGATTTGGAAAAACAAATAATAATTTGATAGCATAGTTCGCAGCAGAAATCTTGATAAAGTAAGGTATAGTGTTCGTCTGAACAGCTTCAGTTATAATCTCAATAAAAGAACATTTCCAGTAAGCTGCAAAATTGATTGTTGTTAATAGAATCTGAGAGCGACAAACATTATTGTGACATTTATTTACATTTATTGCGATATTCAAATTTGTTTAAAGTTCTTCGAATTTCCATATTTTGAGCTCAAATCAAAACTTTACTTTCGGTATAAAATCCATTTAACACACCTTATCTTTTAAGTATGTGGGGGTAAATTACCATGAAATGAAAAATGTCGCAAGGCAATATTTTTGATCTTGCTCTTCTGGGAGTGCATGATAAATTTCATTCGCATAATCATGATGGGTATGTGACATTTGCCACAGATTTAGAAGA
Organism: Prostheceraeus crozeri; assembly: GCA_907163375.1. NCBI lineage: Eukaryota > Metazoa > Platyhelminthes > Polycladida > Euryleptidae > Prostheceraeus > Prostheceraeus crozeri. The sequence continues at coordinate 621,551 of CAJQUW010016879.1, read as the reverse complement.
CAATAGGTATTCTATGAAGCCAGAAGGGGAAGAAAATGTAGGAATCCGAGACCGCGAAGCGGACGTGGATTTCTACGATTTTCTTGTCCGCTGGATTCATAGAAAAGCTTATCCTCTAAATCTATCGCAAATGTCCAATAACCAATGTGATTATGCGAATATGTTTATGAAATTTATCATGCACTCCCAGAAAGGCAATAATAAAAAATACTGCCTTGCGACATTTTTCATATCATGGCACATTACCTTCAAACATTTAGAGGATAAGCTATTCTATGAGATCAGGGGGCATGATAATCGCAGAAATCCAAGGACAGATTTCTACATTTTCTTGCCCTTCTAGCTTCATGGAATGCTTGTTTTCGGACTTTTATACAGAGCCAAGTGATTTCCTTCCATCTGTTGCATCTTACAATGAATGAAATTTGTAAAGCAACAAAACACATGCGCGCTTTAAATAATGCATAGCAGCTTTAGAACCATTTTTTATGATGATTCATGTTCTTAAACTTATACTTGGAGCATACTCGTATACCTGATTGAAGTATGATATTGAGAAGGTTTGGATTGTGAAAATGCAGGCCTAACTGTTTATTGAATGATGAAAAGTAAAATGAACTATTATGACTAACGTTCATCAATAAAGTAAGGAGTGACGATGATCCCTTATATTGTATGTATGTACCCAAAAAAACTGAAGTAGTAATGCTGGGAAAATAGTTTTAGCCAGTTTTAGCCGAAAAATTGTGACAAAAGGTGGTAGTTTTTACCAGGTTTTTAGCCGGGGTGGTTTTTATAGGTGTAGCAGAGTAACTGCTTATTTTTTACTGCTCAATAACCAAACTATTTAGAAAGATAAGTAGAAGCTGACTATGTCGAATGCTAGATCCAATAAGTTGTCATCTTGTGAACGCAGATTGATGATTCCACCGAATTCCATTCATTTCCATTAATTCAAAGAGGTGGTCTGCTTATCGAGCTCAAAATTGCCTTGCTTTAATCACGGGAAGACGTGAAGTGATCCTATTGCAGAGATGGTCCGAAGGAAGATTTCATATTAATGACTTGGAAAACAGATCTCTTGCGTCTATTTATTCAATAATTAGTCAACTAAATGAGTTTTCACCGCTAAGATGTATTGTTAATCTGTACATGTACTGATTGTGTATCATTTTAGAGTGGATATAAACCAGGAATAAACAAGTTTGACAATCCTATCGACCCTCAGATGGACGGACAACACTTTGAAAGACCATTCAACGAACTATTTTTGTGGGCAATTCTGTTCAAAAGGTATGATAATTGATTGCTTGATGATGCAAGAATTTCATTATAAGGATTCCTATATAGTGATGCTATTGGCACACTTTTTCTTGTAGACAAGCTTTGGCACTTTTCTTCTGGGAGAGGACTGACAAACCATTGACATTCGCTTTACTCGCAACAAAGATTTACCGTGGTCTTTACAAATGGGTACCACGGAACGACTATGCCACGCGATATCAATATCGTACTTACAAAGCGGAATTCGAGCAGCTGGCTGATGGTCTCCTGAACAAGTGTCAGGAAGTTGACTATGAAAAAGCTGGACTCCTGATCGAGCGCACAGTCCCTATATTAGCCGGTCATAATTGTTTAGAGACTGGTGCTATGGCTGTCGATCGGAATTTCATCGGTAATACTGTTTGTCAAGCGTCCATTGATTTCGTGTGGAATAAGGGAATGATAGGAAGAGGTTACAATTTTCTGTTAGCATATCTGCTTCCTCCACTGATTTTCTTGAGCAATTTGATTCGATTTCAGGTAAATTGAACGCTTTGAAGGTTATTGTCATCGATTTGAATTATTCACAAATTATCACAACACCGTGCAATGATTTCAATTATTCAATCAAAGCTTCTTTAAAAAGAGGTTTTCAAACCATCATTACTTGTGATAAAATTGAAATACTCGCACCTGTATGTTTTAAACATATTGTACATGTATGCACATAACCAAGAAATCGCATCAATTGACTTAAGCGAGCCAGAAAATTTGGAAATTATATTTAGTTCAATCTTGAAAGTAAAAGCAGAAGCGAATGGTGCAATTTTTTATATCATTATCAATTAGATGCTATAGCCATAGTAAATCATAGCATCACCATCAAAAATGCATCAATGTAGCATGCTGCATGTATATATTATATCGACCGTCACTACTGTGCATAACAGAAAAGCACATCATTTTATCCGAACATATCATTTTTTGGAAAGAACGGAAAAAGATCATTTTGAATTTGCTTTTTACGTTTAATCTTTTTTGTATGAATTTCGGGTCATCCTTCTTACACTCAAATAATTGTATTCAAACCAGAGAACATGCTACCGCTCTCATACTTACGGAAGCAATAGTCTTAGTCTTAGAAGATATTATCTAAATTCATAGCAAGAAGGTGACGAACTTGAGGACTTCACGGATACTTTTGTTCTACGTTTCTGGTGTGCAGCAAGGATTTGGATGTTTAGCAAGAATTTGCCTGCTGGATCCCTCCTTAACTTTTAAGTGTAGCATAGCTTTTATTAGTTTATCCTTCATAAAACCTTCCTAAATTGATCTTTCAGAGTTAATGTCGTATGAGAGTTGAACAAAGGTATGCGTGGACTGTCAGCAATATGTAGTAATATTTAGTTTTCAATCTAACAATTTTTGATTTTACTTAAGCATCTTAGTACTCATTTTTGAGCAGACAAGCCTTTGTATCTTGAATTATAGAGAATATCGTGTATATCATCGACATGCAGTACATTGCAAACAAAAAAGTAACGTTTTGCTTGGTAGCTCCAGAGCATGATGTTTTGAGATGTACGTAATATTGTACAAAGGATCAATCTATACACTTCGTGCTTGTATGTTCTTATTTTTCTTTACAGGATCCTGTTAATTCTGACAACCACGAGGAGGTTGGTTGTTGTGATAAGGCGTATATATTCTACACTTCACCTCGCGTCAAGTTTATCGGCCACTTCTTAGGCTGGCTTGTATTCTTGGGACTATTCTCGGCTCTTGTTTTATTTGGCATGGAACCAAAAATGACAGTGTTAGAGGCATTCATAATAGGATACATGTTCATCATCATTATAGACTGTTTGCGTGAGGTAAGAGATGATGTCCAACTGCATGTTTTACGAAATTTCTTTATCTTTCTTTAAATCTTTTTCTACAGCTGGTTATACTATTCAGCATTACACCATCGTCTCGTCGTTACCGAGTTCATGGATTTTCACCCTGGATGTGGTTTCTCTTAATAACCATATTATTAACGATTGCGAGTCTCATCCTCCGTCTATGCACTATCTTTGGGAGTCCATACTTCTCCGCTAAAGTTTTCTACGTAATAACAGGAATCTTCTATTTTACAAGAACTATACGATTTCTCGCTGTTGTTCCTCTGATTGGTGCAAAGTTGGTGCTGATACACAAAATGCTCCGCGAACTCCTCATTTTCCTGGTTCTGTTGGCTGTGGCTCTATTGGCTTATGGAGTGAGCAGTCAAGCTTTATTGTATCCTACGCGACCATGGAGTGTGACAATTTTGAGAGATATTCTTGCCTATCCATTTTGGCAAATCTTCGGAGAAATATATCTTAACCAAGTCAATGGTAAGTGACAAAAATAAAATACACGTATTAGATAGAGTACTATATCTAATATATAGTGTTTCCCTTATCACTTACAGCGTTTCTTGTAATGTCAGGTTTTAAGGGTTTGTGTATGTACACTACTCTGTACATATACCTAAGCATGCTACATTTTATTATGTTATTCTTCTCAATATCCAGTAAAGATCAAAATTGGAATCACCTCAATGTCTTTTTCACTGGGAATACGGAGATGGACGGTGGAATGTCTCTACCTCAGTGGTATCACTCAGCAAATTAGACGGCTTTCATCGTGAATTTTAGACTGTCCAATTTAGAATTGGAGATATATAAACGACTTTCATAAAAAATGACAGGTGAAATGTCGGTTGACAAACCTACTTGTTCACTTACAATGGGAGTGAAATATATTTATTGTAGAAGTACAAATTGTAATTTCAATACATCATCGTAATACCATAGATAGGCACTTCGATTTTTTTCAAAACATCAGTACAAGGTCATATTGTCGTCGCATCACGTGAATTATAATCATTTAGGTTCCATAGTGTATCTTTCAGCGCTACTCCTACTGCATTCCAACAGCATATTTCATTATCAACCTGTGCTGACTGGAAAAAGTATTTGCAATTAATTCTCAACTACATGGCTAAAAAGGTAATTGACTACAATTACAAATTACTCGTCAGAAAATGTAATTGATTCCAACTACAATTACAACACAAGTCTGCTGATAAATTACATTTATTTTCTCTTATGCAAGCACACTATTTTATCGTTCATGCACTGAAACACTACCACTCTGGCCATCGCGATGGCGTGTGTTTCACCAGGTTTACCATGATATGCATTTATCTGATATGTTTAGAATACGTGAAGCACTTTGTGAGAGACCTTTGACTGAAAATTTGAATAAATGCTGTATTGAAAAATTTCTTCCCTTTAAATGAGAGCAAAATACATCATCGACTGTATCTTGTGCAATACATGTAATAGGTTTTTCCTGCAAGGATTAGTCAGTATGACTAATCTCAGTACGAAAAGCTCAAACTAGTTAGTGATATGTAGAGTGGCTAACTAAACAAGCTGATGAGCCACACAGTAGACCTGCTCAACTTGACAATCTTGACGTCCCATGTCCCGCGTTTCCCATGGTATGCCCTTACTCAAATACGATTCTGTTTTAATTTATCATGACTGGACCGTACGTCATTTTATTGAGAAATTGCAAAAGAATTGATCGATTTATCGCTATAACACTTGCAGTATTAGTTTGCAAATGCGTGTAGATAACATTGGTCCCGAAAATTCACTTGAAAAAACTGTTGATGTGATTTGAAAAAAATGTGACAAAATCATTTTTTTTGACAGCTGTGAAGACTGGCTGCACGGGAAATCGAATCTACGCGTCCGATGGAACTCTGTGTCCCACGTTCACTTTCCTCGTGCCTCTGTTTCTCGCCATCTATCTCGTGGTTGCACATATCATCTTCCTTAACCTTCTTATCGCCATGTTTGTGTGAGTACCTTAAACATTCATTTCAAAAATTTTGCAATATTTTGACAAGTGTCTCCTTATCCACAATGTAGCATGATATATTGCAAAGCAAGAGGACTTAATAGGTACTCGGCAGTAAAGAAAATTCGTTTATGATGTGAGGGATCGTGGTGGAACACTTTAACCAGTGCACCCTGTTACAGAGGCACGTCTAGATGTTGGAAGACATGCGTGACTGCTAGTCCGTCACTGGTTGGTAGACCTTGCGCCTATATGTGTTTCATCGGCGGCGTCGTTTATCGGCGTACATGTGTTGAGTTCATTAGAATGGAGTTTGGATGTCTCCTTAGTAGCTAGGTATATGTCCATGCTTTGAACGCTCACTAGAAAAAATGTTTGGGTATAAGTTTAGGCCTATATGTGATGTACATTATTTCTTTACATAGACGAGAAAATCAAAATATTTCAGGCATAGACCTATGTGTCAACTTATTCGTTGAAATATTTGACATATATGTGTTACGTTAAACATAAATATTTTCTAAGTTGCTGCACTTAATTGATAAAATAGATAGCCTAGTTAACTTATTCCAAAAAATATCTTTTATGTTACATCGTAGACTATAGGATTCCTAAACAAACTTCAGGTTTTGCTCCAGTTATTGTCTTCATTATTATAACATAGTAAGGATTAATTATCAGCATTTGATTAATTCAAAATCAGGCAGAACCATACTTACCTATTGAATCAAGCCCAACCGCGTCATTTAATACAAATATTGAATGGCAGGCCGGGTCTCGTCTGCACGCATGATGATTATGCCGGAACGGCATCAGGGTGTATATTTTTACTCTGTTACAGCAATTAGTTGATGCAAATTGCCCGTTTTCTGTCTGCGCTCCCTTTTCCTTACTTCTTTCCCACATCCCTGAATCCCAAGTACTTTTTGAAATCCCGGATGTGGGGGCAGGCCTACATGAAAACTTTGGGATCCCGAGTGTGGTTTTCCCAGTACCATCCTTCACAATCTCGAAATTTCTGAATTTACAAGAACCGACGGAATGCTGGGATTGCAATTCTTAGTCTCTTAGCTTTTATTGAGGCCATAATAAAACCGGGTTGAACGCGGTTTTGCCGTGTGAAGTGGGTAACGGTTTCATCCGCCTACCCTCTGGTAAAAATGTCATCAGCCTTGTGTGCGTATATAAAATGTGTTGAATAAACTTAATAAAGCGAATCTTGAATTACGGAATGTCAACACTTGCATACGAAATGCATTTTAATAAACTGAATGTGTTATACCAATACAGCCTTGGTGTGAGTTAATCATTATGCTTGATCTTTGGCCTCTCCTCGCGCAAAAAATGTTCCGCGGGCCCTGTTCAGAAACAAGCTCAGAAGCAAAGATATGGCGATGTCATTAAAAATCGTACCACTTGAAAGTGTGAATTTGTAGAAGCAAGCAAGCATTATTTTAAGCAAGTAGGAAGTCTGCATAATTCTGGTGTATTAACGCAAACACGACATCCTTGCACAGTGCACAGCAAGTGGTGAATTAGCTGAATGAAGTCCTGACTTCACGGTTTCGTTGCACAGGGCACACTATAAAACATCCAACATAAATTCTAGCAGCATGAATTGTCAGATTTGGTGACCTTTTATCGACCTCCCTAGGCCTGTTAATCGACAGCGTTACTCTTGTCCGAATGCATGCCTTGTGTGCTTACTATGCCGAAATGCTACACGTGCTATGCCGCGGGAGTGTGCAACTGTGCATGTATATATAAATTATTCCTCAGAAACATGCGATAATTTACACTAAGCTCCAGTAAAGTTTATGTGGTAAAGTAAATATTTTGTCATAACCGCAGCCGACAGCATGGTCAACCTTAGCGTCGCTTGGGAGACGACAAAAAGGATACCACGCTTGACGACTGCAAAGCGGGATGCCAAAACGGTACTTACGGGCGGTTGGAACTCTTCCTATGGTGAAGTTGCAGACCCGGCGTCTTCCATGAGATGGCGGTCAACCAGTCGCCAGAATGAGGAACACTCGTGGAATTGAGGCGGGTGACAGAACGAAAATCGGGCTAGGAAGAACGAAGGAATAAGAGAGACTTCTCTTTGATGGCGAAGGAAAGATTCCCAATTCACTTATGATTTCATTCACTGTTATGTACCTTAATGGTATGGTTTTCAAAAATTGATAGTTATTGCACAGAGCAGTTAATTAGTTTTATTTTTGAATAGGACATTTATAGATTGCAATTTTACATTTCAACAATCAATTAATTTCAGTTGATTGCGATGTGAAAGTGATAGTGAATGAGAACAAGTCAAAAGTGAGTATGATTTAAGTATTGCATGCCTCTATCACCTGTAAATACACGTACAGTGCCTGATTAGTCAGTGTTGACTGTAAATGTACTTCAAGGCATCAGCTGTCTATCATGAACTCACAATCAGCGAAGACGTATCAGAGGCAGATACTTGTCGAACTTCTTCTGCAAGACATGGTTAAGTAATGTGCCATTTGTGACAGGTGGAAGCTAAAATATTCTTAGAAATATGCATAGTCTCCCCTTTGAGTATGGCAAGCATGATGCTATTCCGTTTCTGCTATTTAGGACACATATTGGATATAGGCGGTGCGGCGGAGGCGGATGTGACTGCACAAATCCAATCGGGATGGAAGAATTTCCGAGAACTATACACTATCCTGACAATCGCCTCGTGTATCAGAACCTGCTAAGTAGGCTATGGTGGCAAGACAAAAGCGAAGAATTAAGGAAGCAGACTGGAGGGTGATTAAATGAATTTTTGGTGTATCTCTCAAGACATAGTGACTAGTGAAGATTTCATAATGTGTTGAAACTGTCGACAATCGAAGAAGCAGCTGTGATGTGCAGGCGACGATGGTGCTGCAAAAAGATAACAAGTTTTTGGTGAAGAAATTGTGGAAGATGAAATTGAACGGACTAACCTCAATAAGCCGCTCAAAGCACACCTGGGAAGTGTCCGGCGATTGTCAGTAATTTAGCTTCAGTAAGGCTGATCAAGCACGAAAATATTTCGCATAAAATCGCCGAACCCAACAGATCTTATGAAAAGGACGGCGAACGAATAAGGTAGAAGATAAGCACTGAAATTAATTTTTGGTCAACCACTGATGTGATTAATTATAGCAAAATTCAAATTTGTTCATTCAAACGAAACCTGTAAATTTCCCTTTATCACCTTTATTTTCCAAAAGAATCGTTGTCGGCAACAACTGACATTAGGTAATGGTGCATGATATTGTGTTCAATACAGGGCTGGGATCGGTTAACCGATAACCGGTTAACCGGTCAATCTTTTCGGTTAACCGGTTAAAATCGGATACGACGTTTGATTAGATTTATCTTGTATCATAGACTCCTAGATATACAAAGTAGAGTTGTTGTACGAAAAATGAACACAGGAATCGAGTCCGCATTAGTGGGCTCGATTACTGTGTGAATTTTGAGTACAACAACGCATTGCTATTAGTCCATGTCTCTTGTCACGGCAGTCTATGACAACGTCGAAAACTGCACGGCGCAATATTGCTGTGCACTTTTGGTATTGTGTTGGGTACTTTTGGTAGTAATCATAGAAATTATCAACACAACAATGTCGCTTGACTAATAGCAATGTAGTGGACTGATCACATAAGCAATGTGCGCGTGCGTCCTGTACATCATAGGATCGCTGCTTATTACATTATGGAAATTCAACTTTCTATGATTGCTTTGCATCTAACATACTCCACGGTAAGTTAAGTAGTGTAGATTTCCATAAATCAAATACTATACTGGCGAATTTCAAATAACTTTTGAGCTTTCTTAGGAACGTAGCCATGCAATGAAATCAAGTCACTGCAAGTGGAGGAACTCGGTCGAAACACCATTGACAAGGTCCATAGCTATCGATAAACTTTGACAACTAAATAAATACCGGGAATCCTCATTTAACCGATTTTAACCGGTCCCAGCTCTGGTTCAATAACTTAACTCTTCAAATTGCAGTGATGTTTATCGAATGGCTATGGCGGACTCGAACTCTTTATGGAAGTTTGAATGGTACTTTCGAGTTCGGGAATTCGAGCTTTCACCTGTTCTCCCGTTTCCATTCTCAGTCTTTGAAAGCATCTACTACTTGATATATCATTGTCTTTGCTCATGTCTTTTGCGAGACAAGCGAAGAAGAGCTTACGGTATGTTCTATCCACAGTTTTATCACACACACTGAATAATGCATTGCCCAAATCGTTCAATTTCAGAATTACTGACTTCGGATCCTCTGGAATTAGAATTGAGAACTTTCCAACTTAATGCACTGCGACTTTACCTAACAACATCTCGATATGAACAGCAAAGTTCCGTGTCTGGACGTATAGCAGATCTCAATAAACGGTAATTCTGATAAAAATCTATTGAATTTTCGCAAAATAGGAAAATTGTGCAATATCCTTCAAAGAAATGCATCTTTTTTAATTATCTGATTCAGGTTCAAATATTTAGTGCAGTCTATGTTGTAAATTGTATATCATTCATGTAATATTTCATATCAAATAATGTTCTCGGAATTAATAAATGCGCTTATTAACCTCTTACTATTTGTTGCGAATGACATTTTTTGTACTTTTAGAACACTGGGCTTACTTTATGTATTCTGTTGTCATTCACTTTAGCATTGAAGAATTACACCGAGTGGTTGAAGAAGAACGTTTGTTCACTCTACAAACGCATGGATATGGGCGTGAGGTTACTGTTTATGGTAAGGAATTGTCGAATATTTTTCAGCGGTTTAGCAGTAGACGTGTATATTCTTCCGAATATCGCTGTTGCATTGCTGGATGCCAATTATTAGCATAACAAGTAATATTATTCAGTAAACTTATTTTTATCAGGCATTTTTGAGATGCAATTCTAGGCAGAAATAAACGCGAAAGTATAGTCAACGTAACACTCATGAATAATAAGCGTTTATTGGCAAAAAACCACAGCCAACCTCCAAGTGAAAATCATGGAGGTACAAGTAACATTACAAAGTCAATTTCAAGTTATGTCAGTATACAGTACGGAACAGGAGAAAACGATATTTGTCTACGAGACGTTCTCATATGCGGTAATATGAAGCGATTACTTCGCTCTGATACGTTTGATAACAAATGATGTAAAACGTGCGGATAGTTAATAGCAAGCCTCTAACGTCTCTCACAAATGGAAAATAAAACACACCAGTTACAGCTACATATGTCACGACCATGGATAGTATAAAAAGCGCGCCTACAAAATCGTAAGGAATGTTCATCGTAACCTTTTGCCGGTATTCAAAAATACAGATGATGTATAAATCACAACAAACTTAATTATACAGCAAAAAAACTTCAATCAATTTTTCGTGAGTCAGCATGGGCTTCAAGATTCGCAACACATAGAATCGTTTTGACCATTTTGCAGTAATTAAGTCAAAGTGGTTGGACCAAGATAATCAGTCATTAAAAATGGGTACAATTAATGGTGCTAATGTTTAGCACATGCAATTTGTTAGAATTTATTAACATACTGCACTTATAATTTACTGAGCATTATCTAGGATACAGAAAACATAAGGAAAAACTTGCAAGTGTAAATTGAAGATAAAGTTTGAAAATCATAAATTGGAAACTAGTCTTTAGGGAAGCAAGTACATGCAAATCAAAATTTACTTAGGCGAACAGAAATTCTCAATGGACAAATTGTGCTACATGAGCTAAGGAAAAGAAAATTAAAGATTTGCGATGAAATACACTTTGAAGGCGACTTTCCACGTGACGCTTTGTTGCCGCCACACAACTCATCCAGCATTCTTCATTGTTTTCTTGTATAGGATGAATCCTGATCAATCAAGACTCTCGTGCTTTCAAAATTCAGAATCAAATTGTACATTTATTGGGGGACTGCACGCTGGGCACTTAATTTCAAGGCTGTGTTTCCAGCGTGCTGTAATTTATTTCTTGATCTTTCGTCCAACAGAAGGGTGGACATGGTCAGAGGTGAACTTTATGACCTAAAAATTCCACAAATAACGTGGAAGCATGTTTTCACATACACAGGAAGGAGATTTATTGCAGATATGCTTTTCTTGCAGAGCGTGCACATAGTCCTGAATCTCGACAAAACAGTGATGATTCTGATGGCGGTCGAATTGTCGGGAAATATTCGCGAGCCAAAAGGGTGAGTTAAACAAGCTATTCTCACTGACTAAGATATTGCAAGACATGAGAGTACTCCCAGAATATTTGTCTTACTGATTATAATTCTCCTTCGTCTTAAACCATTCCATGCGGTGTATGTAATTTTTCTGTGGTCTTTTTAATACTATATAATACCTCTATATCTATGTTGTCACGTCTTTAGCTATGTGTAGTTTTAGACTCCCATAAATCGTTGGATTTGGGAGTCTTTATTTTTCTGTGCGAAACTACTTATGGTACTCATTTGAATTGTTCTACATTGGAAGAATTGCATGATAATTAACCATGCATTAACCATTGTATGATTTATAAGGAGGAGAAATTCCCTAACAATTATTACTCGGCCAGTACGAGCAGAGCTCCAGCAAGTTTCAGTTTTAATAATTTTCAGTAATCTTGTGTACTGGCAAAGTGTTCATAAATTTGATCTATTCTTAGCTTACTTTAAAAAATCTTGGTTTGGAAAGTAGCTTTTTTTGGCAGCCAGATCCGCTCAAAAAATTCATGTTTTGAAAATCATTGAGGCATTCACACGACTGAGACGGGATGAAAATGCCTGTTATACTTGCAGTCCGTGAGATAGCTTAACCATTTAAGATATCATTAGCTAGTTTGAGGCATTCCGAGTTGCATAGTCCTTGTTAGACAAAACGTAGCGTCTAACGCCATGAGGTAATCTTTTCTGGTCAGTCAGATCTCAATTCATTATTTTAAAATTCAAGTATTAAACTTTGTGATGTAATAGGTACATGTAATCAACAGTGAATAGTTGAGTAGGGAAGATGTTTAAATTGCTATAAAGAATAGTTTTTTGAGTATTTGAAAGCTGTGCATCAGGAAAATTAATTATATATTATTGAAAAATATAGCATGTTCAACTTCACCCTCACAGTTAGTGATTGCAATTATTCAGGAAGACAATGCTTCATCGCATGCGTTGCAACAAATCTACCGTGCAATTGAAATGCTTCGAGTGCCTCACGAAGCAATCAACGATATGAAGTGATTACAGAATGCAATCCTTCTCGACATGCCTACTATAAAGCATTGCCTTATTAGCTAATTCGCGTTCTGAGCTTGCATGCTTTTCAGCCCACGACTGATGAGGTTCAATTGGCCAAAGCATGTCTCGTAGTGGTTGCATCTATTGAGATTTGATAAACCAGAATTAAGAATTTCCTATCACCTTTCCTATAAACAGTTCAGCTTTCTGAATCAATTAAAAAAACAAGTGTCATCGGATGCAGAAGAAGATTTATAGCGCCTGGACAAACTAAGCTGCTGATGTGCATGTACATTATATGTATTATGGACATCATATTATTGTGTTCCTTACTCTGTGATTGTTGTTAACTTCAGGATTAGATGAAGCTTGGGTAGTCTTAACTATTAAATAATGATAGAAGATTGCTACTGTTTATGATCATATAAATAGCAAGTCTTAACAATAATTAAGATAAGATGGAAAATAATTATTTCGAAATCTTAAACTATGTACATTGTACACATAAACTTGTAAAAACAGATATATATGCAAATTTGAGAATGAAAAAAGAAATAACGGCATGACAACATACAATAAACGTGTGTACTTACAAACGCTTAATGGCATTTAGCCATAATAATCTGACTTCCACGTATTTGAAATATCACACCTCTATGACTTAAATGATCAACAAGGTCACTTTTTCTATTGATATTGAATTCGATGTTAGAATTTCAATGATCCATACAGTTTCAGTTTTGTACATGCAAATAGTATGCAACTAACAACAAAGTTACATTGACGTGCATGAGCTTGGTAGTTATTGAATTATTGAACCGAATAAGAGCAGCGTAGATTTTTGGTAGGGGGAGAGTACTTTCTGATATAATATATTGTTTTTCAATATGACAAGTTTACCTTCTTTTACCCGCTACTCTTTTTTGCTACTTAATCGTTATTCTTTTTAATCAAATGATTGTCACAAATTAAAAAAATAATTTGTAAATTGTCGCTGTTTGCTGCAGAAATCTACCGGGTGGTCTACTGCGCGCTCATCTGCTCGGACATTTAGAACCATCGGTTCAGATACCTCCGACGACAGCTCACTAGAAGGAGGACCTATTCTTCCAGGATATGTGAGCTACGAATCAGTAGGAAGAGTGATGAATGCTGGGGATTCAGAAGTGGATAAACAGCGGTTCAGTAAAATGGATGAACGTCTTTCGACCTTGGAGAATACAACTTCTCAGTCATTAATGGGAATCCAGAATCTTGTTCGTGAAATAATCGAGGATGATGCTCAACATCTGAGTGTTAGTAGCTATAGCAGCTCCGTTGATAGTTACTCAGCGTCTGATGAAGAAGGCAGGTCAAGGGTGGTTCGCAGACAACGACATGAGCATCGACATGAAGATCTTGCAGCTTCACCGCCACCAGCACCAGTGTCGTCGGCCGTAGAATCATCAGATCTTGAAATGTTGCAAAGATAATTGATAAATTGAGTTTATCAATGGCTATTGTGTGACTGATTTCCTCCTGAACCGTCCTTTTATATTTCAAAGCAATTATCATTGCTTATTTTACATCGCACAATTTTTTATAAGACGTTGTAAGATGATTTATTTTACATAGGGTATCAATCGAATATAATCATGTCTTCTGTTGGTTACAATTTGTGTTTGTTAAGTGAAGCAGATTTCTGCATTCAAAACTGATAGAAATAAAATCCTTATTGCAACTGTAGTACATAAATATACAATGAGAAGAATGAATCGACTTGTTTTGAAATTCTTGCGTCCTTTTGAACGATGTGAACTTTTCCAGAATTCTTCCTCTATGTAGGCATATCTACCAGCGATAGTGCCATTGAACATCGATTATTCGATTGGCAATAATAGAATCTTGGCCAACCACATAAAGAGAGCATGAATAGGCTACATCCAAAAGGGTTGCATATAAACATAGCAGGGATGCGGAGTCCTATCATTTTCATAGGACTCCGACTCCGGGTGGCAAGTATATATAGCCTAGTTTATTGAAAAAATCTGTTGACCTGAATCATAAATCATAGGCTTACCTGAACTATCTTTACTTATCATTGCTGTATCAATTAATTATCAATCATTTTCGATGAAAGTTCATCAAATGTCGCTTTAACTTGAATGCATGCGACTCGGTTCCTCCCATCAATTGTTGATGTGTGCTTCACACGGATTTTCTCCACTCTCATACCAGGCAGGAAAATCCCACATCCTTCTCCAAAAATATGAGCACACTTTCGATTTTAATATGCGCTTTGGAGGAGAGATCATACACACGATTAATGTGAGGTAAGAGGTAAACGTTATCTTAACAAACTAGTATTTCATTTTTGTCTCTGATGTGACCTTTGGTGCGTATAGGTCGAGGCTAGGAAGGTTTGTCTTCTCTTTTAAGTCGCCAAGTGAAAAGACAATCCTTTTTTCACCTTCACTGTTCATTCCCTCAACTATCACAAGCTTTGCATGCAGCAGCGTCTCTGTACCTTTGTTTGACGGAGAAAGTTTACATCAAGACAGTAACAGCTGTGCGCGAGGATAAATAATTTGTTTGCATCATATTTTGGGACTATAGAAGCCGCGGAGTGACTCCGATTCCAGAAAAAATGATAGGACTCCGACTCCGCATCCCGAAACATTGGCCATATTCAGCTATAAGACAACACTCATATCACAAAATTAGAACTGAATTTAACACGGGTAATCATTTTAGTTGGAAATCACATCGATGAGATTGAACGATTAAAAATCCCTTCATAAAACAATAATCGCTTGATAAATTTCTACAATGTCTTATAATTTCCATGATGGCCATTCATAGCCCATGGTAATGTGCATGACATAGGTCATTGACCCGATGAACACAAGTTTGCTTGCGCCATAGCAGAGATCGCAATTTTCCGCCTTTTCCTTTTTTTGCGAAACTAATGTGAATATTTCAAATTAATGCATTCAGACCCCGGTTTTTACCAATTTTCCGTTTTTTCTTGAGTGAATTGCGATCCCTAGGTCATAGAATATTACTCTATTATTGGTTTTTGTACTGTACTTATACATGTTGTTTTTATAACAATTTGTAGGCCTGAGGTTAACTGCGATAATTCTTTCAGTTTTTTTTGAAATCTTAATACATGAATCGAAGATAACAGTTTCGAGCCGAGTTTCGACCTCGATAGAAATTTCTATCGAAGTCGAGGTCAGGATTTTTATCGAGATCGAGGTCGAAACTCTGGTATTAATAAAGAATAAAGTAAATACATGTGTGGCTGCTTACCTGTCCAGTGGTCCTTTGAAAGATTCCGATGGGTTTTCACATGCCTCTTCACATGCTTTTTTAATGTGCTGCAGGCGTTAAATGATCCTTTAGAGATGGTACAGTCACATCGCTGGTCCCCGTCGATTATTATGGTGCATTTAAAACAGTCTTCAGTCTCAACAAAAAAATCGTATACGGTACTTAATCTCGGTCGCTTTGGCACCATCACGAATCACAAGCACAAAAGTTATTATCAAATATTATTTGCCCTCTGTAGGCCTACTGATGCTTTTTGAATGCTTTCAACCCTTTCAGCAAGAAACATCACCATCATTCAATTTGAGAGCACTTTACTTAGTAAGCTTATAGACTTTTAGAAATGGGTCGTTTTCGGCAGACTAGGAACAAGTCTGATATTCAGACAAGCCATAGGCTATGTTATCAAAATTGAACGAAAGGAAGAAAAACAATAATTAGGAAGATGAACTGGCAGAGATTGGAATGAAGTTTGAAACGAAAAAATCATGGACCCAGTGAGCATCCTTTTCAAATGTCACCTTGTAGCACTTAGGATAGATATGGAGAATTTTACAAAGGGTGGTGCATAGCGAAGCATTCTTAGTCCAAGTTTATTTTACATTTCACACAAGACTTGACTATTACTGTGTCAACTGCTATGCATCCGCAGACTTGACACCAAAGTCGTGATAAGGAACAAATAAAATGGCCTCTTCCATTGTATCGTGGTACTAGTGTTTTCAGTCGGACATTGAGACCTGTATCTGTTTGTGGTGCGATTCTTGCACTACTTTTGTAAGCAATCCATAGCAATTACCCGTCTGCGGCATTCTAAAGGGTCAATATTTGAGCCTTTCGATTCCTTGAACATGTTCGGCTGATCCTCGCATTTAATAATAGGAATCAATAATGAGATAATAGAATTAGTAAATAAAAGTAAAAGTAATGTACATATGACCGGTCCAGGACAACCAAAAAAATAAAAACATAAGGTACCCCAAAAATGCAAAAAAATGAATATATGACCGATTCAAGACAACTAAAACAAAAACAAGATGCCTCCAGAATGAGTATAGGAAATATTTCATACACTGAAAAAGAGTTTTATAAAATAAATAATAAAATAATCAAAAAACAGCTTTAAGCTCGTTGGGATTTCTTCATATACTGAAAAGAGGTTTCAAAAATATCCCGTAGTCGAAAATTTAGGCAGTCTAAAAAATATCACGTGGTCGAAAAATATCACGTGGCCGAAATTTCACGTAGTCTAAAATTTAGGTAGTCTAAAAAATATCACGTGGTCGAAAATTATCACGTGGTCAAAAATTCACGTGGTCTCAAAATATTACGTAGTCTAAGAATTTCACGTAGTCGAAAATTTAAGTAGTCTAAAAATATCAGAAGATTGTATTCAAAATATTTATTAAAAAATGGAAACCTCAAAAGTGGGAGAAACCTCAAAAATGGAAGAAACTTCGAGAATGGAAGGAACTTCGATAATATATCCTTCGTTATCACAATTAAAAACAAGTGAAATGGATAAAGAAAAACACAAAGATAGAGTTAGGTATATGAAAGATAAGAAATCTCAATTATTATTAAGATTAGAGCATTATGATAAATTAAGAAAGAGATGGTCTAAAGTTAAGAATGTAACACAAGGTATTGGAATATTTTTAACAATAAGTTTAGGAGTATTGACAATTGTTATATCTTCAGGTGTTTTAGTAATTCCAGTAGTTGCTACTGCTTTAACAGGTACGGGTGTTTTTACAACTTCGCTTGTTACAATGTTAGATAAATTTTTAATTACTAAGAAACGAAAATCATTTAAAAATAAACATTTACATGTTAAAGAAGTTTATGATAAACTACATTATTATTTTCAAAGAGTGTGTGATGATAATGTTATTACGTTGGATGAGATTGAAAAATTTGATCAAATAGCTAATGAAGTAAATCAAATATCATTTCAATTACAGTCAGAAAAAATGATGACAAGAATAAACAGGATGGAAAAACTTGTATTGATGAAAATGATAAAGTTTTTTAGAAGAACTAAAAACTTTAAGCGAAACTTTCAGCAAAACTTTATTAAACAAAACTTAACACGCCAAAGCAATAAAAAAATAATTTGTTCAGTAAAATGTTTTTGTTGTATTGCAATGTTACCACAAAATTCAAATATTATATTTTAAAAATGGATAAAATTAAAGCCTGTAATGAAAAAAGAATCCAACAATTAAATGAGTAAATAAAACAAAAAAATATTATGAAAGAAGATCATTCTCAGCATAGAATGATAAAAGCTGGTATTCCATCTGATATGTTTGAAAAAATGCAGCAAACCGAGTAAATAAAAGCTGATTCTGAAAAAACTATTGATTCATTTGAAAATCTTGAAAAAGAACTTACAAATAATGATGAACAAATTAATATAGCAGATCCAGCACACAAAACTATATTAGATGACTATGGATTACTAGAATCAAACATTAATAAGAAATTACCAAAATCTATGCAATTTGAACATTCTATTTCATTTATAGATGGAAAAACAATACCTAGATTTTATCTCGGACAAAAAGAAATATTTCCACAACCTTTTCGAGGTTTAATTTTTTCACCAGATAAATCTCCTTTTAGTTTAGATAGAAATTTTGTTGATCTTTTAAGAGGAGCAGATTTAAAAAATTATGCTGTAGGAGATCTCACAAAATATAAAGCTATGTTAGATAGAGTTGGTGCAGCAAAATCTCTTAGACGTTATAAACAATTAGAAAATTTATTATCAACTGGAGTTAAAGTAGGGAAAGGTTTTAAAACAGAAACAACTGTATTTTTACCAGATAACCCACAAAAATTACTAAATAGATTAAATATTTTAATATCTGCAATAAAAGAAGGACATAATTCTAGTTTAAATGAAATTCATGCTATATTGAAAAGATTATTAGAAAAAAAGATGATAAATGAAGATGATTATAAAAATCTAGCTAAAATATGTCGTTTTTAATTTTTATATAAAAAATATTTCATAAAAAATTTTTATAAAAAAATGTCTTCGAGAGAATTATCATCAGCAGAACTAGAAAAAATTAATAATCATTTAGAAAATCTAACAGAGATTTTGGGTTCATCAAAATTTAGTACGACGTTAAAAATTATAACAACTACTTCATCACACACTTGTAATTTAGAACCCATTCTACATTTGGAACAAAATAAAAATTATCAAATTGCATTGACTAGTTTCTCCACATTTAACACTATTCAAAATGTTATCAAAGATGTGAATGATCAATTTAGATATTCTACTGATAAAGGTAAAACGTGGAAAATACTAACTTTTCTTCCTGGTTCTCACGAAGTTGAATCAATATCAAATGAAAATTAAGAGACATTTAGGTATAGCATTTAAAGATAAGAAACAATTACATTTTGCAGTTGAACCGGCAGTTAATAAATTTTCTCTTACTTTAGACGAAAATCATCAGGTTGATTTTAATCATGATAGATCATTGTCAGAACTATTAGGATTTAATGAACAAACCCATAGTCAAGGTTATCATTTAGGTGAGAAGATTCCAAAAATAACTGAAATAAATTCAATTGTTGTACATTGTGACATTATTGAAGGGGGATATATAAATGGTAAATTGTCAAATTTAATATTTAGTTTTCCAGCTTTTACTGTACCCATTGGTTAGAGATTAAATGTATTTCCACAAACATTAATATATTTCCCTATTACATGAAAAGCTATTAGTAATTATTAACATTAGAATCACTGATGAGAAAGGACAAGAAATAAATTTTGGAGGTGAAGAGATTATGATAGATCTTTTGGTTAGAGAAGTTTAATTTTCTTCTTCTTAAAAAATAAAATTTTTTTTTTAAAAATGAGTGAAGTGCCCCCATTAAATAGAAGAAAACTTAAATTTGATCATAATCCAAATTTATCTAATAAAGTTTTGTCAGTTATTTGTGGAAGATCAGGATGTGGAAAAACGTATCTATTATTTAAAATTTTAACGACTCCAAAATTTTTAGATCATAACAATCTTGTAATTTATACAACAACAGCAGAACAACCCGTTTATCAATTTTTAAAATATGGATTTGAAAGTAATCTTAAAAAACAGCAATTGCTTCATTATTCAAAGAATATGAAAAATCTGAATATGAAGAGGAAATAAGTTCGTGGTGTGAAGAAGCAGCAAAAAATAATAATTAGTAGAATCTAATAAAAATAAGCATATAAAGATGCAATTAATAGATGATAGTCGTAATATGCAAGATCCTAGTAAACTAGATAAAACAGTGAAACATTGTGTAATTTTTGATGATTGTGTTAATGATAGAAATCAGTCAGTTCAGAGAAATTATTTCACAAGAGGTAGACATAACAACTGTAGTGTTTTTTATTTAACACAAAGTGTGTATTCATTAGATGTAAATGTTATTAGAAAGAATGCCAATATATTTATACTATTTGAAATAAATGCAAGAAACTTAAGTGATTTGTTAAGAGATTTATGTATAAGAGATGAAGATGAATTTAAACATTCGTGTAATAATGCTTGGTCAAAAGATTATGGCTTCATTACAATTAATATTGATAAAAAAATTCATGATAGAGTTATAGAAAATATTTTCGCGGGAATAATTTATTTTTTTCTTAAAATTTTTCTTAATCTTTAAAAATTCAGGTAAAAATTTTTCTTTTATCATCAAATGGATCTAATGCTAATTTATGTTCCTCTTTTAAATACACTTTATGTTTCTTTGAATTAAGTCTATAATTACATGCTGTTTTTATTTCATTATTAAATAATGCAGTCTTATAATCTTGAAATGTTATTTGGTTAGCCACTGATGCCTTTGAAATTCCTTTTAATGTTTTAGATGTTTTTGAGTTTGTGTTAGAATTTGTGTTAGAATTTGTGTTATAACAATAACATTTAGATTTTAAAAATACAGCTTCGTTATGTACTCTACATTTCCTTCTAGTTCATCTTTTACTTCACATAAATCAGAAGGATGAATGATATCTTTTATTTTATTAATTTCTTCATCAAGTGAAGAATTATGCGGTATTGTTAATTCTAAGAAAACGCTATCAGTATCTGTAAAGTGTAATTTATAGTTTTCGCCATAAGCAGGTGCTAAATAATCATATATAAATCTATACATAAATAGTCTAGCTAATTCTAATATAGTGAATCCTATAAAATTGAACTTATCATGTTCAATAATGTTTCGTCTTAGATGCATTGCACATAGTTCATCACTGAATCTAGTAGTTCTTTTATATGTAGGTTTCCTTGTTAAATTTTGAAACCTATCTCTATCATAAACAATTTCAATATTTTGTCTATTACGCACATTTTCCAAAGTCTTACCATAAAATGCATTATTCATTAATTTAAAGAACACGTTTCCAAAATCATCTTTATTTCTTTTAGCTATTTTACGTTTTTCAATATTGAACTCTGTATAATCTTTTAACCACCTAGATTCTCTATGCACTAGTTTCCGATGAATTTTAACAAGAATCATTTCATGCTCAAAATACCAATCAAACATTCTTCCTTCAACAACATACTTTCCTTTGTTACTTTGTGTTAACATAAAATTTTTGTTGGCCTGTATTTCTTAGGAATTAAAGATTTTTGATAATCTGAAAAATCTTCTATATTGGGAATTTTGTTTTCGGGACAGAAAGGATAATATTTTGTTGCGCCTTTTATATAATCAGGTTATACTAAATCAACTTCATATATATAACCATAATTATTTTCACCATCTAATGTAGGTTCGTATTCATGAATGGTACTCCATTTTACCTGTTG